>JAXLNO010002638.1:0-397009 GCA_038087875.1 Malacoraja senta
GGAAAAAATGAATTGAATCTAAAACGTTTGAAAGAAGAGAGAGAGAACGAAAAGCGAAAAGAAAAAGAGATGCAGCCCCTCAGACCCTGGGGATTTATCAGCCTTCAGTCCCATCAGTCTATCCAACACCATTTCCTGCCTAATGTGGATTTCCTTCAGTTCCTCATCACCCAGATCCTCTGGCCACTACTATATCAGGAAGATTGTTTGTGTCCTCCTTAGTGAAGACAGATCCAAAGTACCTGTTCAACCATCTGCCATTTCCTTGTTCCCCATAATAAATTCACCTGTTTCGGTCTTCAAGGGTCCAACTTTGGTCTGAACTCATTTTTGCCTCATCACATACCTAAAGAAGCTTTTACTGTCCTGCTTTATATTCTTGGCTAGCTTACCTTCGTACCTCAACTTTTCTCCCCGTATTGTCTTTTTAGTTATCTTCTGTTGAGAGAGAGAGAGGGAGGGGGAGAGAGAGGGAGAGGGAGAGAGAGTGGGAGAGGGAGAGAGAGAGAGAGAGGGGGAGAGGAGAGAGGGAGAGAGTGGGGGTGAGAAAGAGAGAGAGGGGGGAGAGCGAAGGAGAAAGAAGGAGAGAGAGGGAGTGAGGGAGACAGGGAGAGAGAGAGAGAGAGGGGGAGAGGAGAGAGGGAGAGAGTGGGGGAGAGAAAGAGAGAGAGAAGGAGAGAGAAGGGAGATAGAGAGAGGGAGAGAAGGAGAGCGAGAAGGTGTGAGATAGGGAGGGAGAGAGAGAGGCGGAGGGAGATCTTGGATCTAGAACACAAAGTCCTGGAGATTCTGATCTAGCTCCAGGTTCCAGAACAGGTCCTCTGACATCACCTGTTGCTAAGGGGGGGTGGGGGACCTCTGATTGGTCGCTGTGTACCCCCCATACAGCATCATCTGTTGCCGGGGGGGAAGGGGGCAACTGATTGGCGGAAGGGGAAGCGGACGATCCGATCTGATTGGCTGCCGCACCCCATCGTGACGTCACCTGTTGCGAGGGGGGGAGCCAGGAGCGGAGAGACTGTGCCCGCCCGCCCGCCTCTGGGTTGGATGCGCTCAGGGCGCGGATTGATTCATGAGCTGAAGCACTGAGGTGAGCGGATATTTCACCGCGCTCTTCACCTGCTCCCTGAACTTGGACTGGGTCAACGCGTAAATAAATGTGTTGGTGCAGCAGCTGAGATTCCTCAGCAACATCCCGACGTAGTGAAAGATATATTGAGAATCATTCCGATCCTTTCCAATTCCTGTGATCTGATAATAGACGAAGTTTACAACCACCGTCAGCCACAGGAGGATGAAGCTGCCGGAGATGGTGAAGAGTAAAACCATAGACCTCCTCCTGCTCTCCATCTCCGGGTCACTGCGGTTCTCCCCCTTGCTCTCACCCCTCAGCCCCTTACGGACCCGACTGGCCACTAAAATGTGGCGGACAGTCAGAGCGTTGAGCAGCAGGATTACAGAGAAAGGGAGGAGCGGAATTAAAACCGTGTCGATCCAGTCAAATGCCACCCACCCGGGGTCAGTGTAAATACTGGCCACACTTCTACAGCCCCACGGGACATTGTCGGTGATATATCTGGGTTCCAGTGTGAAGTAGCGGGGAATGTTTTTCACACAGAACAGAACGCCGGCTGTTGCCAGAACCACAGCCGCAGTTTTCCCGCTGCAATATTTAGTTTTCAGCTTCTGGCAACAAATGGCGACAAAGCGATCAAAGGTGAAAGTGACGGTGAACCAGACAGAACAGTCTGTAGCTGCAAACGTCAGTACAAGGTTAACACTACACACAGGGGTGATGGACAGGAAACTCCAATTAAAGTAATGATATTTGATCCAATTCAAAATGACCACGGTGATGAGGACCAGTAGATCGGCCGCTGCCATGGCCACCAGGTAGCGAGTGGTGCAGGTGGAGAGGCCACACTTTCCCCGGGACAGGATCACAATCGCCACTAAATTCACTGCGGAAAGACAAGGGAACGGACACTGGGCATTTACTCAACACGGTCTCCGGGGCTGAACACCGGCTCGACTTTCAGCTCAAGATCAGGAGTGTTGGAGTCGGTGCGAGGCTGCTGCAAGTTTAACAATGTCAGAGCCGGCTCCGACTGTGCCCGACCTGCCTGCCTGCTTCAGGGGACAAGAGATAAGGCGACGGGCAGACGGGGTAAAGGGCGGGGAGGAAACGAGTAGTCACCCACCCATCTACAATAGGCGTAATGGTCCTTTCTATAGTGAACCCTGCTGCTGCTCACAGTCTGTGATGGGGCCGCTTTCACAGACTTAACCGTGAGCGGCCGGCCGCGTTTAACCAGGGCTCTGGGAACTCGGCATCTGATGGGGACGAGGAGGGAGGCTTCCAGAGGGAAGGCAGGGACAACATGGAATCCGGCAGCAGAGTGGCTCCGTTAATGGATTCATTCCACAGTGAGTTCAGTAGACAACAGGTGCAGGAGGAGGCCATTTGGCCCATCGAGCCAGCACCGCCATCAATGTGGTCATGGCTGATCATCCCCAATCAGTACCCCGTTCCTGCCTTCTCCCCATATCCCCTGACTCCGCTATTTTTAAAAGCCCTATCTACTCTCTTTTGAAAGCATCCAGAGAACCGGCCTCCACCGCCCTCTGAGACAGAGAATTCCACACTCACCACTCAACACTCTCAAGCTCCACTGAGGTTATCCCAATGGCTTCTTGATGCAAACTACTTCATCTATTGCATTATCCCCAAACTCTGCCCTTCCAGAACCAGGTTAGCATTCAGCACAGATAAGGGAAATTATTCAGAAAGGACTTTACACAAGAGTAGACAAAAGTGCTGGAGAAACTCAGCGGGTTTGGCAGCATCTATGGAACGAAGGAAACAGGTAACGTTTTGGGCCGAAACCCTTCTTCAGACTGGAAATAGTTACATATTTCCTTCGCTCCATAGATGCTGCCTCACCCACTGAGTTTCTTCAGCATTGTCTACCTTCGATTTTCCAGCATCTTCAGTTCCTTCTTAAACACTTTACACAAGAGTGCAGCTCGTAGGAGCAGAATTAGGCCATTCGGCCCATCATGTCTACTCCGCCATTCAATCATGGCCGATCTATCTTTCCCTCTCAACCCCATTCTCTTGCCTTCTCCCCGTAACCCCCCGACACCCGCACTAATCAAGAATCTATCACTCTCCGCCTTAAAACTATCCATTGACTTGGCTTCCACCCCCGTCTCCGGCAATGAATTCCACAGATTCACCACCCTCTGTCTAAAGAAATTCCTCCTCATCTCCTTTCTAAAGGTAAAGGTAAAACTGGGGGAAGAATGCACTACAATGGCCGCCATATCCAATATCCCTGATATTCCTCTTTCTCTCCATCCCCACACAAGGTGCCCTTCACACTTCCCTCCTGAAGCAGAGGCCAATTGTTGCAAATGAGATTCCACCCCTTCAGGTCCTGAAGGTCGACGCAGAAAGCGGAGTAACTCAGCGGGACAGGCAGCATCTCTGGAGGGAAGGAATGGGACTGAAGAAGGGTCTTGATCCGAAACGTCACCCATTCCTTCTCTCCAGAGATGCTGCCCATCCCGCTGAGTTACTCCAGCACTTTGTGTCTATCTTCGATTTAAACCAGCAACTGCAGTTCTTTCCCACACACGAAATCCAGACGGTGCCAGGAATGCAACCTATTATCCCCATGTATGGATGGTGTGGGATATATGTACCAAAGCACAGAGACAGGGGGGGGAGTTAGTCGGGTTAGTTTAGACATACAGCGGCTAATCTCAGCAGACTCAAGATGGTGCAGGTGAAGTAACAACACACACACACACGCCGGTAGATCCGCGGCCACTGGTCCAGGAGATCGATCCTATTATTGACCAACAGGCGGTGGGTGGAATCCGACTGTGACAGACAGACTCCACAGTGAGACACAGTGTCCACAGGAGCGGGAGTTCACTCTGATCAATAACTCCGACACAGTGAACTTCACAATGTGAACCCCTCCCTCCCAGTCACACCGTCCCGGAGAGCTGCCTGCCTGCCTACCTGTCCCGAGCACTGGGACAACTCTGGGCAAGGTCCCACTGAAGGCAAGAACAACATTCTAGTGGCTCCCGGCCGGCAGCAGTGAGAGAAAAAGAGGGTTCGTTTCAGCTGTCTGAAAATAAGAAAAATCACAGCAGCGTTAATTCACAAATATTTCACTGAGAGGATTGATATTCTTCACATAGTCTTGTACAACGAGCATCAGTTGGGAACTTGTAACATGATGAGAATCAGGTCAACACCAGTTAACACACGGATGGAGATATAAAACTTGAATTGTTCTGCTCACTTACCAGGGACTCCAACGGCAGCAATGATCACATACACGATTTTCTGCACGGCGAAATATTCCCGCAGCTTTTCCCACATTTTCTCTGCCCAGCGACGTGTCCCCGTGAGCTACCGGTAATGTCTCGGAATGAAATGCTGGAACAGAACATTCCTGGAGATTTTATACCATTTTCCGTCCCCACCGGGACAGTGAAGTTTCAACAGAGTTTAAAAATAGAGATTTAGAAATGATTCACAAACAGATGACACCAGCCGAGTGAAATCCCTGCTGAGACAGGTTGTGATTTAATCAGGGAATTGATTGAGAAACTCCAAAGACTGGGAATTGTGGCGATAGATATGTTTTTCCCATTTAGTTATAGTAAATGGAAAAACATACAACGGAGGCCCTGCATGCGGAATTTTGTCGGAACATCCTCCGCATCCAAAGGAAATCACCAATAAACGCATGTAGGGCAGAATTAGGCAGATACGCACTGATAATAAATATCCAGAAAAGAGCACTAAATTTTTGGAATCACCTTAAATCTAGCCCACCAGATACCCTCCAGTTTAAAGCCCATAAAACACAAGAGGAGAGCCCAGAAAATAGTTTGCTGTGTCAGTTGGTACTGAGACTAACTACCCCCATTCAGTTAAACCCTATCCAGTTAAATCCTGACCAGCCTCAGATCAATACTGATCCCCTATCACCAGTTAGAGTGAACCAAATTATCAAACAATGTAAAGAAACATATTTGGAACATTGGGATAAAGAAACCAAAAGCCAAAGCAGATTAGAATGCTGTTAAAGAAGGAACTGCAGATGCTGGAAAATCGAAGGTACACAAAAATGCTGGAGAAACTCAGTGGGTGCAGCAGCATCTATGGAGCGAAGGAAATAGGTAACGTTTCGGGCCGAAACCCTTCTTCAGACTGATAGGGGGTGGGGAGAAGAAAGGAAAAAAGGAAAAGGAGGAGGAGGAGCCCGAGGACTGGGGGAGGGGCGGAGACAACCAGATGGCTGATGAAGGGGAGGGGACAGCCAGGGCTAGCAGAATTGGGAGAATTCAACGTTCAGGCCACCAGGATGTAGACTGCCCAAGCTACCGTGCCCTAAAAAGAGATTATAAATTGGCAGACTATCTCTCAACTGTTAGAGACATAAAACAAAGGCAGACCCTCATCAAATACAGGCTAAGTGACCACTATTTGGCAGTTGAAAAAGGAAGACAGAAGAGATTCTGGCAACCAAGAGAAAACAGAATATGTGGCCACTGTTTGACAGATGAGGTTGAAACAGAGGTGCACTTCCTCGTAAAATGCAAAAAAATTGACAAAACAATGAAAACATACTTTGACAAACTCAGTCTGACAACCCCTGATTTTAAAGAACTAGATGATACATCAAAACTAAGAATAATCCTTGGTGAAGGAAATACGGCACATCTTGGTGCACAATACGTAACAGCATGCCACAACCTGAGAGACGGTGAATGACCAATATGCACATATGTACGCACACACTAATTGACATTAACTGACACTAAGAAATTAATATTGAATTGCTAAATGAGCTATCCTGTTGTACTGCTTACAGCTGCAAGAACGTGTAGCAATCAATAAAGGGCTATAGGCCTCTTGCGAGTTTATGTACAGGGACATATCTATTTATGCACTGTATACTTGTATTTATACTTATGCATTTTAAATATGTATGTCATGATTTATACTTTGGCAATATAACAATGTATTTTTTATCATGCCAATAACGTTTTAAATTGAAAAATTTAAATTGTATACTTAGGGATGTAAATTGGGAGCGGCGGCATTGTTCCAGCAAAGGGGATATTGTTTCAAACTCCATCAGATACAACTCTCCACCTCATGTTGTTTGTCTGATTTCCTTCAATCCGTTTCACTCAGCAAGGCAATGCCAAATTCCAGGGACCCTCACAGGGCTTCTGGTGCCCAGTTTGAAGGTGGACTGGACTGGACTGGGCGACCTTTGTCCACAGGTTGAGGAATTAGTTCAACACATCACCTTGGACTAAAATGCCCCGCTCCTCCTCCACTCTGCTTCACCACTCAATATGATCGCGGCTTCACTGACTGTGACCTCAACCCCACACTCCCGCTGACTGACCCCGTGAACCATTCACTCCCTGCTTGCCTGGAATAGATCTGACAAAACCAAGGGACAATAACATTCTCTGCCATCCTTCATCACCTCTGTGGAGGAACCACCCAAAGGCTCACGACACTCAGAGAACAGAAACATTGCCGCCTCAGAATTGTCCTCAACCTAAATAAAACAGCGAATGATGCAGCACCTCTCCCTCCTCTCTTTCTCTCTCCCTCCATCCTTACTGCTGTCACTCTCTCTGAACTGTTACTATCTCTCCTACGCTCTCTATTCCCCATCTCTGTGCTGCCCTCTCTCCGCCCATTGATGGAGTGACGTACAGTGGGATAGTACTGAAGGAGGGATAAAAATGGGGCAGAACTGACGCAGGGACACACTGTGGTGGTACTGATGGAGTGACACACTGTGGTGGTACTGATGGAGGGGACACACTGTGGTGGTACTGATGGAGGGACACACTGTGGTGGTACTGATGGAGGGACACACTGAGGTGGTACTGATGGAGGGACACACTGTGGTGGTGCTGATGGAGGGACACACTGTGGTGGTACTGACGGAGGGACACACTGTGTAGTACTGATAGCGTGACACACTGTGGGGTAGTAATCTGGGGTAATATCTTATAGTGACAGATTTTCATATCGTTTCAAGGATTCTTTCCTTTAGTCACTCTGATTGAAGACAGGGGTTCAGGAGATAATTGAAACTCACTCACGAGCTCTCCCCGAAACATTCAATGCAGTCGAAAGGGAAATCTTCCAAACACAGTCTCTTGATTAATAGTTTCTTTATTGTAGTAGTAAAAACAGTAAGATATTCATCCAAACTTCTTCTTGTATAAGTACACTAGACTAAGTGGGACCCGTTGGGTCCCAGCATCACACGGGAGGGCTGGTCCCCCAAAGCAATTTTCCACCTCTCCAGCAATTCCAATACAGCTGGCCAGTGGGGGGGGGGGGGGGGGGGGCCTTCTGGAGTTCTAACATCGGTTTTGTGGGCCGAATGTATTCTTGGGCTGGCAGCTCAGAAACTCAGGCCTGGTGGGCTGGCAGCTCAGAAACTGCCAGAAATTCTACTTGAAACAGGTGACAGAGTCTGTCAGAGAGAAGGAGGAGATGGTGGACAATCAATTTTAGACATTTTCATCTATTTTTACAGATCACAGCAATGAAGGAGGAACGTCTATCCTTGCGTGGATCTCTGGAGCGCTAGTATGGGGGTTGTGGGCTGAAGGGACTGGTTTCCAGATGGATAGTATGGACAATGTGGACTGAATGGATTCTTGGACTTACAGTTCAGTGAAGTCACGGCTGGTGGGCTGGCACTTCAGTCAATTACTGCTGGTGTGGTGGCAGTTCACTCAGTTACCCCCCTCCCTTCACTCCACAACTCTGCTCCTTGCCATTCCCCTCCCCCCGACACTCACATTCAGTCCATCTCCCCTCAACCTCCCCCCTCCCCCAGGCCCTCTTAGTGGCTCTCCGACAGCGCAGGCATTCCTGCCTATTAGGTACTCATTGTGTTGAAGAACACGCAGACATGGCAAGTGGAAAAATGATTTATTAATGTTTAAAATGTGAACGAGTCTTAAAACATTGCAAGTCCAACACCACAGCACTCCAAGCAGAGTGCAGGCAGCAAATCCAACCTCACTCCAAGCAGAGTGCAGGCAGCAAATCCAACCTCACTCCAAGCAGAGTGCAGGCAGCAAATCCAACCTCACTCCAAGCAGAGTGCAGGCAGCAAATCCAACCTCACTCCAAGCAGAGTGCAGGCAGCAAGTTCAACCTCACTCGAAGCAGAGTGCAGGCAGCAAGTCCAACCTCACTCCAAGCAGAGTGCAGGCAGCAAATCCAACCTCACAGCACACCAAGCAGAGTGGAGGCAGTAAATCCAACCTCACAGCACTCCAAGCAGAGTGCAGGCAGCAAATCCAACCTCACAGCACTCCAAGCAGAGTGCAGGCAGCAAGTCTAACCAGACAGCAAGCAGAGTGCAGGCGGCAAATTCAACCTCACAGCACTCCAAGCAGAGTGGTGGCTGCAATTCCAACCCCACTACACTCCAAGCACTCCAACAGAGACACACACACACAGAGACACACAAACAGAGAGACACACACACAGACAAACACACAGACACACACACAGAAACACACACAGAAACTCACACAGAAACACACACAGACATACACACAAACACAAAGAAACACACACAAACACAAACACACCCACACACATACACACATACATAAAGACACGCACACATACACACAAACAAATAGACACACTCTCACACACACACACACAAACAAACACACACACACAGACACACACTCGCACACAGCACCAATAATAAACTACCAAATAACTTCAGAATGTTGTAAGCATACTGAATCCTGTTACTAACCATATATTCTATGTAAGTAATTTGAAAATAAGAACACAGATGTGTCTAAACCAAATGATTCAAATGTTTAAAGTCTTTTTTATTCTAAAACACTCCTCTCGAGCTGCTGCTACTGCAAAAAACGCGCTTTAAACAACTCAACACACACACACTCACCATATGTTTGGCAGTGAGCTCTCTTGAATTACTCAAATGGTTCAGGGCGGTATCTCCACTTTGGCCCTTCCGCACTGAGCGCCACCTCTGAACTCACCAGATATGACGCAATCAGCACCATCTCTCCACCAGACGGAAGTCACGGAATGAGCGGCAATTTTGCATTAAACACAGCCCTGATCTAATAAAACGTTTATTCACGGGTTTTCCTTCCAAAAACGGTTGCACAGCAAGCCACATTTAAAATTCAAGCTACATTTAAAAAGCGAAACACATATTAAAATATAGGCACAGTTTAGCGGCACAGTCAAAAGACACACGTTCAATTAGCGGCACAGTCAAAAGGCACACTTTTCAATTAGTGGCACAGTCAAAAGGCACGTAAAAACATTTATTCCTTCCAAACACAGTTCAAAATAAACCACATAAAAGCACATCAAACCACACTCACAGTTTAGTAGACATGTGTTCAGTGTTCAGTTTATTCACAGCTCAGACAGAGTCGTGACCTCTCCCTCGCAATCTACTAGCGACTGCAGAACGTCCACACTTCCGGGTTTATAGTCCCTCCCCCTCCCAACGGATGGGGCGTGGCCTTCATGGTGTGATTGACAGGAGAGTGAATCTCAACATTTTTAAAACATTAATAAGTCTTTTATTTTTCATCAATGGGAAAAATCCTCTGGCCCTGACAGCTGGAGCGGGACTCTGAGTAAGACGGACAAAAATTCCAGCCGTAAAAGGTAGCGATTTTTCTAAAATAAATAGAGTGCAAACAGGAAGTGGTCAAGATTTGACATTTAATCACTTGCCGTCGCATTTTCAAAGCAACCGCACTTGCCTTTGCATTTTCAAAACAACCGCACTTGCCTTTGCATTTTCAAAGCAACTGCACTTGCCTTTGCATTTTCAAAGTAAACCACCTTTCGCATTTTCAAAGCAAACCACCTTTTGCATTTTCAAAGCAAATCTTTTTGCACTTTCAAAGCTAACCACCTTTTGCACTTTCAAAGCAAACCACCTTTTGCATTTTCAAAGCAAACCAACTTTTGCATTTTCAAAGCAAACTACCTTTTGCATGTTCAAAGCAAACCACCTTTTGCATTTTCAAAGCAAACCACCTTTTGAATTTTCAAAGCAAACCACCTTTTGCATTTTCAAAGCAAACCACCTTTTGCAATTTCAAAGCAAACCACCATTGGCATTTTCAAAGCAAACCACCTTTTGCATTTTCAAAGCAAACCATCTATTGCATTTTCAAAGCAAATCTTTTTGCACTTTCAAAGCTAACCACCTTTTGCACTTTCAAAGCAAACCACCTTTTGCATTTTCAAAGCAAACCAACTTTTGCATTTTCAAAGCAAACTACCTTTTGCATGTTCAAAGCAAACCACCTTTTGCATTTTCAAAGCAAACCACCTTTTGAATTTTCAAAGCAAACCACCTTTTGCATTTTCAAAGCAAACCACCTTTTGCAATTTCAAAGCAAACCACCATTGGCATTTTCAAAGCAAACCACCTTTTGCATTTTCAAAGCAAAACATTTTTCGCATTTTCAAAGCAAACCACTTTTTGCAATTTCAAACTAATCCTTTTTGTATTTTCAAACCAAACTTTTTTCATTTTCAAACCAAACCACCATTTGCATTTTCAAACCAAACCAGCATTTGCATTTTTAAACCAAACCACCATTTGCATTTTCAAACCAAACCAGCATTTGCATTTTCAAAGCAAACCACTTTTTGCAATTTCAAACTAATCCTTTTTGTATTTTCAAACCAAACTTTTTGCATTTTCAAACCAAACCACCATTTGCATTTTCAAACCAAACCAGCATTTGCATTTTTAAACCAAACCACCATTTGCATTTTCAAACCAAACCAGCATTTGCATTTTCAAACCAAACCACCATTTGCTTTTTCAAACCAAACCTTCATTTGCACTTTCAAAGCAAACCTTTTGCATTTTCAATGCAACCCTTTTGCATTTTCAAACCAAACCATCATTTGCATTTTCAAACCAAACCACCATTTGCATTTTCAAACCGAACCTCATTTTGCATTTTCAAACCGAACCCCCTTTTGCATTTTCAAACCGAACCTCCTTTTACATTTTCAAAGGAAACATTTTGCATTTTCAAAGTAAACCTTTTGCATTTTTAAGCAAACATTTGCATTTTTAAAACAAACCATTAGCATTTTCAAAGCAAACATTTTGCATTTTCAAAGCACCTTTTGCATTTTCAAAGCAAAGCACCTTTTGCATTTTCAAACCAAACCACCTTTTGCACTTTCAAAGCAAACCGCCATTTCCATTTTCAAAGCAAACTGCCTTTTGCATTTTCAAAGCAAACCGCCTTTTGCATTTTCAAAGCAAACCACTTTTTGTATTTTCAAAGCAAACCACATTTTGCATTTTCAAAGCAAACAACATTTTGCATTTTCAAAACAAACCACCTTTTGCATTTTGCAAAGCAAACCACCTTTTGCATTTTCAAAGCAAACCTTTTGCATTTTCAAATCCATCCTTTTGCATTTTCAAAGCAAACCTTTTGTATTTTCAAAGCAAACCTTTTGCATTATCAAAGCAAAACATCATTTGCATTTTCAAAGCAAACCACCTTTAGCATTTTTAAAGCAAACCACCGTTTGCATTTTCGAAGCAAACAGCCATTTGCCTTTTCGAAGCAAACCGCCATTTGCAATTTCGAAGCAAACCATCTTTTGCATTTGCCAAGCAAACTACCTTTTGCATTTTCAAAGCAAACCACCTTTTGCATTTTCAAAGCAAAACTTTTTTCGCATTTTCAAAGCAAACCAACTTTTGCATTTTCAACCCAATCCTTTTGCATTTTCAAACCAAACCTTTAGCATTTTCGAACCAATCCACCATTTGCATTTTCAAACCAAATCAGCATTTGCATTTTCAAACCAAACCATTATTTGCATTTTCAAACCAAACCATCATTTCCATTTTCAAACCAAACCACCATTTACATTTTCAAACCAAACCACCATTTGCATTTTTAAACCAAAGCACCATTTGCATTTTCAAACCAAACCACTGAACCCCCTTTTTCATTTTCAAACGGTACCACCTTTTGCATTTTCATGATACTTTTTACATTTTTGAAACAAACCTTTTGCATTTTCAAAGCAAATCTTTGCATTTTCAAAGCAAATCTTTGTATTTTCAAAGCAAACCACCTTTAGCATTTTTAAAGCAAACCACCTTTTGCATTTTCAAAGCAAACCGCCATTTGCATTTTCGAATGGAGAGGGGGAGAGGGGGAGGGGAGGGGGGGGAGGGTGGTGGAGGGGGAGGGGGAGGGGGAGGGGGAGGGGGAGGGGGAGGGGGAGGGGGAGGGAGAGGGAGAGGGAGAGGGAGAGGGGGAGGGGGAGAGAGAGAGAGAGAGAGAGAGAGAGAGAGAGAGAGAGAGAGAGAGAGAGAGAGAGAGAGAGAGAGAGAGAGAGAGAGAGAGAGAGAGAGAGAGAGAGAGAGAGAGAGAGAGAGATCTATGTCTCTCTCTCTCTGTATTGAGTCTAGAAGTTGGGAGGTCACGTTGCAGTTGTACGAGACGTTGGTGAGGTTGCGTTTAGAGTATTGCGTTCAGTTCTGAGCACCGTGTTACAGGAAAGATGTCATTGAGTTTGGAAAGGGCGCGGAGAAGATTTACTAGGATGTTGCCGGGGTTCAAGTGGCCTGAGCTACAGGGAGAGGTTGGGGCAGGCTGGGACTCTATTCCTTGCAGCGCAGGAGGATGAGGGGTGATCTTATAGATGTGTACAAAATCACCAGAGGAATAGATCGGGTAGACGCACAGAGTCTCTTGCCCAGAGTAGGGGAATCGAGGATCAGAGGACACGGGTTTAAGGTGAGAGAGGCGGGGGTGGGGAAATTTGAATAGGAATCTGAGGGGCAACTTTTCCACACAGAGGGTGGTGGGTGTTTGGAACGAGCTGCCGGAGGACGCAGTTGAGGCTGGGACTATAACAACACTTGGACAGGTACATGGATAGGACAGGTTTGGAGGGATATGGGCCAAACGCGGGCAGCATGTGGGACTAGTGTAGATGGGGCATGTTGGCCGGTGTGGGCAAGTTGGGCCAAAGGGCCTGTTTCCACACTATTACTCCGTCTCTCTGTTTCTCTCTCTCTGTCCCTCTGTCTCTCTGTCTGTCTGTCTGTCTCTCTCTCTGTCCCTCTCTCTCTCTCTCTCTCTCTCTCTCTCTCTCTCTCTCTCTCTCTCTCTCTCTGTCTCTCTCTCTGCTAGAGGGGATTTGGGCGAACGTAGACCCGATTCAGACAATGCCAACTGCGGGCTGGCAGGGGGGGAATGGGCTGAAGGGCCTGTTTTGGCCGGTCTGGGCTCCCCACATCCACGCCGTTGTCACGCAAGGTCGGCTTGGTGAGTTTGGGGGAGGGGTTTGGGGAAATGGTTTGGAAATGAGACAGAAATCTGCCTGAAGGGCAATATTAAGTGTGAATATAGTGTGAGTTATAAAATCCGGGGATCGGCCTGCAACCACCTGTACATGTTCCCCCTGCTGCATTAAAGGGAATGCATGCATCACTGGCTGCATTAAAGGGAATGCATGCATCACTTGCTGCATTAAAGGGAATGCATGCATCACTGGCTGCATTAAAGGGAATGCATGCATCACTGGCTGCATAAAAGGGAATGCATGCATCACTGGCTGCATTAAAGTGAATGCATGCATCACTGGCTGCATTAAAGGGAATGCATGCATCACTGGCTGCATTAAAGTGAATGCATGCATCACTGGCTGCATTAAAGGGAATGAATGCATCACTGGCTGCATTAAAGTGGATGCATGCATCACTGGCTGCATTAAAGGGAATGCATGCATCACTGGCTGCATTAAAGTGAATGCATGCATCACTGGCTGCATTAAAGGGAATGCATGCATCACTAGCTGCATCAAAGTGGATGCATGCATCACTGGCTGCATTAAAGGGAATGCATGCATCAGTGGCTGCATTAAAGGGAAAGCATGCATCACTGGCTGCATAAAAGGGAATGCATGCATCACTGGCTGCATTAAAGTGAATGCATGCATCACTGGCTGCATTAAAGGGAATGCATGCATCACTGGCTGCATTAAAGTGAATGCATGCATCACTGGCTGCATTAAAGGGAATGAATGCATCACTGGCTGCATTAAAGTGGATGCATGCATCACTGGCTGCATTAAAGTGAATGCATGCATCACTGGCTGCATTAAAGTGAATGCATGCATCACTGGCTGCATTAAAGGGAATGCATGCATCACTGGCTGCATCAAAGTGGATGCATGCATCACTGGCTGCATTAAAGGGACTGCATGCATCACTGGCTGCATTAAAGGGAATGCATGCATCACTGGCTGCATTAAAGGGAATGCATGCGTCACTGGCGGCATTAAAGGGAATGCATGCATCACTGTCTGCATTAAAGGGAATGCATGCATCACTGGCCGCATTAAATGGAATGCATGCATCACTGGCTGCATTAAAGGGAATGCATGCATCACTGGCTGCATTGCTGCCTCCCGCTGCATGACAGCGCTTTTATCCTTACCTGCTCTTCACAGCTGGATTCCCGCACCACTTCCGGTCGGGTGGCGAACCTCTCATCCACAAAGGCGCTTCCGGGGAAAGGGGGGACGCTTTAGGGCGGCGCACCGGCGCTGGCAAAGTGGGACGGCGGGTCTCAGGCGTCCGGGTGGAGGGCGAAACGCCGCAGTTTTGGTTCCGGGTGTTTTGTTGTTTTTTGGGACATTGAGGGTGGAATGGAGAGAACAAAGGAGGGGGGATGAAGGAATGGAGAGAACAAAGGAGGGGGGGGGATGAAGGGATGGAGAGAACAAAGGAAGGGGGGGG
This sequence comes from Malacoraja senta, assembly GCA_038087875.1. Lineage (NCBI taxonomy): Eukaryota > Metazoa > Chordata > Chondrichthyes > Rajiformes > Rajidae > Malacoraja > Malacoraja senta. The sequence goes on from JAXLNO010002638.1 coordinate 14,898, forward strand.
ATGAAGGGATGGAGAGAACAAAGGAGGGGGGGATGAAGGGATGGAGAGAACAAAGGAGGGGGGGATGAAGGGATGGAGAAAACAAAGGAGGGGGGGATGAAGGGATGGAGAGAACAAAGGAGGGGGGGGGGTGAAGGGATGGAGAGAACAAAGGAGTGGGGATGAAGGGATGTAGAGAACAAAGGAGGGGGGATGAAGGGATGGAGAGAACAAAGGAGGGGGGATGAAGGGATGGCGAGAACAAAGGAGGGGGGGATGAAGGGATGGAGAGAACAAAGGAGGGGGGGTGAAGGGATGGAGAGAACAAAGGAGGGGGGATGAAGGGATGGAGAGAACAAAGGAGGGGGGATGAAGGGATGGAGAGAACAAAGGAGGGGGGATGAAGGGATGGAGAGAACAAAGGAGGGGGGGATGAAGGGATGGAGAGAACAAAGGAGGGGGGATGAAGGGATGGAGAGAACAAAGGAGGGGGGATGAAGGGATGGAGAGAACAAAGGAGGGGGGATGAAGGGATGGAGAGAACAAAGGAGGGGGGGATGAAGGGATGGAGAGAACAAAGGAGGGGGGGTGAAGGGATGGAGAGAACAAAGGAGGGGGGGGGGGTGAAGGTGTGAGGAAGGGGTTAATAGGTATAAGTTGATTTAGACAAGAACCCATTGTCTTGTAGGGAGTATAGTAGGGAGTATTGTAGGGAGGATAGGGGGAGTGAAGAACGAGTACAGATGGTGACTTTTTCAAGGATGAGAACAGAGAAGATAAGGAGACCGTTCATTCTGGAATTAGGGTAAGGGTCATGAAAAACTCTCTATGCGCTTGCGTAATGAGATAAATGAATATTGCAAACACGCCCATCATGACAAGATGTCTCATTTAAATGTACATGCGATGTATGATCTGGGAGGCACCAGGGGCGGTACCTGTAGAGTGTGCACCTCAGTGCTCTGATTTGAAAAGAGCCCGAAGGGGAGGAGTAAATGCAACAAATGTAAAATGATGTGAATAAGAGAGAGATGAATTCCATCTCTCGGTGTGTCTTGACAGGGGAGACACCCAACTCTGCAGACTTGCTAATAAATAAACTTGTTTCTCTACATTCTCTAAGCATCATGAGAGTTCTTTCACTATTTGCGGCTGACAGCCTGGGGGCTCGTCCGGGATCGCCACTCCGGCCAGCTGGCGACAGTATACTGGAGAATGGACGGTGCACCCCGCTGATTGAGCGGTCCTGAAACTTGTTGCTTGTCGTCAGCGGTTTGAGCGAGTGATATCCAGGACCAGAGATTAGAGAAACAAGTGGGAGTAGTTGGAAATCGCGAAGGAGCCAAATCGAGTGATTCTTGTGCACAAGACCCGGGTAAGAAAACTGACTATTATGTACTACTCGGGCGATTAAATAGATCGGGGGCAAATAGATCGGGGGGAAATTCTGTTCGGGAGGAAGATCGGGGGGAAATTCCGATCGGGAGGATGGGCAATGAAAACGGAAAGCCCAAAATGGAGGGGAAGGGTTAAAGCCCGACCCCCGCATTCTGCCTGATAGTCCGTTGGGTGGCGAATGCTGAGCCTCTGGGGGCAGAGAAATACCCAGGGATTGGAGAAGACAAAAATGATTCGATTCTGTTATTTTGAGTGGCCAAAACACCCGATCAAAGGAGACTCGGTCTGGTGGCCGAAGAATGGGTCAGATGATGATTGGGTGCGACAGGCATTGAATGTATATGTGAATAATAAATCTAACCTGTTGATAGAAGAAACCACGTATGCCGCGGTATGGGAGACGGGATGTAATCTGTTAAAATTAAAAGAAGAGGCTGAACAGTCAAGCCCCTCTTCACCTCCATGGGATATACTGGAGAACCTACCTACTCCCTATGTACACCCACCACCCGGAGTAGCGCCACCGATCCCACCCCCGCCTCCACTTGCGGCGGCGGTGGAAGAGGTGACACCCGGACCCGCTCAGGTGGTAAGGAGAAAGGTCAGGGTAAAACAAGAACCTAATAACAATGTTACTGACGGTGATGACACCGACAGTGAACCACCGGACCCCAGGAGTGAGGACGAGAAGGAGATAGAAAGACAGGAGGCGGCTGGAGTAGATGAATTAAATCCCCCGCCACTGAGAGAGGGAGTCAGGAGGTCGGACAGAGTAAAAAAAATACCGATAAAAATTAGACCCTTAAGGGAGGTACCCATGGGAGGACCCCACGGGTGAATGGGATTTGTTAATGTCCCCTTAAACAGTCCCGAGGTAAGGAACTTCAAGGAGGAGATGAATAGCCTCCTTGAAGATCCTTTAGGTCTGGCGGAACAGATAAATCAATTCCATGGGCCAAACACTTTCACATGGGAGGAGTTAATGGCCATTATGCGGAATCTCTTCACATCCGAAGAGAGGCAAATGATTAGGGCAGCGGCAATGAAAAAGTGGGAACAGGATGTGAGGAAGGGGTTAATAGGTATAAGTTGATTTAGACAAGAACCCTTTGTATAGTAGGGAGTACAGTAGGGAGGATAGGGGGAGTGAAGAACGAGTATAGATGGTGACTTTTTCAAGGATGAGAACAGAGAAGATAGCAACAGCCCAGCAAAGAACTAGGGTAAGAGTCAGGAGAAACACTCTGTGCACATGGGCAATGAACTTACATGAATATGTACACACACCCACTATGACAAGATGTCTCATTTAAATGCACATGCGATGCATGATATGGGAGGTGTCTTTGACGTCGGGTGGACGTTCCAGGACGTTCTCGTGGGAATGTGGGCTTTATGTTATGATTGGAAGAAGCACAATGGGGAGGGATGAGGGTGTGACAATGATACCCATGAAATGTATAAAGATAGAAGACATCCCGATCCTCGGTGTGCCTCTAGGGGACATCAGAGGAGAGGCACCTATTCTGCAGAATATGATTTAAATAAAAAGCTTCTTTGCCGACTTTGTCTCTAAAAGCGTTTGTGATTTTTGAAACTCACACAGGAGAACCCGCCAGGGCAGCAAAATGCGGCGGCGGCAGATAAATTCCCAGTACAAGACCCAGATTGGGACAAGGGAACAGCAGCAGGACGAGCGAATATGAGGGACCTGCGGGATATAATTCTAAAAGGGATAAGAGAGGCAGTACCCAAAGGACAGAATTTTGAACGAGCATTTGAGAATGGACAGCAAAAAGATGAGGCCCCGACAGCGTTCCTTCAAAGACTCAGGAATAACATGCAACAGTATTCCGGAATAGATCCGGACTCAGAGGCAGGACAACAACTGCTCAGGGCCAATTTCGTGATCAAATCCTGGCCTGATGTAAGGAAGAAGTTAGAAAAGATGGATGATTGGAATGGGAAACTACTGTCTCAGTTACTTACGGAGGCCCAGAAAGTGTACGTGCGAAGGGATGAGGAAAAACAGAAGGGAAAGGCAAAGATTATGTTGCAGGCAGTAAAGCAAGTAGTAGACAAGGACAAGGGAGGTACAGGATGGCGAGGGAGTTACTCCCGAGGCAGCGGAAGAGGACGCGGCAGAGGCCGTGGAAGAGGGGGATATGAAGAAGGATATGGAGAAGGATTCGGCAGGGGCCGGGGAAACACGAGTACGGGACAAGGTTGGAAGACAGGACCTTCAATATGTTATTTTTGTAATAAGGAAGGACACTTCAAAAGGGAGTGCCCTGAGCGTGTAGCGGAGTCCCGTACGTACAGTATGATGTAGAATGAATAGGGGGGTCAGGGGTTCCCGTCCCTGGGGTCGGGGGACTATAGAAGGGAACCCTTGGTAAATTTAAAAATAGGACCCCAGGGAGAAGATACGGTGTTCATGGTAGATTCAGGAGCGGAGCGATCAAGTGTAACGAAAGTAACAATAGGTATGAAGGCAGGACAAGGAAGAATTAAAATTACTGGAGTAGGGGGGACTGTAATGGTAGCTCCCGAGATAGGAGGCGTGAATGTAAGGTATGGACACCGGGAGGCAGTAGAGGACTTAATCTTAGTACCTCGGGCTGGTATAAATTTAATGGGCAGAGATTTACAAATACAATTGGGGATAGGCACAGCACCGGTAGAGGGAAGGACAGTGGTCCAGTTGTATACTCTAAGAGAGGCGGATGAGCAAAGAATTAATGACCAAGTATGGGCCAAGGAAGGAAACAGAGGAGGTTTGCAAATACCCCCTCTACAGATAGTATTAAAAGACGGTGCCGACATAGTACGAGTAAGACAATACCCCATTTCGACCGAGGGACGGAAAGGCTTACAACCAATCATTGAGAATTTATTGAAGGACGGGGTATTGGAACCATGTATGTCCCCCTACAATACTCCGATCCTACCAGTCAGAAAAACCGACGGGACGTTTAGACTCGTACAGGATTTGAGGGAACTAAACAAGGTGGTCCAAGCCCGACACCCGGTAGTACCTAACCCTTACACCATCATGGGACGGATACCCCCAAGCCACAAATGGTTTAGTGTGGTAGATTTAAAAGACGCCTTCTGGAGCTGTCTGCTGGCAACAGAGAGCAGAGACTTATTCGCCCTTGAGTGGGAAAACCTAAATACCGGGCGAAAGCAACAATTCCGGTGGGCGGTGCTCCCTCAAGGTTTTACAGAATCACCAAATTTATTCGGCCAAATTTTAGAGCAGGTACTGGAGGATTTCCCAGGTCATGGGGAAACGCGATTATTACAGTATGTGGATGACCTCCTTTTGTCAGGAGAGAAGGGGAACTAAGGGAAGCCACGATAAGCCTGTTAAACTTCTTGGGGAGGAAGGTTAAGAGTGTCCCGTAACAAGCTTCAATTTGTGAAACAAGAGGTAAAATATCTGGGACATCTGATAAGTGGTGGAAAGAGACGAATTAACGCCGAAAGGATAGTTGGGATCACGGGAGTACCACTACCAAAGAATAAGAATGAGATCCGAAAATTCCTGGGATTGATAGGATCCTGTCGACTGAGGATAGATGATTACTCCAGACAAGTGAAATTCCTGTATGCTAAATTGGGAGAAGAGAAAGACAACGTTCAGTGGACCCCAGAATAGGAGGTGGAATTTGGGAAATTAAAGAACAGCCTGATTACTGCCCCCGTGTTGGCTCTGCCCTCAGTAGGACAACCTTTCCACCTGTTTGTAAATTCAGACAAGGGGGTGGCACTAGGGGTACTCACCCAGAAGAGAGGGGGAATTCGACAGCCAGTGGCCTTCCTCTCAAAAATGTTAGATCCAGTCTCCAGGGGATGGCCGGGATGCATACAAGCGGTAGCAGCTACCGCAATATTGGTGGAAGAAAGTAGGAAATTAACCTTTGGAGGTGCACTGGTTGTTTCTACGCCACACACAGTAAGAACCATACTCACTCAGAAATCCAACAGATGGTTAACAGACTCCAGACTTTTAAAGTATGAGGCCATCCTGATGGAAAAAGACGATTTGACAATAATTACAGATAAGAACCGTAACCCGTCCCAATTCCTGTATCCACCAGAGAAACAGGGCGACGAGGAAGAGGACCCAGTACAATGCTGTAGTGAAATAATACATTTACAGACAAAAAGTAGAGAAGACTTAGAAGAGCAACCTCTGGCTGAGGGCAGCCGGTGGTTTATAGATGGATCCTCCAGGTGCATAGATGGAAAAAGACATAGGGATATCACCATATGAAATGTTATTCGGGCTCCCATACTTAGGGAAGATAGAAGGAGCCCCAACAATGCAAGGGAACGATGTGTTCCTGAGGAACTATTTACTGGCAGTGTCCCAATCTCTTGCAGAACTAAAAATTAAAGGATTGCTGGCCCAGAGCCCACCACTGGACTTCCCGATACACTCAGTCAAGGCTGGAGACTGGGTATTAATAAAAACGTGGAAAGAAGAAAAGCTGCAACCTAAGTGGACTGGAACCTACCTGGTGTTACTAATCACCGAGACGGCAGTACGAACAAAAGAGAAAGGGTGGACACACGCAAGTCGACTTAAGGGTCCTGTGGAGGCCCCACCAGACAATATCAGCCCGTGGACTGTGCGCAAAGGAGAGGAACCATTGACTTTAATATTTACCAAGAACCGGCGGGAAAAATGAAGATTTCGTGTTGGTGGGTCGTGTGTTGGGTGGTTACCCAACTCGTGAGTAATATAACATGTATAAAAATCACAATACCACAGAATAGAAGGTCCACCACCATCCCATTTGATGTATGTAAAGGAAAATGGTGGTGCGGCTATAGAATGTATGTATGCACCCATCCCTGTAAAGATTGGCACGCGGTGTTTACTTCATCAAAATATGGGTGGCATCGAACCACCTATCAAACTGATAGGTGGAAAATATATCAAAACCCGAACGAGAAATTGCCAGGACGGATATATGTGAGCATACAGAGTGTTCAAATGCAGGAAAGTGGTAGGTATTGGATATGTGCAGATAAAACAGGGAAGGACACATGTCTGAAGTTTGAGATAGAAGTGAAGCGGGATGGGGAGATGGTAAGTTACGAGGATAGGGGAGAGGTGTTCAAGATAGATGACAGTCAGAATAGGGATCCCGGGGCAACACCAGCACCACCAGTAGTCAGCAAAGTCACCAGGGAGAATTAGTCTAAGGATCTGAAGATAATGATAGTAGAAGGAGAAACAGGACTAAGGCAGTTATATGAGAAGGGAATACCAATAGGGGAAAAAGGAGCCAACACCTGGCTTGCCTGGAAGATGTACACAGCCAGAAGTATGCAACGAACCAATTGTTACACCTGCGCCGGAGCTAGGCCTCAGCTGGTCCCAGTACCATTTCCCCTGAATTGGAATAGAACACCTAGGGCTATGTCATGTATACTACAGCTATTCACGAATCCCCTCTTACCAAAGAATGTGATATGCCAGAGTTATCATTACCTATTTCCGACCAGCAACAACAATAAGAAGGGCCGAAGGGAAGACCCTCGACCTCCTCCATTTACCAGTCCTCTTGGGGAGGAGGGGTTTGAGTGATATACAAGAAATAACCCAGAGGGACAGGATATGGGGAAGGTGCTCAACTGCAATCAGACGTACAACATAACGGCTGAGGAACAGGGACCACTGTTCAAGAGCTCCTGGCTGAGAAAGCAGATAGTCAGTAGAGCTGATGTCTGGTGGTGGTGCGGGGAGAATACCCTGTGGCCCCGGTTACCGGGGTCATGGACGGGAACCTGTACCCTCACACAACTGATGATGCCCTTCACCATAGCAGTAGAACATGCTGTAGAACTCAATGAAGGAAGCCAACGACAAAAGAGAGGGGTGAAAGGATCATTCGACACACATATATATATATATAGATGCGATAGGGGTGACAAGAGGGGTACCCGATGAATTCAAAGCCAGAAACCAGATAGCTGCGGGCTTTGAGTCCATGCTCTTCTGGTGGTCCACAATTAATAAAAATGTGGACTGGATCAACTACCTATACTACAATCAACAACGCTTTATAAATTACACTCGAGATGCAGTTGAAGGATTAGCGGAACAACTGACAGGTACCAGCCAAATGGCCTGGTAAAATCGCATGGCCTTGGACATGCTACTGGCTGAGAAGGGAGGGGTATGTGTAATGTTTGGCGAACAATGTTGCACATTCATCCCCAACAACACTGCTCCGGATGGGTCAGTGTCAAGAGCCCTAGCAGGTCTCACCTCTCTGACTATCGAATTGGCTGAGAACTCTGGAGTAGACAACTCCTGGACTGGGTTTCTAGAATCCTGGTTTGGGAAATGGAAGCACATCTTTACCTCAGCTCTAACATCAGTGGTAGTCATGGTGGGGTTACTGTGTTTGTTCGGATGTTGTATCATTCCCTGCGTACGGGGATTGGCTCAGCGATTGATAGAAACAGCCCTGACAAAGAACAGCGCTGCCACCATGATGGCCTTCAGAACACAGTATAACCAACGAGAGGGGGATAGGGAGGCGAAGAATCTGCTGCTAGCATTAGAAAAGGAAGATATAGTATAAATCAAAGGTTGCGTAGCAAAAAAGAAAAGGGTGGATTGTGAGGAAAGAGTTAACAGACATGGTTGATTTAGACTAGGGATAGAAAAATGGCTTGGGGTGTCAGCAGAAGCCAGACTGCTGGTAAAATAGAAAATAACGATATATAGAACAGAGAGAAATTCTAGATAAAAAGTAGCAAATTCAGCAGAAGATTTGAGAAGTAAGTAGAAAGGGAGAAAGTACATAAGGTCAAACATATCTGCGCATGCCTAATGAACTCACATGAATATGTACACACACCCATTATGACAAGATGCCTAATTTAAATGCAGATGCGATGCATGATATGGGAGGTGTCTTTGACGTCGGGTGGACGTTCTCGTGGGAATGTGGGCTTTATGTTATGATTGGAAGAAGCTCAATGGGGATGGATGAGGGTGTGACAATGATACCCATGAAATGTATAAAGATAGAAGACATCCCGATCCTCGGTGTGCCTCTAGGGGAGATCAGAGGAGAGGCACCTATTCTGCAGAATATGATTTAAATAAAAAGCTTCTTTGCCGACTTTGTCTCTAAAAGCGTTTGTGATTTTGCATCTCACAATTATGTATGGCTTAATTGTATTCATGCATAGTATGATTTGGCTGAATACCACGCAAAGGGGTTTTCACTGTATCTAGTTACCCGTGTCAATAATAAACCAACACGTTGTATCTATCGATTGCAGCACCCAGTGTTTATTTTAAGCAGGTAGCAAGGTTGTATTAAAATTTCCTTTTTGCCTTTGACTACGTGGTGAATGTAAAGATGGGTCATAATGCACTGTATCTTTACCACTGTTTATTCATAATAAACATACTTTGCTGCCCTAGCTATCCGTGGTCTGTCACTGGAACCAGAGAGAGAGAGAACTGGGTGGGAAGGTTGTAATTATACCAGTGATGTGGGGAGTGGTTAGTAGTGGTGAGGTCACTATGTTAAAGGTACATGCACATTTCATCTACAGTGAAGAGCCATCTTTTTTTTCCACCGCTGAAGACCTCCTGGCGCCAGTACAATATTCTGTCGGCGTGGGGCGTTTCGGCATTTGCAATACTGAGGATCAGGACATATTTCCAAATCAGAATGGCGGTCAATTTGGATCTTGATCTGCAGGTGCTATTTTTACACGATAGATTTCAAAGGGAGAACAGCACTAATTGCCCGCTTGGAAAGCGAAAGGGTGTTGATTCCACCGTCCAGAGGAAAATGATTATAATCTTCCATTCAGTGGCCAAAAGTACCAGTCCAAATTAGTCATTTTCCCTGCAGCTTCCAAGTTCACGCGAGTCCTACTGTCTGGTCAAAAAGACGGTGATTCAATTATTATTTGAACAGAGATTGATGGCGGAGGAGTTAGCTTGGTAATGTTATTGAATGTCAAGGCAGTTTACATCTTGCCTAATACTACACCTGCAAACAACTTTGCTGACATTCACACATTTCCTAAACATGGAACTCATATCTATACCAACATCTTTGATTTAAATCAGAAAATACAAACAAAATTCGCAGCAGTCGAACGGATGCCTCGCAACGTCAGAGACCCGGGTTTGATCCCGACTACGGACGCTGTCTGTGTGAACGTCGTACGTGGGTTTTCTCCGGGCGCTGGTCTCCACCCACATTCCAAACTCGTGCAGGTTTATCGGTTAATTGCCCCCTGTAAATTGCCCCTAGTAAGACTGCGTCGAAACGGGATTTTCGGCACAGCATGCCCCATCTACATTAGTCCCAACTCCCCACGCTTGGCTCATAACCCTATAAACCTATCCTATGCATGTACCTGTCCAATTGTATATTTATTGTTATGATAGTACCTGTCTCAACCTCCTCCTCTGGCAGCTCGTTCCATATACCCACCACTCTTTGTGTAAAAATGTTATCCCCAGGTTCCTATTAAATCTCCACACTCACCCACCTCTCACCGTAAATCTATATCCTCTGGTTCTCGAGTCCCCTATTGTGGGCAAAAAACTCATGCGCATTTACCTGATTGATTGCTCACATAATTTTGTAAACCTCTTTCAGATCACCCCATCCTTTTGCACTCTAAGGAATGAAATCCAGAACCAGGGGCCACATTTCCATAACCAGGGACCACAGTTTAAGAATAAGGAGTAAGCCATTTAGAACAGAGACGAGGAAACACTTTTTCTCGCAGAGAGTGGTGAGTCTGTGGAATTCTCTGCCTCAGAGGGCAGTGGATGCTTTCAAGAGAGAGCTAGATAGGGCTCTTAAAAATAGCGGAGTCAGGGGATATGGGGAGAAGGCATGAACGGGGTACTGATTGGGGATGATCAGCCATGATCACATTGAATGGCGGTGCTGGCTCGAAGGATCGAATGGCCTACTCCTGCACCTATTTTCTATTGAAATCAGAGCCTTCTCAACCTCACCCTCCCTGAACATAGACTCAGTGACTTGCAGAACAGTTCAGCATAGGAACAGGCCCTTGGGGCCACACCTTCTGTTCCGAACGTGATTCCAAGTTGAACTAATCTCCTCCAGCAACACATGTTCCATATCCATCCTTTCCCTGCATATCTATGCCTTTCTAAAGACTTCAAATGCCACTATCAAGTCTCCTTGTAAATCTACTCTGGACTCTTTCCAACTGGTGTGTTAAAAACAAAGTGCATGAAGAATTCAGTGTGTCAGGCAGCATCTGTGGTGGGAATCGACTGAAAACGTTTTGAAGTCACCAGTCTGAACAAGAGTTCCAGCCTGAATTGTCGGTGGTTCATTCCATCCCACAGATGTTGCCTGACCCACTGTGTTCCTCCAACAGTTTTGCTCAACGATCCAATATCTGCAGTTTCTAGTATCCCCAGATATCTGTTAACTGTTACCATTTAATTGCCCTATTTTATTACATTTTGTATTACATTTCTGTTAAATTATGTTGCAGTCTTGGAAATGTTTTCACCTCAGTTGCGAACCTGCATTCCTAGTGTACATTGCTACTTTAATCATGCTAAATTATGATCACTGCCATCAAAACACCTCATCACTACCACTACAATACTACTCCCATCTTGCAGCCAAGCAATACCCACCATTTTCTATACAGTCGCCTTAATACTATTTCTTAAATGAATTTGAGAACCTCTGCACTCTGCTTCAGTGACAGATAATGTTAAGTGTAAATTCACAACTATTTATTGTTCTGGGGTGGGTTATTTTGCACCATATAAACAGGCCAAAATATTTCTCCTTCCGTATCCCTAAGTTTATTTGATATACGATGATGAATACAAATCAATGGATCATTTAAATGTTTACTGTGCTGATGGGGACCATTCATCCTATCAGGCCAATGCCACCTCTCTACTGGAGAAAATCACTTGTTCAACCCCAGCCCTTCGACTGTAGTTTTGCGTGTTTTTGCTCACAATTAGTTTATCCAATTCCCTCTTTGTGATGAAACATAAATAGGATTTGGATCAATGAATGGAGAAAGAAAATTTCAAGGGTACAAATGACTATCTTTATTACGTCAAATTAAAAGACAAAGCATTAAAAAAGCAACGAATCTCATGGCTTTCAGCTCAATGTGTTAAATGATAGAAGCCGTGGCAAATACCATCAAGTCTCACAGTCTTCTGCCCATTGGAGACTCCTATTTATGATGGCTGGTGTGGAGATCTTGCGGGCCCAGCCACTGTCCTTCAAAGGTTCTGCATTAAATCAAGCACCGAGCTATTCTTGCATGTCTCGGAGAAAGAAAGGTTTAACTTATCCTTTAGCTACACTAAATAACCTTGTAGGCTGCTCCATAATTTCCCAGATATTCTAAGTGAGCCCTCAATCATCTAATTGTTTCCCAAAGCCAGCCTACTTGCTTACCATAAAGTGCAGTTAGTAGAAAATGTCATCATAGGTGAAAACCCTGTTTACCTTTTCCAATGCACTAAGGGCATAATGGAGCCAATTACACAACATCTACGTGCCATACACTTGAAATTCCAAACGCACGTTGCAAATAATTCCTTGTCCGCTCTCAAACCTTCCAGCAAAGTGATCAGCCTCCCTATCCATTCTTCCCATCAAAGATTGATAATTTTCCAGAGCTCCAAGAACTTAATATGTGATTCACCACCCTCTGACTCTAGAGATTCCTCCTTATCCCTTTCTAAAGATACATCATGTTATTCTGAGAAATGTGCTTGCCAAGACCATGGCATCTGCAGTTTTAGTCTCCTGATCTTAGGAAGAATGTTCTTGTTATGGAGGGAGTGCTGTGAAGGTTCATCAGATTTCAGGGATGGGAGGACTAATGTATGAAGGGCGATTTGGGCGATTAGTTTTACATTGTGATTAGGACCATTCAAAATCAACTACAACATTCTTATGGGTCTGTACAGATTGAAGAGAGTCAAGAGGGTTTTATTGTCATATGTCCCAGATAGTACAATGAAATTCTTACTCACTGCAGCACAATGGAATATGTAAACATAGTACATGGTAAACAATATGAAAAACGAGAAAGAGAAAAACAAAATCAGTGTGCACATATATATATATATATATATATATATACACACATACTCACAGGTACACACACACACACACACACACACACACACATATATATATATGTGTATATATGTACGCATACATATATTCAAGAGGGAAATCCGGTCAGTTCAGGACCCAGTGGTCACAATCTGATGATCAGGCTTCAAGTTGAGATGAAGAGCGATTACTTCTCCCACAGAATGATGAAGGTGTGGAATGTTACACCACTGGAAGCAGTTGAACACAGATCATTGAATTTATACAAGGAGTTATATGTTATTTGTATGGTCAAAGGATCAGAGAAATAATAGGATCAAGGTATAAATTTTAGGTCACAATTGATCACATGGAATAATAGTTGAGGCTCAAATGCCTGAATTCCTATTACTTTTATATTCTGCATTTCAACATTTTTGTATTTATCATGGCCACATTTCCTCTGCATTGAAGAACATGAGAACTGGGATGCTTAAAAGGAACCGAGACCCTGGTGCCAATGCCTTTTTGCAGATAAGACAGATGCATACATTGGTTTGGTGTTCACAAAGCGAGGACAAATCAGAAATAATTTTCTGAACACGCCATCCATTGCTATTTCAATGTGCCTACCCAAGATACAAAAAAAAATACTATATTAATCTATATTAAAAAATGTTTGGATAAAATAAACAAAACATGGTCATCTAATGTCCCTGGGTAAGTCGTCCACCCCCTGCCCTCCACCCCTTTGAGAAGTGGCTGAAGGGAGATATTAAAATACATAAAGCTTTTAAATGAATCACTATGGTGAAAACATTTCCACCATAAAATCCAGCAGGGAATTCGACAGAGAATGCTCCCTCTCCTCCCCTCCCACCCAATACAGGTGAGAATGAGGATCCAGATCAATGAATTGCATTTAGGGGACGGCTGGGCAAACACAAAAGAGAAAAGAATAGTCGGTTCAACATTGGAGAATCCAGCATATACTTGCCAACCATGTTGCAGATCGCATAAGGTGGGAAGAGGGTCATGTGGACCATATGCACCAGTATTGGCAGGATAGACAGAGTGGCCTGTTCCTACACACTTGTCTCCACTACAACCTTGTATTACTTTGACTGCCAATTCATTTTTGATCATTTTGTTCCCATTCATTCTTTAAAAAATACAAAATCAACTTTGACGTAAGATAACTGATTGATGCTGTTGCAAATAAATGGAGGCCTTACATTTTCTTAACAACAATTTAATTTTGCGCCTTGCATATTATATCTTTCATATTATATCTTGCATATTCCATATATCTTGCCTTTACTTCGCAACATGAAGCCACTATAAAACAGGGTGCAATCCAATGTGTTTACTTGGATTTCATGCCAATCTATTTCCAAAAATCGTATACGCAATGGTCTATTCATCAAGCACATTCTACAGGCAACTATTATTAGGTGAAATCTCAAGAGCAGAACTTGTACCAAATGAGCCACATAAAATGAACTTGATCACTGTGCCACCAGTCACTGTGGACAATTTTATATTCATATGGATGATAAATTCTTTGCATTAGATTAGAAATGTACAAAGTACAAACAATTAAGACTTTTGACATCATCAAATAACCAAGCGTTATGTAACAACATTTATTGGTGCTGTGTCTCAGACTAAATGCAGTGTTAAAACAAAATATATTCTATCCAATAATGACTGTAGCTAATGGAATCTGCAACTAAAAACAGAAGACTGAAAGCATTCAATGGCTCAAGCAAATTATTGGGACAAATGGTTGATGTCACAAATAGGGTCAAGAACCTGCACCAGGCCTGTGAGGGAAGAGGATGAATTGCCAATATATAGCAATCACGGAGGGATAGGACAGAGGCTGGTAGATCAAACGTAGAACCAGGTGGGGAGAGGATAATGGGTAGATGGAAACAGGTAGGAGAGGAGGAGGAAGAGGTGAACAACAGGAGAATAAACTGTTCAAATGAGACAGAGGTTCACTTGCACCTCTTTCAACTTTCTCTACTGCATTCATTACTCACACTGTGGAGAAACTAGCTTAGATGTCAACCATTTTGTAGAGCACATCCCTTTGAAGTAAAGATCATCCTGAGATCTGTTGTATGGTATTTTAATACCCCTTCCCACTCTCACACTCACCCATCTGTCGTTAACATTGGGCACAGAAAGTTTTAAGTAAAATATCTGATAATCCACCTGGGTAACTTACAAGCCGATGGTATGAATATAAAGTTTTCACATTTCAGCTTATCCATATCACTGGTGTTCATTTGTTCTCCCACAACCACCCATACACCAACTTTGCTCCCTCTGCCCATCATCCCCTCCCCAGCTGATTCCACCTGCCACTTACAGGCCTCTGCCCCATTCCTCCTTCAAACTGTTAGAATCTTCCCATCCTCTCCTTCAATTCTAATGCAGTGCCTTGCCTTGAAATGTTGGTATATGTCATTTGCCTCCACAGATGCTGTTTGACCAAGTACTTCCACTGGCCTTTCTTTAGTCTAAAATTCTTGTTGGAAATAACCACAAAGTCTTACTCTATCTATAATTGAAACCATTTAATTGGTGCTTAGAGAGCTTTCTAAAATCATGAGGGCGATTGATCAGGATTTATTTTACCCAGGGTAGGGTAATCAAGAACCAGCAAAAACAGGTTTAAGCAGTGTTCAATGCTAATTTTTTAGGTGTCGGAGCTGTCACACAGGGGCATTTCAGATTTTGCTGGAGGGGAGGGGGGAGCTAGTCTCCCTAGAGGGTCAAACAAGATTATAGCCTATTACTACATCCCAGTGTATAGCTAGTACATTAAAACATATAATACTTAATTTAATTATGACAAAATATTGCACGGTTGCACTCACTGATTATCATGAAATATAATTATGAAGCAAGTAAAGAAAAATACGGTTATCATGTATTTTTACAGACTCACCCTGACTATCCTGCAGCTCTGGGCCTTCACCCACACACACACTCTCACCCTCACACCCATTCACCTACACACACACCCACCCACTCACCCACCCACCAGAGTTCCAGGCCCACAACCACAAACGATGCACACATCACATGGTCTGTCTCTGCTGCATCATAGTGTTCCCCCCTCCTACAGGGAACCTCAGTAGTGATGGGTCTTCCCCTTACCCCTCTTTTAATCAGGTTACTCCGACCACACTTCCGCTAGTTAAAATTCCACCCTGTTTATTTTTTCTTTAACAGAGGTGCCGGATCAGTGCTCAGTTGAGCTCCGGCAGCACTGCACCCCTGGGTTTAAGGTGAGGAGGAAGATTTAGTAGGAACCTGAGAGGCAACCTTTTCTACTAAGAGGTTACTGGGTGTATGGAATGAGCTGCCAGCGAAGGCAGAATAACAACATTGAAAAGACACACTTGGACAGGTACATGGATAGAACATGTTGAGAGGAAAGTGGGCCAAACGCTGGCAAATGTGACTAACCTAAATGTAGCATCTTGTTCAGCTTGGAGTATTAGGGCTGAAGTACCTACTTCCATGCTATATGGCTCCATGACTCTTTGTTAGATGAACATAAACATGGCAAATGGAGTTTAATAATGGAAAATATGTGCTCACACACTCTGGTAAGAGCAATTAAAAGAAGCTATTATCTAAATGGAGTGAGATTGCAAATGAGTGGAGTACAAGAGATTCAAGTGCTTAAAGTGCAAAACAAAAAGCCAGCAGGTAGATGCAGCACACAATGCAGAAGGTGAGTAGCATATTGGATTGTACAAAAATTCAAAAATTTTGGATTGAAATTTTTGAAATCTTTACAAAATTATTTGAAATAAAACTGATACCAAAAGTAGAATGGATTATCTTCGGAACAACGGAAGATAGTCCTGAACTAAATGTGTTTCAAAAGAAATTAATAGACTATGGGTTAATAACTAGAAAAAGTTAATCCTAAAATTCTGGAAAAATGCTCCAATACCAACTATAAACATGTGGATTTCAAATATGTTCGAAACATTACACCTTGAAGAGATAAGACTCCTCCTGGCAGGTAAACCAGATCACTTCCACCTGACGTGGTCTGCATTCATAGAATTATTACAAGTATAGGGTGCAAAAGTACTTTAAAAAAACAAAAAAAACTGAGGTCAGGTAAAGGGGGATGAAAGCTGGAGAGTTGGTATATCCCATTTGCGTGATGCTTATAACAAAGTATTTGTTTTTCTCTTTTTCCTCTTTTTCTTTTTTCTTCTTCTTTAGGGTCATTCTCTTAATCCTTTCTTTTTAATTTCTTTCTTACAGGGTCTCTGTTCTTTCTTGTTGTCACGTTTTCACACCTTCATTATTTTCCTTCACTTTCTCTTTTTTCTTAATCTCAACCTTTCCTTTTTATTAGTGTAAAAAATGATGGAGTACATTAATTGTAATAAGATATACGTGATGAGTACTAATGTAATTGGTTGTAATGTAATGTACTTCTAATTAAAAAAAAAATTTAAATAAAAAAAAAAGCATATTGACGTTCAAAGTGGGTTACTATTGTAATTATGGTACATGATGTTGCTAAGGACATATCAGGAGCACTGTGCACAGCTTGGTCCTCAAATTTAAGAAAGGATCTATTAATATTGGATATCAGCTAGAAGAGATTTCTGGAATAAGCAAGTGTTGCCTAACCATGAATGGCTGAAATCACTGGTTCTGTGTCCCTTGGAGATGATAAGAAACAGAGTTAACCTTATGAATGTATTAAAGAGGCATGATGTGGTGGTGAATTGATGGCTAATGCGTGGATATATTCTAAAAGAACAGGGAATTGTGTCTTATGTGGAATAAGCACAGTAAAGGAGTTGAGGCATCAGTCATATCAGTTGTTATCAACATAAATTGCTAGATAGCTCTAATTTGTACAAATACAGGGCAGTCTATTGAGAATTTCTGTCATGTTTGATAAACTTAATTTAACTCTTTCCATTTATTTCAGTTCCTGCATTTTAATCACATCCATGAAATCTTCTACTCAGCGATTGGTTAGCAGTGCACGTTCTGTTTTGGTTGAATATTTTGATAATCTGAGGAGGGAAATTAAATATTCGACAACAAAGAAATGGCACAGCAGAGAACAGAACTCAGAAAGATGCAACTAGTTTATTCGCTTTAACTGTTGATTCATCCCACATAACCTCTTCCTTCCAGATATAAAGGCACAGCGCCAGACACCTGGGTTTGATCCTGACCACGGGTGATGTCTGTACGGAATTTGTACCTTCTCCCTGTGACTGCATGGGTTTTCTCCAGGTGCTCCAGTTTCCTCCCACATTCCAAAGACAGATGTGCAGGTTTGTAGGTTAATTGACTTGTGTCCCTAGCTTATGTGGGTGATCGTTGGTTAGTGCGGACTCATGTTCAGCACAAACGTTGTTGGACAAAGGAGCATTCCCATTCACCGTAAAATTCAGCGAACTCAGCACCATTGGGTCACTGGAAATATTCCCTGCCTGACCATCAGATCCCTCCAGATCAGTCGGACAGACACCAGTTAGGCAGCATCTGCCTGCAAATGATTCATGTCCCTCAAACCCCTGCATCTCCATGCACCCACGAAGGTGCACCCCAGACGCCACCATCCCTGGCAGTGCTTTCCAGGCACACACCACATAGTATGTAATAAAAACTTGCCCTTTTAAAAAAACTGCAGCTTCTACCCTGCACTGAATATAATGTAATAATTTAAATGCCATAGTAGGCAATTAGTTAATTGGGATAATTTTAGTCAATTGGGAGGTGTGATTGCAAATCTTGTACAATATCATAAACCAAGTAAAATGTGACAAAGTCAAAATGGCCAGGCACAAAGAACAGAATAATCATGAACATCAATAACATGTCAATAACTAGACTCTCCTAGCAGCAGCATGCTGCAAGGTTGCAAACTCGTTTGCTCCCTTAACTTTTAACTTCCACTGACCACTCTTTCATTCAATCAATCATTCAATCAATCAATCAATCAATCAACCTTTATTGTCATCTTACAGTTGTACAGTGCAAAATGAAAAGACGTTTCCCAGGGAATACCGGAGCATCGCACATGAAATTTAAAACATTTCACACATAACACTAAAAACAATCCAGTCCCTGATGGAACAGTATAAATAGTTAAAAAGTAGGTAAAACAACAACGTTAAAATACAGTAAAACCAATCATAAACATGTCCGGGGCAGCTGATTTGAGTGGCCAGTGCCAGTTATTGAAGTGGCCAGTGCCAGTTATTAAAGTGTCCGTGCCAAGCCGCAGAATCAGGTGACTGTGAGTACAGAGTGGCTGTTTAGCAGCCTCACAGCATATGGCAGGAAGCTGTTTAGCAGTCTTGTAGTTCGGGCTTTGATCCTGCGATATCTCTTGCTTGATGGCAGGAGATCCAGGTGTATGTGGAGGGGGTGCAGTTTGTCCTTAGCAATTCTCTGAGCTTTTTTCAGACAGCGGCTCTGGAACAGTTCTTGTACCGAGGGTAGGGAGATGCCAATGATCCTCTCTGCTCCCCTCACTACCATTTCAATGTCACTGGTGACTATTTGACTTCAAGACACCGTCTAACTGTTCATAAAGTGTTGATAACACTTTTACACGCCTTAATCGTGAAAAGGATGGAGACAAGAAGGAAAGGAGGTTCCCCAAAGAAGGAACTGGGGAAAGCCACAACCACAGCTGCATCTTCTGATTCCAGCATCATAGAACAATATCGAAAATGAACGATGAATTGAAAAATGAGCTGAAAAATGAAATTAAAACAAGATTTGGCAGTTTGGAAGAAATGGTGAAAGGAGTTTCGACCAAATTGAAGGAAGTCCAAGGAAAACTGTCTTTGTTACAAGATGAACTTCGTGAACAAAGGGATCAAATTGATATCTTGCGCACCCTGGGACAGGAGAGAGATTTGAAGATTGAAAAATTGGAACGGAGAATGAATGAAAACACTTCAGCAATACAAGTCTAAAAATATGGACTTAGAAAACAGAAGCCGTCGTTTTAATTGACAAATTGTTGGTTTGCCGGAAGGCCAAGAAGGAGATAATGTTATAAAATATGCTTCTAAAATGATAAAGGAAACATTCAACATTGAGCACAATGTAAACCTTCCGTTCATGGATAAGGCACATAGGATTGGGAAGAGATCCGGTAATAAACCGAGGCACTTGATCATTCGGTTTCATTTTTTTCAAATGAAGGAGAATATTCTCCAGGCAGCAAAAACGGTTGGTGTGGTTGAATATGAAGGATGTAAGTTTCGGTTTGTCCCTGATTATAGTTACGAGCTTTTGGAAATAAGAAAGACTTTTTATAATGTAATGTCTGATTTGTATAAGAAAAACTGCGCCCAGCTTTATTATCACTAGCTAGATTGCGTATTCGGCTTTTCAATGGTAACTTTCGATTTTTTAACAGTCCTCAAGACACCTCCAGTTTTCTGAAGAGCTACGACTGATTAAGTTATAATTGGAGATTTACTGTTCCTATTTTGACATTTCGTTTGGTAATGATTAAGAATTTAACTGGACGAGTTGTTTTTCTTTTATATATATTCTTTTAAGAATTTCTTTGTTAATTCGTTAGACAAACTAAGAGAACGCAGTTCTTGTTTTTCATATCTTGACCTTGAATAATAATAAGCAGCATTCCATGCCAGTCTGTATTATTTTTTCTTCTCTCTCAAACAGATAATAACGAATGTGTTATGACGTAGTGGTTAAATATTATTCTTTTTATGCTGAGTGCTGTTACTGGGAGAGATGGGATTGGGGAGGGGATTAGGTAGCTTGCTGACTGTCTATTGGTCAGTTTGGGGTTCTACAGGGGTGGGAGGGGGGAAGGGGGGGGGGTCTTTTGTTCCCTATTTAGTGATCTCCATTTGTGCAAATTCTGAACTACAAAATTGGCTGAAATG
Source organism: Malacoraja senta (assembly GCA_038087875.1). Lineage (NCBI taxonomy): Eukaryota > Metazoa > Chordata > Chondrichthyes > Rajiformes > Rajidae > Malacoraja > Malacoraja senta. The sequence goes on from JAXLNO010002638.1 coordinate 35,347, forward strand.
TCGTCACGTCTGGCTCCGCCCTAGATTTTTCTTCTTCCAGTATTATGAACTTTTAGGCTTCAAGAAATTAACCCATTACATCCCACATGATTTTTTACAAGCAATATGGATAAAGTTACTCATTTCCTTTCATGGAATGTGAATGGCTTGAACCATCCCATTAAGAGGATTTTTAAAAAAAAAGTTCTTCACAGACTAAATGCTCAGATTATCTTTGTTCAGGAAACTCATGTAAGGCAAGATGACAAGTCACGATTTTTCAAGTTTTGGAGAGGACAGCAGTTTCATTCAAATTCACAGACTGAGGTGAAAGGAGTCTCTATTTTTATTGACTCCTCAATTCCGTTTGTTCACCATGAAGCAATTTCTGATCCATATGGCAGATTCTTGGTGATTACCAGTGTCCTTTATAGGCAAAAAGTCATATGGTGAATGTCTATGCACCAAATATTGATCACCCTGAGTTTTTTAAACAGTTAATTGCAGCCTTTCACAATTTAAATGAACACTTTTTAATAATGGGTGGAGACTTCAATTGCTGTTTGAATCCCTCGATTGATAGGTCTACATCTGATCATGTGCTTCCAAATAAATCAGCTAATTTTATTCATTCTTTTTTACTTGACTCGGGAATGTTAGAAATTTGGAGATTCTTACACGCAAATGACAAAGAATTTTCCTTTTTCTCTCATGTATATCATAGTTATTCTAGGATCGACTATTTTATACTAGATTCTCGGCTAGTTCCATCGGTCATTGCATGTGAGTATGATACAATTGCTATTTCTGATCATGCACCATTGAAACTATTGATCAAACTACCAGATTCCAAGTTTAGTGCTAAACAATGGCGATTTAATGCTACTTTGCTTCAAGACTTAAACTTTATTAAGTTTATGAAAGATCAGATTGCTTTTTACTTCTTGACAAACTCTAATGAAGAGATATCCAATGGTATAGTTCGGGATGCTTTTAAGGCATATATTCGTGGACAAATTATTTCATACTCCGCGGGATTAAAAAAACAAACACAAAAAGAAATATGCACATTGGCTGATGAGATTAAAGAAATTGATACAAAATATTCAAAAGCTCCTAGTTTAGAGCTCTATAAGAATAGAGTTGAACTTCAATTGAGATATGATTTGTTATTAGTATCACCGATTGAGAACCAGTTACTTAAAACCAAAAGTCAATTTTATATAAATGGCGATAAATCTGGTAAATTACTTGCTAATCAATTGAAAGCAGTGTCGGCCAAGCGTCAGATTACTAAAGTGAATAAACGGGATGGTACAGTAACTGTAGACCATGACGAAATTAATAAATCCTTTCAGGAATTTTATACCTCCCTATACCAATCAGATTTTCATACTGATTCCAATATAATGCATGAGTTTTTGAAGAAACTGAACTTACCAAATTTACCATACAATGAGTCTCTGTTGTTAGATGAACCCATCACGGAAGAAGAAATACAGAAAGCAATTTTTTCAATGAATTCTGGTAAAGCTCCCAGTTTAGGTGGGTTTACATTAGAATTTTTAAAGTATTTCTCAAATTTATTGTCTCCATGGCTATGCAAGGTATTCAAAGATGCCTTTTTAAGGAATAGATTACCACAATCTTTTTATGAAGCTTCTATTTCTTTAATTTAAAAAAAGATAAAGCCCCTACTGAAGTGACATCATATAGACCTATATCAATGTGAAATGTAGATTTGAAAATTCGTTCCTAAATATTACCTATGAGATTGGAAAAGATTTTACCGCAAATTATCTCTGAAGATCAGACAGGTTTTATTAAAAATCGTTACTCATTCTTTAATGTTAGGAGACTAATAAATATTGTATATACAGCGTCTAATAAAACCCCAGAATGTGTCATCTCTCTTGATGCCGAGAAGGCTATTGATAGAGTAGAATGGAATACTTATTCAATATACTTGAAAAAGTTAAGATTGGTCCAAAATATATCTCTTGGATCAAGCTGATATATCTTACACCTCCGGCTTCTGTATTTACTAATAATCAGAGATCCCCTTTTTTCAGGCTCTTTCAAGGTACGAGACAGGGCTATCCCTTAAGTCCTTTAATATTTGATATTGCTTTGGAAACTTTAGCCACTGCTATTAGGGAATCCCCTAATATTTTTGGTATTGTCCGCAGGAATAAGACACATAAGCTATCTCTTTATGCAGATGATCTGTTATTATTTATTTCTAACCCTGAGAAATCTATTCCGGCAATAGTAGCATTACTTAATCAATTCAATAGTTTTTCTGGTTATAAACTAAATCTTAGTAAGAGTGAGCTTTCCCATTAAATAATTTTGTTTCGAGTTATGGACAGCTTCCATTTAGATTGACTACCAAAAGTTTTACTTATTTAGGTATTAAGATCATCAAGAAACACAAGGATTTATTTAAAGTTAATTTTATTACTTTAATTGACCATATTAAACATCAGTTCACTAAATGGTCACCAATGTCCTTATCCTTAATTGGCCGAATCAATGCTATTAAAATGTTCATTTTACCTAAATTTCTGTAATTATTTCAGACGATACCAATTTTTATTGCCAAATCTTTCTTTGATATTATAGACTCTAAAATTTCTTCATATATATGGCAGAATAAAAATCCCAGACTAGGTAAAAAATACCTACAGAAATCAAAAAAAGTTGGTGGTTTGGCTTTGCCGAACCTTAGACTCTACTATTGGGCAGTCAATGTTCGTTATTTAACATTTTGGACAAAAGATTTAGAAGATACCCAATGCCCTGGATGGATAAACCTAGAATGTGATTCCTTACAAGGTCTATAATTGGCTTCTATTCTAGGGGCCTCGTTACCTTTTACAATTACGAGATTGAATAAATATATGATGAACCTAATAATAAGACATACGTTCCGAATACGGTTTCAATTTCATACGTTTTTTGGACTATCTGATTTTATCCAAATTTCTCTTCCAACCATCTAGTACTGATCAAGTTTTTTTGTTATGGAAGAGGAAGGGATTAGTAGCTTTTCGTAATTTGTTTTTGGAGGGTTGTTTTATGTCTTTCGAACAACTCTCCAATAAATATAACTTACCTAATTCACACTTTTTTAGATATTTACAAATTAGACAAAAGGAACTACCCCTTTTTCCGCTACCAAATCAACCCGAAATTTTGGATTTTTTTTTACAGTTGAACCCTTATCAGAAAGGATTAATAACGACTAATCATGAGTTGATTTTAAAATTGCAAATAGATACATTTGATAAAATTAAGAATGACTGGGAAAGAGAACTCCAAATTTCTTTATCTATAGAGAAATGGGAGAGGATCCTTCAATTAGTTAATACCTCTTCAATGTGTGCAAGACACACTTTGATACAATTCAAGGTGGTCCACAGAGCTCATATGTCAAAAGATAAGTTAGCTCGTTTTTATGGTCATATAAATCCTACCTGTGACAGATGTAATTCTGAAGTGGCATTACTGACCCATATGTTTTGGTCCTGCCCTCTTTTGGAAAAATATTGGAAATACATTTTTGATTCTATTTCGGTAGTCTTAGGTATAGATTTACAACCTCATCCTATTACTGCAATGTTTGGGTTACCAATGTTAGATTCTATTCATTTGTCCCACTCCGCCCATCGGTTGATTGCTTTTACCACATTAATTGCCAGAAGATTTATTTTCTTTAAATGGAAAGATTCCAACCCTCCGACCGCACTCCAGTGGTATTCTGAAACGATATCATGTTTAAATTTAGAAAAAATCAGAAGTGACATTGTTGAACCCTTGGTTAAATTTGATAAGACTTGGGGAAAATTTATAGAACACTTTCATACAACATAAATTGTTCCATCTTTAACCTTTATAAAAATTATTTTACCTTCATAGGGTGGTACGGACTTGACGACAAACAGACTTAAATTGTTGAATTTCTCAGTTCAGATTCGGTTTTGCTCTGTTTTGTTTTATTTATTTATTTATTTTATTTGTATTCTTATTTTATTATTATCAATTTTTTTATTTATTTTTTTAGTTTAGGGGGGTTTTGTTTTTTCTTTTTCTTTTTGTCTTTTTATCTTTGCTTTTTTAAAACATTTATGTTTCCTTTTAAATATTTAACTACATTTACATAAAGACCGAGAGGTCTATATTCATTGTGTATTTTGACACTGGTCTCATATTAGTTTATACCTGTTATTAATGTGTTTAATCCTGATCCCTATGTATCAATATCATTGTTATGTTTATCATTATTCTTTTTGCTCTGTTTTTTATGTTTTATTTTTGTTTTTGTTTTTTGGAAAAAAGCATTAAAAAGATTTTAAAGGAAAGGTATTGAATAAAAAAGTTGGGATGTTCTGCTACAGTTGTACAAGATGTTGGTGAGGCCACATTTGGAGTATTGTGTTAAGTTTTGGTCACTCCACTATCGGAAGGATGTCATTAACAGGGCCTGTGATTCAGGGAGAGGATGAGAATGCTTGGACTTTAGTCCTTGGCACGCAAGAGGCTGAGGGGTGATCTTATAGAAGTTTATAAAATCAAGGAGCATAGATAGATTGAATGCACAGAATCTTTTAACCAGCCTCGTGTAATCAAGAATTTAAGGTGAGAAGGAAACGAGTTACTCGGAACCAGAGGAAGTGGAAATATGGAAGAACATTCCAGGGGAAGGAGTTGAGGCAGGTATTAAAAAACATTTAGAGCACACTTGGACAGGTACATACTGTAGATACGAAAGGTTCAGTGAGATATGGGTCAATTGCAGGAAAATTGTAGTTTAAACATGGCATCTTGGTTGGCATGGCCAAGTTGAGGCAAAGGGCACATTTCCATGCCGTATGACTCTATGTCTCCATGGGCTTGAAAAGCCAATTCTTTTCCGTTGCACTGCTAAATGATAGTTAATCACCCTCACTAATAGTGACCACAATGGCAGACCCATGACCACGACTGGTTTACAGTGATAATAAGCTAACGATTGCCTCAGTTCAAATATGCATGTCGTTGATGTGCAATGACTAAATTGTTGCTGCATTCTTAGTTTTGGCAAGGTTCTGATCTGGGTGTTGGAGCTGTTAGACATCTTGATACCATGAAAGCAGAACCTCCGTTTCCGGAAATATACTTGCTGAATGGTGTCTCAGACCAGCAATGCCTGGGAACATTGTATTTTGAAGAGGAAATATTACACAACCAAGGCCAAGTGCTCGAGAAAGCTGCACGTCTGTTATTTCAATGAAAACTCTGCTCTTCATCCATCTTGACATTTTGATCACCCAGTTTAGTTTATAATATTGTATAACATTTGCAATCAATTCTCACAGTTTATGACATTGACAGCTGGCGTGAAGATGCATCAGTCAATACCTTCTGTCTTCCAATTTAGTTTATTTAATAGAAAGATAGAAACATAAAAAAAATAGGTGCAGGAATAGGCAATTCGGCCCTTTAAGCCAGCACCGCCATTCAATACAATCATAGCTGATCATCCAAAATTAATACTCCGATCTGGCTTTCCCCCCATATCCCTTGACTCCCTTAGCCCTAAGAGCTAAATCTAACTCTCTCTTGAAAACAGTGATACAGTGTGTAAACAGGCCATTTGTGCCACCAAATCCATACTAACCAGCAATCACCCATTCATAATAGATTTCCCATCCACCCCCTACACTGTCAGGGTGACTTACCGAGGATGATTACCTGCACACCTGCTCATCTTTGGGATATGGGAGGAAACCGGAGCTTCCTGAGGAAGCCCACATAGTCACAAGGAGAACGTGCAAACTCCACGTAGACAGTACCCGAGGTCCAGATTGAACCTGGGTCTCTGGCGTTGTGAGACAGCAGTTCTACCAGCTGCACTACCATGCTGCATTACGTACAAACTCTAAATCCTACACTGACTTTCCCTTCCACTTGTTATATTCAACACAATAACTCCTTTACACAGAAGGAAAGTGAACTGCAATTCATCACCAAAATATATCTTACAACAGTGTGATCACAGGCAAGAAACCAGTGATATAGATGACTGAATTTACACTAAAACCCTGATCATCCAGCTCTCTTGGGATTTGGGAAATGGTAGATTTTAATGACTGCTGCATGTTACTCCAAACATACTTTAATTCGACTAATTTAAGCACTTGTTGAGCAAGTCAGTGGTTGAGGTGCATCTGTACACTACTATCAGACTTAAGCGGAGGAATACCCATTGTAATTTGCCTGAAGAGTCTCGAACCAGATTGTCACCTATCCATGGTCTCCAGGGATGTTGCCTGACCTGCTGAGTTACTATAGCACTGTCCCTCACATGTCTTTCCCAATCTTATAAATCAAAAATAGTCAGCATCTTTCTACATCATAAAGAGTCATGGAAATATGCAGCATACAAACATGGCCTTTGTCCCACTGACCTGCACCAACCATTCATGTACACTAATCCTATATTTGTCCCACATTCTCATCAGCTCTCCCCACATTGTATCATGCACAATCTAGGGGACAACTAACCTACCAAACAATGTTTTGGGGATGTGGGAGGAAACCAGAGCACCTGGGGAAACCCACATGGTCACAGGAACAACATGCAAACTCTACAGATACAACAGCCGATGTCGGTATTTAATTCAGGTCTTTGGCTCTGTGCTGTCCTGTTTCACATTGTAGTCCACCTGTCATGTTGTTGCTCATTCATTCGGCTTTCCACCTTGAACCATTTCTCCCACTACTCACATTCCCACTTAATTTGGAGTTTTCCAGCAACAGCGGCCTTGGTGGCAGCTACTGTGTGCAGCGGTAGAGTTGCTGCCTTACAGTGCTTGCAGCACCGGAGACCCGGGTTCGATCCCGACTACTGATGCTGTCTGTACAAAGTTTGTACGTTCTCCCCATGACCGCGTGGGTTTTCTCCGAGATCTAAGGTTTCCTCCCACACTCCAAAGACGTACAGGTATGTAGGTTAATTGGCTTGGTGTGTGTGTATAGGATAGCGTTAATGTGCGGGGATCACTGGTCAGCGCAGACTCGGTGGGCCTAAGGACCTGTTTCGTCACTGTATCTCTAAATTAAACTAAAACAAAACTAGTAAACGTTAAACTGCAACCAATCTGCCTCATAGCTGACTTGGATCATGAACAGTGCGAGCCCCCAACAGAGCAGCACAGTGTCACAACTCGTAGAGCTGCTGCCTCACAGCGACACAGACCCGGGTTCAATTTTGACCTTGAGTGCCATCTATGTGGAGTTTGCACGTTCTCCGTGTAACCGCATTGGATCCCTCCAGGGGCTCCGGTTTCCTCACACATCCTAAGATGTGTCAGTTTATAGTTTAATTGGCCACTGTAAATTGCCCCTAGTGGGTGGGTGACTGGATGAGAAGGTGCAATGAGATAGAATTCATGAGAATAGGTGGTTGGTGGTTGGCATGGACACGGTGGGCCGAAAGGACTGCTTGCATGCTGTACTTTTTAATGACTCATTGATATTTCTAGGATTTGGGGCAGTGAATCCATAATGTATAACATTTTTTTACACTGAATTCACAATTTTTAAATATCTGATTATCAGAAACATTTAACAACAGCACAAAGACTAGTTGACAGTGGTGACTGTCGAGGCATTTCAGGTGTAGCTGCTGCCTTATCCTACTTGAGATCGATCATTTCTTCAAGCCCAATACCTTTACTAGCAACAGTGCATCACAATTTTTCCATCTTACCTCTCCTCTTTTTTCTCCACCAAACAATTACTGCCAAGACAATAGCCAGCAATATCAGCACACACACGGCAATAAGGCCTATGTGCCTGTCTTTCTTCCTGTTTCCTTGTGAAAAATAAGAATGCATAATTTTACAAATCAATTGTTAAGCTGTGCAGCTAAATAGATGGGCACTGTCTGAAGACTTCAGAGTGAAGAAGGGTCTCGACCCGAAATGCCACCTATTCCTTTTCTCCAGAGATGCTACCTGACTGCTGAGTTACTCCAGCATTTTGTGTCTATCTTTGGCACTTTTCAAGGTATATAAGATGATATGGTGTTTTGAATCACGGAGTTCTGCAGCATAGCAAAGGGACAATATATGTTTTGTACAACTCTATGATCTATGGCACCATCACAGCCACAACTTAATTCAAGAAAGAAGGTGATTTGGAAGCAGAAAGCTTTAACCCTATATAAACTAACATTTGTTTTGGGGAAAATGCTGGATTCCTTTCAATAATGGCAGAACATTTAAATAATAACTAAACAATAAAGTGCTTTATCAGGGCATTAACAGGAAAATTGTAGAAAGAAAGAGATGCAAATACTGATTTACACAAAAGCTTTAGTTTAGTTTATTGTCACATGTATTGAGGTACAGTGAAAAGCTTTTGTTACGTGCTAATCAGTCAGTGGAAAGAATATACATGATAGACACAAAATGCTGGAGTAACTCAGCGGAACAGGCAGCATCTCTGGCGAACATGGATTCATCACCTATTCCTTTTCTCCAGAGATGCTGGCTGATCAGCTGAGTTATTCCAGCAATTTGTGTCCATCTTCGGTGTAAACCAGCATTTGCAGTTTCTTCTTACACATGGAGAGGTGACGTTTCGTTTTGGGACCCTTCTTCAAACTTTGTTTGAGAAATTGATTTGAATTCTTTGAAAATGCAACAGGAACCCGTAGACAATGTATATTCGAGCAGCAGGTGTGCAGTCTAAAATTCAAAAACAAAATGATGGAAAAGCAGAATAGGTAACAAAATTGGAATGAGAAACAAAAGAAATACAATATATTGTAGAGATCCAAACGTCGTGAACAAATCAATGTTTTTTTAAAGAAATACAGTTTTGGCCCACTCGCGTTTAGTAAGGACTTGAGCAAAGTTCCTGCCGTTGTAATCGGGCACACCAGTTGACTGCCGATTAACTCATCACCAACTCCCACCAAAACCCTGTCACATGATAGTCCCAGCTCCCCTGACGATGGTTCTAGCAATAAGTGGCCTGACCACCAGATGTCGCCACAATATCTGGATTTTCATAAGATATCAATCAAGTGTTGCAAAGGCTTATGACATTGGGGGTAATAATTAGCATGAATGGAAAAAAACAATTAAGAGCAAGCAGAGAGTTGTCTTAAAGGAGTGTTCAGGTTGGGAAACTGCAACTGCAGGTTGGGAATCAATGCAAGAAAGTGAACTACTTATCGTTGGTATTAAGAGCAGATGAAGGGATTGATGGCGCTGTAGCCTAGATTGCTGATGATACATAGATAGGTTGGAAATTAAGTTCCTGGAGTATGTCAACAGTTTTCAGAGTGAAACATCAGATTCCTTAGTTGTGCATTGTTCGAGGGGATCTTCAAAAGTGGACATTTGTGTAGGTTAGTGCAGCATACCTGGAATCAAACTACCACGATCGCTGTTTGTCAGGCAGTTATATTTTTCGTTGCTGAATCTGTAACTTGCGTCATGGAACTTATTTCATTAGGTTTTGTTTTATTAATGCCAAATGTTTCAAGATACAGTGCAAAGGTTTGTTTTGTATGCTATCCAAACAAATGATAAAACTATACATAAATACAAACCTTAGCTAGAAGACTAAGCAAATATATTAGTAAATTGATAAACCCTGATCAAACGGGGTTTATACCCAAAAGATATTCATTTAATAATTTGAGACGCCTGTTTAATATAATGTACTCACATAAAAAGGAAGAAAAAGACTTAGCAATTATTTCTTTGGACGCAGAGAAAGCATTTGATCAGGTAGAATGGCAGTATTTATACATAGTATTACAAAAATTTAATATGGGAGAGAATTTTATTGCATGGGTGAAATTATTATATGATAAACCGATGGCAAGAATATTAACTAACAGCATGTTATCTCAAAAATTTCAATTATCAAGGGGTAATAGGCAGGGATGTGCTTTATCACCCCTGCTATTTGCCCTTATGATAGAACCTCTGGCTGAAAGTATAAGAAGCCATCCGAATATTCAGGGTTATAATACTAGGGACTCAAATAATAAAATTTCATTGTATGCAGACGATATTTTGTTATATATAACAAATTCACAAACGAGTATACCAAATTTATTAAATTTAATAGAGGAATTTGGGTCCTTTTCAGGATATAGAATAAATTGGAACAAAAGTGAAATTATGACGTTAAAACCTCAAGAATCCACACACTTATTGAAATTCCCCTTTAAAATAGCAACAGAAAAATTCAAATATCTGGGTATACAGATTACTAGAAAACATAAAGCTTTATTCAACGCTAATTTTATACCCTTAATAAATAAACTTAATATAATGATAAAATTTTGGAAAACACTCCCTTTATCATTAATAGGCAGAATAAATGCTATTAAAATGAGCTTCTTACCACAGTTATTATACTTATTTCAATCTATACCAGTATATGTACCAAAACATTTCTTCTCTAAACTGAATGCTAATATTACTAATTTTGTTTGGGATTACAAATCACATAGAATTAAAAAAGAACACTTATGTAAACCAAAAGATGTCGGGGGACTTTCACTCCCTAATTTTTTGTATTACTATTGGGCAATACATATTAAGAATATAATTTACTGGTTGGATAGTTCAACTCAACAGACAGAATGGATAAAAATGGAGAAAGAGGATTGTTATCCTTGTAATATAGGAACAATCCTCTTCTCCCCGAAAAAAATGAACAATACAATATATAAGAAAAACCCAATTATACAAGATACAATAAGAATATGGAAACAAATAAAACTATCCTTAAAATTAAGAAACCTATCATTGTTAACACCGATAGCGAATAATCCTTTATTTAAACCATCTATGATGGATAAAATATATAATCAATGGGAAAGTTTAGGAATTAAAAGGATCGGGGATATGTATGAAATGGGAGATTTATTATCATTTCAACAATTACAATTAAAATTTAAACTGAAAAACACTCATTATTTTAAATATTTTCAGATTTGTAATTTTTTGAAGACATACATACAGGGATATCAAAAAATAACTCCTGATTTACTAGAAGAAGTAATGAATATAAAAGCTGATACACAAAAATTAATAGCATATTTATATAATAGTATCTTAAATATAGATTTACCTGTGACCGAGGTAATTAGAGAAGAGTGGGAACGGGAATTATTGATAAAAATTACGAAGGCTACATGGGAAAAGTATTTGACATACATTCACAAGTGTTCGATTAACGCAAGACATAATCTAATCCAATTTAAAATTTTACATAGATTATATTACTCAAAAACAAGATTAAATAAATTTTATCCAAATATATCGCCCATTTGCGATAAATGTTTAATCCAAGAAGCAACTATAACACACTCTTTTGTTTCTTGTATAAAACTTCATGGATTTTGGAGTGATATTTTCGAAATATTTACAAAATTATTTAAGACAAAAATGGAACCCAATAATGAATTGATTATATTTGGGGTAATGGAAGACGGGAACAAATTGAGCTCATCTCAAAAGTCAATTTTTAATTATGGTTTAATAATAGCAAAAAAATTAATATTGAAATTTTGGAAAAATACACCAATACCAACGCTCAAAATGTGGATTGCAAGTATGTTGGATACCGCACATCTTGACGAAATGCGATTCCTCCTAATAGATAAATTTGACCAATTCATAACGAGTTGGTCTCCATTTGTCGTCTTTTTGGAAACGTATGGTGCAAAACAGGTGTAAAAGCTAATCCGTGACTGCGGATGGTCAAGATTATAAATGATCTCCTTCTATTTTCTTTTCTTCTTTTCTTTTCATTTATTCTCTTTCTTCTATTTTCTATGTCTCAACTTTCTTATTTCATTCTTTATTTTTCTTTTTCACACACTATATATCTCACATTTTTCTATTTTTCATTATCTAACTTTTTTCTTTTTCTTCTTTATTTAAAAAAATTTAAAAAATAAGAAGCTGTACATAAAAGGTATTATGAAAATATGATTGTATACAATTGTACTTACTTCTAAAGAAAAAAAAAAAAAAGAAAAAAAAAAAAGAAAAAACAATAGATAGAGCAAAGAGGAGGATACAGAGTACAGAATATCGTTCTCAGCATTGTAACGCATCAGTTCCATGGACATTGTTCAATGTGCAATGAGGTTGCGGTGAATCGGGCATTAAACCTACATTATGGAAGGACCCTTCCGAAGCCTCTTAACAGATGGAAAGGGGGTGTTCCTGAGTGGCAGTGTATACTTTCAACTTCCTGTACCTATTGCATGATGGGAGCAGGAAGGAGGAATGACCGGGGTGGGATAAGTCTCGTTTTCCAAGGCAACCTGGTGTAGACTGAATCAATAGTGGGAAGTCTGGGCTGTGTGATGATCTTTAACTCTTTGTATATTCTTGCAGTCTTGGGCAGTGCAGTTCCCAAATCAAGATGTGATGCAACCCAACAACATGCTTTCTCTAGCAGCATCAATAGATGTTTGCTAGAGTCACCAGAGACATGATGAATATTCTCAGTCTCCTGAGGAAGTAGAGATGTTGGTGTGCCTCCTTGGCTATGTGGCCAGTCCATGACCGAATATTGGATATATTCATGCCAAGGAACATGAAGCTCTCAATCATTTCCACTTCGGACCATTGATTTGGATTGGGGCATGTACTCCCCCAGTGCCTTGCTGTTAATCATATCATGAGGAAAGATTCATTTTTTATTTAAACATACCTTTCATGGATTTCAGTTCCACCACTGAGAATCTCAAATACTCCTTCCTTGTATATTAGTTATTTATTTACTTTTGATAAATTTTCTGTTGACAAAGTCTTCTGCTCATGTGGAGAGTGGGTGCTGATTATGTGATTGCTTAGAGCAACACCACTAAACAAAGAAAGTTTAAGCATCTTGGAATATGGGATGTAGTCACAATGATTAAAATGGAAACAACAGAAGATAATGATTATCTATGAAAGAATATTTAACGTTCTTACCCCAGATGATGGTCTTCCCATCGGGCAGGCTGCTGTGATCGACATGACAGGAATACTGTTTCCCATCATACGGATCATACTCAAGGACAGACTTTAGATGATATGTTCCATCGTTGTTGGGTATGACCCCAGAAGATTTGGTCTCAGGGACATGTTGACCATTCTGCAACCAGCTGACATTGATGGCTGGTGGGTAAAATCCAAACACAGTGCAGTACAGGACTGAATGATCATCAGGGCGGGCAGCGAGAGTGACCTCAGGGGAAACTACAAGACAGTAAGATGGTTATTTTCACCTTCATTAAAACTTCCACAGTCACCCACCACAAAATATTCTTCAGTCTACTACAACAAGCAAGTTACTGTCCACATCTGCCCCATTTTGCCTCTATCGTCACCATCAACCAACCACGTGGTTTAAAAGGGATCATACGCTCCCTGTTAAGACAGTACACAACAAAGTTTGAAAGTACGTACCATTAAATTCAGGAGCAGTTTCTTCCCCACTGTTATTGGACTACTGAATGATTCTCATGTAAGATAAGATGTTGTCCTGATCTTCCAACCAATCTCATTGTGAACCTTGCAACTCTTTTTGATCTGCACTTTCTCTGTAACTGTAATGCCATGATATTGTAAACCGATATTCTGCACTCTGAGTAGTTTTCTCTTTGCGCTGTTCTACTTGTGGATGGCTTGATTGCACATGTGTAGTATGATCTGATTGGATAACACACAAACTTTTGACTATATTGTGGCGGCAGCCTATACACGGGCCACTTATGCTCGAACCCTCGTTAGGAAGTACGAGGGCGGGCACGTGACGTCATGGGCTAGAGGGAGTGTCCTGGTACTTAAGGTCATCTCACCTCGAGACCTTGAGGAGTTCAACCCGTAGCTGAGCCCGAGGGAACAACCTCGCTCAGCGACAGCAACACTGTTATGATAGTCGGCACCCACCTAACGTGTCAGCACTGAATAAACGACTCTTTGAACCGGCCTGACGTCTCACCTTTATTCACCACGTTTGGTGCCGCTACAATATCTCAGTTCACGTGACAATAAAAACTAATACCAACGGCAAATCTTTTCACTAGGGCACATTATTGACAATAATAAATAATTGACAAGTTACGAAATGAGGGCCAATTGGGGAGGGGCAAGCTTAAAATTGGCAGTATTTTCACTCCTCTTCAATAAGAGATAAAAGAGACCAGTCATTTGTTTACAAAATCTCTTTTTGCAGAGTGTGGTCATTCTCTGGCGCCAGAGATTTGTGAAGACAAAATCATTGGAAGTATTTAATGTGGCGGTAGTTAAACTTTTGAAAGATTTGAGAATTGAGTGCAATGAGGAACTGGCACCGAACAGGAGTTGATGCCTGAGGAACGTCAGCCATGGTCATATTGAATGGTGGGCAGGTTAGAGGACCAAATGGCTTACTCGGAAACTTGATAACTGAGGAGAAAATCAGGCTTCTGAATGATCGTTCCATAAGCTAGGGTACTGTCCAATTGACCACTACCCCATTACAGACAGTGGACTTTGTTTATGGAACTATACAGGAAGGAACTGTAGATGCTGGTTTAAACCGCAGATAGACACAAAATGCTAGAGTAACTCAACGGGTCAGGCAGCATCTCTGGAGAGAAGGAATGTGTCACGTTTTGTGTCGAAACCCTTATCTAATGGAACTGGTGTACTACATTGCTGAGAACTATATGCCACACTCTGTACCTTCCCCTTTGCTCTACCTTCAGTACTTGAGTTGACTTGATCATATATATGTATGTTGTTATCTCATCCAATTGGATAGCATGCAACTACCTGGAAAGTTGCTGCCTTACAGTACCACAGACCAAAGTTCAATCCTGACAATGGGTGGTGTCTATATAGAGTTCATATATTCTCTCTGTGACCATGTGAGTTATCTCCGGGTGCTACAGTTCCGTCACATTCAAAGACGTGCAGGTTTGTAAGTTTTTTGGCTTCTGTAAATTGTCCCTAGTGTGTAGGATAGAACTAATATTTGGGTGGTCGTTAGTCAGCACAGGTTCAGTGGGCCAAAAGGCCTATTTCAATGCTGTACCTCGAAACTAAACGTGACAATAATAATCCGAAACTTATCCCTGTGCCTATCTGTAGATTAGTGTCACTCATACTGTGGCTCCGCCCACAGGCTTATTAGACAGCTCTCTCTCTGGTAGACTGGTAGTAAGCATGCTGAGAAGAAAGCACCTTGTGTTTCCTCTGCAAAGTTACTAATAACCACTATGTGTGAGGTTGATCATTCTTCCAACACTATCTCTTGTGTTGTTACGTCTCTGGAACTAAGTGGTAGCTGCGCTTAACTTTGTTGTAGCATAACTGTTTATGCTGAACAATTCATGAAAAAAGTCTAAAAAGGATTAAAAAAACAAGTGATTCCAGCATGTTGAAAGATAATTGGGACTGATGCGTAATGGGTGGCACTGCGGCACAGTTCCAGTGACGAGGGTTCGGTCACAATCTTGAAACAGAAAAACTTAAACTGAGGCAGGCGCCTCAACTTCATCAATCCAGTGCTGTTATGACACTGAGCCTTAACATGAGAAAATTAGAAATTGGGTATTTCCTTAGGGCAAAATCATACTTCTCAGAGACTTGAAAGCTGCAAGATAGTACTGGAATGTGGTGGATCTCTGCGTGCTGTTCCAGAAGAGGACGAATTGTACTTATGTACAGTATGACTTGACTGGGGAGAATGCAGAACAACCATTTCACTGCAGATTGACACAAAAAGCTGGAGTAACTCAGCGGGACAGGCAGCATCGCTGGAGAGAAGGGACGGGGTGTCCAGCATCTGCTGTTCCATCCAAACCATTTCACTGCATCTCTGCATGCATGAAAATAAACAGAGTTATATAAAATGCAGACATACTGCAGTACTCAAGTAGGTCAGGCTGTCATGATTTTGCTGGTGGATAACTTTACTGTAATTAAAAAACACACAAAAACGTGCAGGTGTAACTCAGTGGTTCAGGCAGCATCTGGAAGACATGGTTATGTAATCTTTCAGCTTGGGATCCTGCTTCATACTTCTTGCATCTGTTCTTTCTGTCTTCAACTTAACAGTTGAAAGGACCAGTTCTTTTATCGACAGGGAATGCAACTTGTTGAATGTGGAATTGAGTTTGAAAGGCTGCAACATGTCCAGACAGAAGCTGAGTTGTTTGTCCTCATGGACACTTTCACCCTTGTTAGCCTAGTGTAAGAGAAACAGATGGATGGATCATGGTGGGTGTTGAATGGAGAATTAGAGTGGCAGGAATTAGGAATCTTAGAAAGTCCCATGGATTGAATGCAGGTTCTCCAGAAAGCAGCCATTCTATTTGTTTCATTGATGCAATGTGGAAGATTACGTCATGAAAACTAACTGCAGTAGATTTGACTGGAAGTCCAAGTGTTTCACGCTGTTTCACTTTGAAGAACTGCCTGGGTCTATGGAAAGTGGTAAATGGATAGATGTTGCTTGCACCAAGACAGGAAAGTAGAGGAAAGTTGTGGGGATAGTAGACAGACCAGGGAGCGAAAAAGGGAATGACTACTTCAAGATATAGAATGGGGAGCAGGGCAGGAGGGGAGGGAGAAATGGATTGACTAATTGAATCAGATTTAAACTGGGAGTAAGTATTCAACATGGAGGCTGGAGGAGTGGAAAACATATCCCTGCCCTGTCCAATGAGAATATATAGAACATAGAACAGTACAAGAACAGGACTTTCAGCCTGCAATGTCCATGTGGAACAGGATACCAAGTTAAACTAAGGCAACACAGAGGCACAGTGATAGAGTGGCTGTCTTACAGCATTAGAGACCCGGGTTCGATCCTGACTAGAGTGCTGTCTGGACGGAGTTTGTACGTTCTCTCTGTCACCCTGTGGGTTTTCTCTGGGGGCTCCGGTTTCCTCCCAAATACAAAAGACATGCAGGTTAATTGGCTTCTGTAAATTGTCCCTAGCTTGTAGGACAGAAATAGTGAATGGGCAATTGCTGGTCAGTGCAGACTCAGTGGCACAAAGGTGCTGTTTCCATACTCTATCTCTAAACTAAACCAAAACTAATCTCCACTGCCTGCATGTGATCCATATCCTTGTATTCCCTGCATACCCACGAGCCTGTCCAAAACTTTCTTAAGCACCATTATCATGTCCTCCTCTACCACCACTCCTGGTAGCGCATTCTAGGTATCAAGCTGTCTCTGTGCAAAAAAACACTTGACCTGCACATCTCGTGTAAATTTTGCCCTTCGAAGCTTAACGCTGTGCTCTTTTGAGATGTGTGATAGACATGCAATCCCATTAGGGGCTGTCAACTGTGGTCAAGAAAATCCATGGTTAACTAATATGAAAGACATCAATTGAATCATACAAAATAGTGAAAGACTGTTTGCCTTTTGATATTGGTTCAATTATATTTGCTCCCACAAAATTGCATTAAAAAACCTATAGTGAAAATTCTATAATATATAGTGGTATACGAATTTGGAAACAATTAAAAAAGACTTTAAAATTGGATAATTTATCACTCTGTCTCCCCATTATAAACAACCCTTTATTCAAACCTTCCATGTTGGATAAAGGCTTTACACAATGGAAAAATTATGGAATTAAAAAGATGGGACATCTTTCTAGGAAATGCACTTTTCTTTCATTTCAGGAGTTACAACAGATTTACGGACCACACTCAAATAACTTTTTCAGATATTTACAACTTAAAGATTACATTAAATCAAATACACAAGATTACAGAACTAGGGAACCAGAAATCCTTGATGAATGTTTGAATAAACATCCTAATACAGAAAAATTAATATCTCATATTTATAATACCCTCTTAGATAGTGAGGTCCCGCTGACGGATTTATATGGGAAAATGAATTAGGCCAACCCATAACGAAAGATATTTGGGACTAAAGTCTACAATATATACATAAATGCTCGTTAAATGCCAGACATGCCTTAATACAATTTAAAGTATTACATAGATGACATTATTCTTAAACAAAATTAAATAGAATCTTCCCACATATCTCTCCTATTTGTGATAAATGCCAGCATTTAGAGGTTAACTTAACTCATACCTTTGTAAATTGTATACAAATCAAAAATTTCTGGAAGGACATTTTCAGAATAATTTATGAAGTAGTCAATAATAATAATAATAATAATTATAAATTTTATTTATGGGCGCCTTTCAAGAGTCTCAAGGACACCTTACAGTATTTAACAAGTAAAAAAACATATAATCGGAGTAAAATAAATAGTAAAGACATCACCAATAGACAAATTAAAGACAGAATTCGATCCAAAAACAAAAAAATCAGAAACACAATGTGACGAGAGAGCAGCGGCAGCTAAACCGCGCCAGCGTACACTCTCCCTTCCAGCAGCCATCTTGGACACAGACTAAAATAATCACTAACACACAGAAATCATCCCCCCCACTGGATGGTTACCACTGTGGGGGAAGGCACAATGTCCAGTCCCCATCCCCAGTTCTCCCAAAGTCAGGCCTATTGAGGCCTCAGCTATTGCCTCTACGGAGGCCCGATGTTCCTGGCCGTTCTCGCCGGGTGCTGTTGCCCCGGCGTCGGGAGAGTCCTCTCAGCGGCTGGGCCACCTGGAACAGCCGCTTCCCTACCGAAGTCCGCGGCTTCCGAAGCCGACAAGGCCGCGCCGGTTTGGAGCTCCCAGACTCCCGATGTTGATGTCGGCACCGCCCGCTCCACTCCGCAGACCCGCAGCCCGGAGGTGTTGACCTCGGCAGTCACAGCTCACCGGAGCTCCTGCGCGTCGATCCAGCGTGGCGACCCAGGCAAGGCATCGCCCGCTCCAGCGCTATGCCGCCACCGAAGCCGAGGTGCTGGGCGGTCCCCTCCAGGAAAACGGCGCTCCACGCCCGCTGGTAGGCCACGAGGACGGGTCGACGGGGCAGCCCGGAGAAAAAGCTGCCTCACCGACCAGGTAGGGACCTAGAAATATAGTTACCCCCTTCCCCCTACATTAAAAAGTCTATTTCTCCCACAAACAGGACTCACTAGAACTACAAAAAAAAGTGAATTAAACGGACAGCTGCTGACCTAGCAGCCGTTCCCCAAGATGGCCCCTCCCCTTCTGGATCCCGACTCAAAACTAATAATATTAGGAATATCAGAACAAAGCCTAAGCCTTATAATAAACCAAAGAAACGTTTTTGATTATAGTATAATAATTGGGAAAAATTAATATTAACATTTTGGAAAGGTCCTATAACCCCCACAATTAAAATGTGGATTATGGAAATATCAGAGACCTTACATTTGGAAAGAACTAGACTTGTCTTAATTGACAAACATGAATTATTTAATAGAATATGGTCTCCATTTATTGATTTTTTGAAAGGGTAAATTGGTTCAGCATGGGAATCTGACTGAAATCCAAGCTCAGGATTAGATGAATAGTTATGCTTTATAACCTACGGACCTATCTCCAAAGTTGTATTATTGGCAAATTATTCCATTCTTCTTTATCATGCCTTTTTTTAAATTTCTCACTTTCTATCTATAAAAAAATAAAAAAATAAATAGAAGCAGATTTAATATACAATTGATAAATGAGGACCACTATTATTTTGATAGCTGGACTCCCACCTATTAGCAAAGTAGGATTGATATATAAGAAATGTTTGTATTATGATATGCACATGCTTCTAATAACAATATTTTTTTTTAAACAAACAAATAGTGAAAGGCTTGGATAGATGTGGATGTGGAGAGGATGTCTCCAATGGTGGGAGAGTCTACGACGAGAGGTCATAGTCTCAATATTAAAGGACATTCCTTTAGGAAAGAGATGAGGAGGAATTTATTTTGTCAGAGGGTGGTGATTCTGTGTAATTATTTGCCACAGAAGGCTGTGGAGTCCGTCAATGGATATTTTTAATTCTTGATTAGTATGCACGTCAGGGGTTATGGGGAGAAGGCAGGAGAATGGGGTTAGGAGGGAGAGATAGATCAGCCATGATTGACTGGCGAAGTCGACTTGATGGGCCGAATGTTCTAATGCTGCAGCCATTACTTATGACCTTATGACTCAGTTGGCTTCCTCCATGTGCTCCAGTTTTGTCCAATATACCAAAAACATGCCGGTGAGTTAGTTGGACATTGCAAATTATCCGTCGTGGAGCTGAATGCAAGGAGAATCCGAGGGAGCTGAGTGCAAGTTGTGAGAGAGAGCTGTGGAACAGTTTGTCGACATTGCATAGAAAACTAGCATAGAATCAATGGGCCGAATGACCTTTCCCTCTGTCATGATTGGGTCAGAGATAATATTACTCATTGCCTACCATCACAAAACAACATCCTTTGTTCTGAACTCACCTTTTCTGGTCAGGTATGTCTTTCCAATTGCATAGTATGTAAGCCATAGATCCACACAGTCATGTTCTAACAAGCTCTTGAAATAACGGTTCATTTTTTCATTCTTGTCCCATTTCTCTTTGAAGGGCTCAGCTATTGGATCATGCACCGTCCACTTTAGCTTGTCCTTATCAAAACTAAATGCATATCTTCCATCAAAAGCCAACTTCAATATCCCTACAGTGGGACTGTGATCGTTCACCTCACAACCAAACTGTCCTTGAACGTAGTGATAATCTGAAATAAAAATAAAAATCATTATTTGATTAATTGTTATGACTGGGTAATTTCTGAACACCAGGGTCCAAGTCATTTATATATGTCACAAGTATCAAGGGTCACAGCACAGATCCCTGCAGAACTCTACTTGTCACTGAACTACAGCCTGAATATTTGGCCTTCCGTACAACTGTAGAGACCATATTATTGTATGGGTGTGATGCATGGACTCTCACTCCAGCACTGTCCTAGTCTCTCGATGGTACCTACACCCGAATGCTCGGAAAAGTTCAAAATGTCAGATGGAGGGACCACATCACCAACGCCCAGCTCTATGGGGAGAATCCACCTCTGACCGAGAAGATCACGTTGAGAAGGATGAGGCTCGCAGGTCACTGGCTCCGCCACCCAGAAATGCCAGCGAACAAGGTTGTGCTGTGGGAACCCACCCATGGAAGACTTGACCCAGGATGGCCAATCAAGACGATGGTGAAGACGTTGATGGAAGACGCATGTGTAGAGACAAAAGAGGAGCTTGCCAGTTGCATGGAGGAGAGATGTGTGGTGCGTCCGTCACCGTGCCCGTCGGAAACCAGCACGGCACTAATGTTTTCAACGATTATCATTATCATCCACTACACCCCTCTGTCCTGGGGATTTATCCACATTTCTCTTCAAGTGATCCAACATCTCCTTCATGCTTAACTTCAAAGTGTCCCTGCATGTTAGCATTCTCCACATTGATTCTCCATGTGTAAGAAAGAACTGCAGATGCTGCAAATGTTAAAATCGAAGAGAGACACAAAATGCTGGCGTAACTCAGCGGGTCAGGCAGCTTCCCTGGAGAGATGGAATGGGCATTGTTTTGGGTCGAGACCCTTCTTCAGACTGATGTCAGGGGAGGGACAAAGATAGAATGTCGGCGGAGACAGTAAGACTGGTGGCAGAATTGGGAAGGGGGAGGGGATGGAGAGAGAAATCAAGGGCTATCGAAAGTTATAGAAGTCAATGTTCATACCGCTGGAGTATAGACTACCCAAGCGAAATATGAGGTGCTGTTCCTCCAATGTGGGCTGGGCCTCACTCTGACAATGGAGGAGGCCTAGGACAGAAAGGTCAGATTGGGAATGGGAGGGGGAGTTGAAGTGCTGAGCCACCGGGAGATCGGGTAGGGTAAGACGGACTGAGCGGATGTGTTCAGCAAAACGATCACCGAGCCAGCGCTTGGTCTCACTGATGTAGAGAAGTTGACAACTGAAACAGCGGATACAGTAGATGAGGTTGGAAGAGGTGCAAGTGAACTTCTGCCTCACCTGGAAAGACTTTAGGTCCTTGGACGGAGTCGAGGGGGGACGTAAAGGGACAGGTGTTGCATCTCCTGCGGTTGCAGGGGAAAGTATCCAGGGAGCGGGTGGTTTGGGTGTGAAGGGACGAGTTGACTAGGGAGTTTCGGAGGGAACGGTCTCTGCGGAAAGCAGAAAGGGGTGGAGATGGGAAGATGTGACCAGTAGTGGGATCCCGTTGGAGGTGGCAAAAATGTTGGAGGATTTTATGATGTACTTACTATTAATGGTCCTTACTATTCTACATGTCTTCCTTGGTGAAACCAAACCTCGCCTATATCCACAAACTCCAGGCACATATTCCCTTCTATATCCTTAAGCAATCCACCTTTTGTTGCAATGGTTGCCTCGCCAACAGTATGTCTGTCCCTTCCTTCTTTGTGTCCGTTTTGTACGTGTTAAATGTATATTCTTTAGTGTTCTTTAGCTTGTTTTGGGGGGGGGGGAGTTGTGGGAAACTTTTCCTAATCTCTTACCTCGACGTTGATGCGATATTTTCTGTATCGTATCTCCGTCCACAATGCGGCCTAACATTGAGGAATGGCGGCCTTTGCTAGAGATCGACCGGGAGCTCCATCGCAGGAGCCTGTGGACTTACCATCATGGAGCTCGCAATCCCTGTCGGGGATCGACTTTAGGGTTCCAACTGTGAGAGCCTGCAAGACTTTAACATCGCGGAGCCCGCGGTCCTCGGTCGAGACCAACATCCGGGATCTCCAAGCCGCAGGAGTTTCGACCGCTCCGATGTGGGAGTTTCGATTCCCCAACGGGGGTTTCGACTACCGACTGCAGATTGTTTGACTGCCCCGACCGCGGGAGATAAAGAGGAAGGACATTAGACTTTATTGCCTTCCATCACAGTGAGGAACGTGCGGTCTCCTCTGTTGTGGATGTTTATGTTAACTTTTATGTTATTGTGTGTCTTGTTGCTTTTTTTTGTATGGTGTATGGTAGTCTGCATTTCAATGTACCTTAATTGGTATATGTGACATTAAACTAACCATGAAACCTTGAAAAAGATGTGGGATTTTCTGTAATCCGACTCACTAAAGCCACTTTGTGGCCTTTATTAGCCCCTTTAGTTTTAAGCTTTAGAGGAGTGGTTCTTAATCTTTTTTGCCCCCGACCCCATCAGGCATTCTTGATCAGTACCATGACCTCTGAAACAAAATTTGAAAAAAAACAGCCCGATTTATTAAAACATGTCAGCCAATGCTCAGTCAATGGGATGGCTGAAATTGCTTCGCAGTCATCAGGCAATCAAAACGAGCACGAATGCTCGACAGGCAGCATCTCATGTCAATCACAAGCCTATTGCGTACCTTCGTTTTCAGAGTTACCATAGTTGAGAATCCACCCTCACAGTGAGAGGTTGAGGGGGACTGGACCAATAGGGTCAGGGCCCTCTTCGAAAGAGCAGGACAGTCCTTCACTTTCAGCCAAAACGTGGCGAGCTGTTGTTCCATGAAGTCACTCTTGAGCTGCGCATCTTCACGAATTCGGTAAAATTCAACCTTCGCAGTTACGTCAGTATCACTGATGCCACCGTCTTCAACGGAAAAGGGACGGATGATCAACTGATCACGAGAGCGGTCGTCCAGTCCGGGGAAGTAACGTTCGATGGCTTCACTAATTGCCAGAAGGTGGGTTGAGATCTCCTCGTGGAAGTGGCATTCAGCATCAGGCGTAGCATCCAGGAGAGTCATCATCTCAGGGAAGATAGCCGTGTCACCATCGTGGACTCTTCTCTGGTAAAGGTTCCTCCTGAATGCTGCCACTTTGTCACGAGCCGTGTGTAGCATTGGGATGTTTCCTTGAAGTGACAGGTTCAAGGAATTCACCTCAGCGAAGAAGTCAGCCAAGTAAGCAACCTTCATCACGAACAGTTCAACCTGCATCTTTTCATGAAGCTGATTCTCCTTCTCAGTACACCTTCTCTCCAAGAATAACGCTATTTCCTCTCAACGTTGAATCACATGATTGAGAACTTTACCACGCAAAAGCCAGCGCACCTCTGTGTGGAATAACAGAATAGTGAAATCGGCGCCCATTTCTTCACACATCGCTTTGAAGATTCTTGAGTTTGTTGCGCTCTGTCGGATGTGGTTCACAATCTTCACCACACCTGAAAACACTTCTAGAAGACCAAGAGGGAGAGTCTTCATCGCTAAAGCAAGGCGATGTATCATGCAGTGGGGGAAGGAGACATGTGGAGCGACATCATTCACGAAGGCTTGGAAACCGGATCTGCAACCGACCATGGAAGGTGCCCCAACTGTACACATCCCGACAAGGCATTCCCAGCCAAGCTCATGTTTGATGAGGAAGGCTTCCAGCATTCTGAACACATCTTCTCACCGAGTGGCAGTAGCCAATGGCTCCGAGAACAGGTACTTCTCCATTGAGGTAACGAACGTAGACTAGCAGTTGGGAACATGAGGCAACATCTGTTGACTCGCCCAGTTGCAGTGAATACACTGGATTGCTCATCACAGCCCTCACTACTTGCAGCAGAATATCATTACTCATATCCGAGATTCAACTTTTAACTGTTTAATTCAAAATGGAAATCTGCCTGAACTTGTTTGACTGCTCTTCCCCAGCACCAATTTCGCTGTTTCGAGAAGGCGTGGCTTGATAAGCTCTTCACCGATGGTGTGAGGTTTCTTAGTCTGTGCGATTCGATAAGCAATCTGGTATGAAGCCTCCAACGCTGCTTCATTTTGATGAGCGCAGTGACCCGTTGAATACATGCGAGAACCCTTGAGTACGGCTTCTTTTCGTTTGAAATAGTCCACGCTCTTTTTCGCCAGGTTACTGTGACAAGACTCCAAATGGATCTTCAGTTTGCTGGGCTTCATGCTCTCGTGACTCTAAACCTTGGCACAGAGAACACATCGCGGCTTGACCACGGATTTTGAACAATGCTTGTGAAGCCCAACTTGAGAAATGTTTCACTATACGTGCGCGTCTTGGAAGACATGGTTCACAACACACACTGTTTGTGCGTGTATACGCAGGGCCTCAGAGGAATTTTATCAGTGGGTACAAAGTTTCTTTTGGGCCCCCTTCCCTTCTCCATTAGTCATCCTGTTTTTATCCGCTATGCTACAGTTTTATGCCATGAGCTGTAGCCTGCACGGCAAAAAGGGGTATGGAAGATTAGTGAGGGGTGGAATGGGGCGCTCTGTTGATTTTTTGCATTTGAGGCCTTATGCCCCTATACACCCTCCATGATAAATATAAATAAGTATAAATAACATAAAAGGATCAGAAAGCACATTTGTTTTCCTTCACTCTATAGATGCTGCCTCACCCGTTGAGTTTCTCCAGCATTTTATCTAGCTTTGTTTTGAACATCTTTGTTTATGCTACAATACAAATAAGGAGAAAGAATTCACATTGAAACATCCTTTTATGTTTCAATGCAGATCATATCATCAAAAGACATAATTATTAGTAAAAAGTAAAAGTTTTACTTTTATTATATAAATTTACTTTATATAAAGAGCTTTGCTGGCCTTTTTTGTGAAAAATGTCAAATCACAGCATGAAAATGTATTGTTCTGGCAATGTTTGATTCAATACTATTGATTCAATACGTTGACACCGTGGAGCTGTGGTCTGCGGAGCTTCTAGCCGCGGGCGTGGCATGGACTTACCATCCGGAGTCTGGGATCCCTTGCCGGGGATCACCAGAGACGAGCTCGAACCGCTGGCCTGCGGCCTATAAGATCCTGAAGCTGCGGTCTCCAGTAGGAAAGTGCCGAGTCGGGACCTCCAAGCCGCAGAGTGTGTTTGTCCGTCCCAACGTCGGAGTTTGGATCATCCTGACGAGAGTGCCTTGTACATCGGTCCGTCCCTAGATGCGACTACGGAGGGGTTATGGCCCCGAACACGGGTGAACAAAGGAGGAGGACTGGCTGAAACGTGTTGCCTTCCACCACAGTGAAGAATGCTGTAGTGAATGTTTGTGTTCAATTTTATTGTGTATTGTGTGTTTTTTAACGTGTATCACTGCTGGCAAATTCATTTCACTGCACCTTCGTGTGTATGTGATGAATAAAACTGACTTTGAATACTTAGCCTGGCCAAATCCACAAGACGTTCATGAGACATTGTCGACCTTAAATAATTCTTAATCAGCTTGAGTTTGCTAAATGACATCTCTGCAGAAGCTACTGTTGCTGGAATTGTTAATAGTATTCTGAAGCTAACACAAACATTTGGAAACAGGTTACCAAGTCAATAGTCTGTTAACAAGTTCAACAGATCTAATGGTTTTAACTTCATTTATAAAATTCACCCTCCCACTAACACACATACACTCAGACACACACTCACTCACCTACTCACATACACCCACACACATCCACACACACACACACACCCTCACCCACTCACTCACACCCACCCATCCACACACTGACCCAAACCCAGGCACGGACCACTGAAACAGCCGCGGCTCCTGACTCTCACCACCTCCCCGGGCGAGGCCACCGCAGCCACTGTCGCCGACCTTCACTGTCTTCAGAAAGCCAATGATGCTGCTGCCTATATCTCTACTCCAGCTCCCCACGGGCCTCCACCAGCGACTCTGCCGACCCTCGCCTCTCCACCTGCCACCAGCGGGCCAGAGCCGTCACCTCACCAGAGTTCCCAGCATAGCACCAGGCCCACAACCTAAACCATGCAGACAGCACATGGTCTGATTGCTGGCTCCTAGTGCTCCCCCCCCCTCCTGCAGGGAAGATCCATCAGTAGTGATGACTCTGTTGGGTCCTAGTGCTCTCCCCCCTCTCTATCCTACAGGGAAGATCCATCAGTAGTGATGACTCTGCTGGCTTCTAGTGCTCCCCCCTCCCTCCTACAGGGAAGACCCATCAATAGTGATGACTCTGCTGGGTCCTAGTGCTCTCCCCCCTCCTACAGGAAAGAACCATCAGTAGTGATGACTCTGTTGGGTCCTAGTGCTCTCCCTCCTCCTACAGGGAAGATACATCAATAGTGATGACTCTGCTGGGTCCTAGTGCTCTCCCCCCTCTCTATCGTACAGGGAAGAGCCATCAATAGTGATGACTCTGCTGGGTCCTAGTGCTCTCCCCCCTCCTACATAGAAGATCCATCAGTAGTGATGACTCTGCTGGGTCATAGTGCTCCACCCCCGCGCCCTCCTACAGGGAAGATCCATCAGTAGTGATGGGTCTTCCCCTTCCCCCTCTTTTAATCAGGTTACCCCGACCACACACCCGCCAGTTAAAATTCCCTGCTGTATTACGGATCACAATTTCTACGAATTACGATATATAAAACTCTGAAGGCACAAAATGTGAATGCTAGTCTTCACAAAATATATGTAAACATTTTCTGAGATTTCACGAAATTCCCACTCCCCCCCTCCTTCAGCTCCAGGGCTCCTATTGGACTCTGGGCCCGGGTACGATGTACCCCCTGCACCCCCCCTCTCATAGGCCCTATGTATATGTAAGCGCATACGTGAACAAAATACTGTGTGTGGTATGTACCTTTGTTAGGTTCCTCAAAATAGGCTCAACAAATTGATGTTCTTTACAACCCCTTCATGACCCCCGGAAAAACCCCAAACGGCCCCCATGGGGGTCATGACCCCCAGGTTAAGAACCACTGCTTTGGAGATACAGTGCTGAAACAGGCCCTTCAGCTCACACTAGGGACAATTTACAATTATACCAAGCCAATTTACCTACATCTCAGAGAAAAGCCACACAGGTTACGGGGAGAACATGCAAACTCCGTACAGTCACCACTCGTAGTCGGGTTCAAACCCGGGTCTCTGGTGCTGCAAGGCAGCAACTCGTGTAAGGCCACGATCTCTTGGCTTTGCTTATAGTTATTATCATGTTTTATCTTCTATTGTGTTCTTTTTGCTTATTGCATATAAACAAATGTAAAGCTGCACATAAGGTTGGATCTTTTCGAGGCCCGAGCTGCCCCATCTTTTACCACAGATATCTATATTTAGAGAAACATAGATATAATAAGGTCACCCCTCATGGGCATTGAAGGCTCCATATTTCTATAAAATATGGAGACCATTAAGCTGTTCACTGCCAAGTTTATTTTTCACTATTGGCCATGATCCCTAGTGTACTCGGCGGTGGCATTGAACAGGTTAAGGATATCCAGTGATGTGTAGCTGCGCTACCCTTCCTTGGTATTTTTAAGGGCCTGTCCCACTTACGTGTCCTTGGCACACAAATTATGCGACCTCGTGGTGGCGTTGAGGCTCACGGGCATCGTATGGCCGCGCGGGACCGGTCTCACTGAGAAGCGCGGAGGGGTATGTAGTTGTGCGCGACATCGCGCGGGGCTCCAATAATTTTGTAGTGAATGAAATCTTCGCGCGCCAACGGCCTGTCGCGGAACTGACGGCCAAAGTGGGACAGGCCCAAGACCCTGGCGCGACGCAATGTCTCACTTTCAACAGGAGCAGAAGCAGGCGAACGATCGCCGAACTCGGCCTGGGGCTCACGGCCGTTGCAGTCCGGATCCGCCCCCACTTCTACTCCAAGAGAGGGGCCAAGAAAATTGAAGATAGACACGAAATGCAGGAGTAACTCAGCGGGACCAGCAGCATCTCTGGAGAGAAGCAATGGGTGATGTTTCGGGTCAAGACCCTTCTTTTCAGACTGAAGAAGAGTCTCGACATGAAACATCACCCATTGCTTCTCTCCAGAGATGCTGCCGATCCCGCTGAGTAACTCCAGCTTTGTGTCCATCTTCAAATGACGTCACGCGCTCCAGACGGCTGTACGTACGCATGTAATCGCGCGCGACCTTCGCCGGACCATCGCGGCTCAACGCGTAATTTGCGTGCCAAGGACACGTAAGTGGGACAGGCCCCTTTACTTAGATGATTCATTCCCTCTGGCATTGATTGATGAATCAAAGTGGGGGGGTGATGGAATTCGTAAGGATTTGCTGAAGTCAGTTTGCTTAAAACTGCTCACTCCTTGAAAAGGAGAGTCTGTGAACTTTAGCCCAGAGACAAAGAACAGTTTGTGAAATCAAGGTTATAATTGATAAAAACCTAGGCACAACTGTGAACAACAACCCTTTATTAGGATGAAGGTAATGAGCTAATGCCAACCATGCCCCTGGGACCAGGAGTAATAAGGAAGGGTCAAAACTTGGATGAAGTTTTCATTCCAATAAGAAACTCTACAAACAATGATAGCTGAATAAAACATAATTATGTTTTATAGACGAAGAGCCTTCTTTTCAAGCTGCTTTTTGCAGTCTCTTAGTTGTTCTGCAGATCCTTTACATTCTCTCGTATTCGTGTTTTCAAGAAACACCACAAATAGCCGAATGTATACTAATTATAGAAAGATAGAAAAATAGGCACAGGAGTAGGCCATTCGGCCATTTGAGCCAGCACCGCCATTCAATATGATCATGCTTGCATCTAGAATCAGTACCCCATTCCTGCATTTAGAAACATAGACACACAGAAAATAGGTGCAGGAGTAGGCCATTCGGCCCTTCGAGCCTGCACCGCCATTCAATATGATCATGACTGATCATCCAACTCAGTATCCTGTACCCCCTTCTCTCCATACCCCCTGATCCCTTTAGCCACAAGGGCCACATCTAACTCCCTCTTAAATATAGCCAATGAACGGGCCTCAACTACATTCTGTGGCAGAGAATTCCAGAGAATCACCACTCTGTGTAAATAATGTTTTTCTCATCTCAGTCCTAAAAGATTTCCCCTTTATCCTTAAACTGTAACCCCTTGTTCTGGACTTCCCCAACATCGGGAACAATCTTCCTGCATCTAGCCTGTCCAACCCCTTAAGAACTTTGTAAGTTTCTATAAGATCCCCCCTCAATCTTCTAAATTCTAGCGAGTACAAGCTGAGTCTATCCAGTCTTTCTTCATATGAAAGTCCTGACATCCCAGGAATCAGTCTGGTGAACCTTCTCTGTACTCCCTCTATGGCAAGAATGTCCTTCCTCAGATTAGGAGACCAAAACTGTAGGCAATACTCCAGGTGTGGTCTCACCAAGACCCTGAACAACTGCAGTAGAACCTCCCTGCTCCTATACTCAAATCCTTTTGCTATGAATGCTAACATACCATTCGCTTTATTCACTGCCTGCTGCACCTGCATGCCTACTTTCAATGACTGGTGTACCATGACAGCCAGGTCTCGTTGCATCTCCCCTTTTCCTAATCGGCCACCATTCAGGCAATAGTCTACTTTCCTGTTTTTGCCACCAAAGTGGATAACCACACATTTATCCACATTATACTGCACCTGCCATGCATTTGCCCACTCACCCAGCCTATCCAAGTCACCTTGCAGCCTCCTAGCACCCTCCTCACAGCTAACACTGCCCCCCAGCTTCGTGTCATCCGCAAACTTGGAGATGTTGCATTCAATTCCCTCATCCAAATCATTAATATATATTGTAAATAGCTGGGGTCCCAGCACTGAGCCTTGCGGTACCCCACTAGTCACTGCCTGCCATTCTGAAAAGGACCAGTTTACTCCTACTCTTTGCTTCCTGTCTGCCAGCCAGTTCTCTATCCACATCAATACTGAACCCCCATAACCGTGTGCTTTAAGTTTGTATATTAATCTCTTATGTGGGACCTTGTCGAAAGTCTTCTGAAAGTCCAGATATAACACATCCACTGGTTCTCCCTTATCCACTCTACTAGTTTCATCCTCGAAAAATTCTATAAGATTCGTCAGACATGATTTACCTTTCGTAAATCCATGCTGACTTTGTCCAATGATTTCACCACTTTCCAAATGTGCTGCTATCCCATCTTTAATAAATGACTCTAGCAGTTTCCCCATTACTGACGTTAGACTAACTGGTCTGTAATTCCCCGTTTTCTCTCTCCCTCCCTTTTTAAAAAGTGGGGTTACATTAGCTACCCTCCAATCCTCAGGAACTACTCCAGAATCTAAAGAGTTTTGAAAAATTATCACTAATGCATCCACTATTTCTGGGGCTACTTCCTTAAGTACTCTGGGATGCAGCCTATCTGGCCCTGGGTATTTATCAGCCTATAATCCATTCAATTTACCTAACACCACTTCCCGGCTAACCTGGATTTCACTCAGTTCCTCCATCTCATTTGACCCCCGGCCCCCTGCTATTTCCGGCAGTTAATTAAGTCTTCCTTAGTGAAGACAGAACCAAAGTAGTTATTCAATTGGTCTGCCATGTCCTTGTTCCCCATGATCAATTCACCTGTTTCTGACTGCAAGGGACCTACATTTGTTTTAACTAATCTTTTCCCCCATATCCCTTGATTCCTTTAGCCTTAAGAGCTAAATCTAATTCTCTTGAAAGTACGTTGTTTAGATAAGCCTTCTTTTCAAGCTTCTTTCTGCGGTCTTTTAGTTGTGTTTTGCAGGTGCTTTAGTTTGTCTCATCTTCTCTCTGCTGAATATGTAACAACTACAAGCTGTGAATAACAAAAACAACTTGAAAACTAACACTGGACTGCGAGTGTGAGTACAAAGCATGTTCTAACGTGACCCAACTTCAGTCTGAAGTAGGATCCTCACCCGAAATATCTGCCTTCCCATGTTCTCCAAAGATGCCGCTTGACCCGTTGAGTTCCTTAGCACTTTGTGTGTGGAGGAAAGCAGCCTCTGCTCTTCCTTTCATCTACAATTGTTAAATAGTTCAATCCAGTCAATTACTTCAATTTTACATTGTTGACTAAAATGAGAAAGAAGGCAATTCAAGGATAAATAACTGCCCATAATTCCATGTGACAGAGAAAGAGGCCTTTGAGCCTCCTGAGCCCACTCTAGCCCAGAGAACAAAATTATTCCAACACTAATTTTCCCCAAAACGGTTCTTTCTCATTTCTATCAATGCCACAAATCCACCTATTTGCAGCGGTGGCTTAATCTACTAATTCAGCACATTTTGGTATGTGGGAGGAAACTGGAGAACAAACATTGTCACAGGGAGAATGCTTATACTCCACACAGACTGCACTGGAGATGATTGAACCCGAGTCACTGGAGCTGTGAGACAGCAGCGCTCTTTGCTATAAAGCAGTCATAGAGAGTCACACAGCAGGGAAACAAGCCCTTTGGCCCAACTTGTCCAAGCTAATCAAGATACCCCATTTAAGCTAGTCCCATTTACCCTGCAATGGGTAGACATCATTCAAAACGTTTCTCTCTATATGTCAGCTGCTCTACATCGGTGAGACCAAGCGCAGGCTTGGCGATCGTTTCGCCGAACGCCTCCGCTCGGTTCGCAACAACCAACCTGATCTCCCGGTGGATCAGCACTTCAACTCCCCCCTCCCATTCCAAATCCGACTTTCTGCCCTCGGCCTCCTCCATGGCCAGAGTGAGGACCACCGTAAATTGGAGGAGCAGCACCTCATATTTTGCTTGGGCAGTTTACACCCCAGCGGTATGAACATTGACTTCTTTAATTTCAGGTAGTCCTTACTTTCTCCTCCCCATCTCAGCTCTCCCTCAGCCCA
This sequence comes from Malacoraja senta, assembly GCA_038087875.1. NCBI lineage: Eukaryota > Metazoa > Chordata > Chondrichthyes > Rajiformes > Rajidae > Malacoraja > Malacoraja senta. The sequence continues at coordinate 67,849 of JAXLNO010002638.1, forward strand.
CTGGCTCCACCTTTCCCTTTCTTTTTCCTGCACCCCCCCTCCCCCCCACCCTCACATCAGTCTGAAGAAGGATTTTCGGCCCGAAACGTTGCCCATTTCCTTCACTCCATAGATGCTGCCTCACCCGCTGAGTTTCTCCAGCACTTTTATCTACCTATGCATGTCCCTGTCCATGGGGGTCTTATAAATATTGTTATTGTACCTGCCGCAACTACATTCTCTGGCAGGTCATTCCATATGCTGACCACTCTCTGAGCACAAAGATTGTCCCAAGTTCCAATTAAATCTTCCCCCTCTCACATTAAACCCATGTCCTCTGGTTATTTTATTCCCCTTCTCTCGGTAAAAGGCTCTGGGCATACAGTCTATCAATTCCCCTCATGATTTTAAGCGCCCCTATATGATCACCCCTCAGCCTCCTGTGCTCCATGGAATAAAGCCCTGGCTTGCCCAATCTCTCCCTTTTGTTCACACCCTTGAGCCCCGACAATATGCTCATAAATCTCATAAACATAACAATGTTGCAGATAATATGTGCACCATAAATAATGCAAATAAAAAAACTTATTTTTGAAGGCAATATGATTCAATAAGCATGGTTCAATGAATCAGATGATAATCTAATAAATGTCATTCACATGTATTCACATATAATATGAAAATAATAATAAATATTGCAAGATGTGGAAAATTGATAGAAATTATGCCCAGTGCATAATATTTTGATGTATTGTTCCCTGTTTGTACCCTCACCCTGTTTTAGTCCAGTTAAAGATTAATAATATAATTTGTTTAATGTGTAACCGAAGAGGTAACAAAAAGCAATGTTTTCAGCAATAATTAATCATGAATGAATGATACTTTATTGTGACATGTGACAAGTCACAGTGAAAGTCTTTGTTTTGTAAACCCAACGTATGTCAAGGTTCTTCACATAAAGGGCACCGACAAAGTTAGAAAGTCTCCCACACCAGGTCCTCCTTTGTCCCCCACCTCACGATGGTTCCCCCACGTCTAGTCCTGCTTTGTTCAATGGTACACTACGAATGTCATTGAATTAACACAGTAATGGTGATAGGACTTATTGATTTACAATATAAAACATGTCCAATTGCAAATTATATGGATGTACAAGTGTGGTGCAGACGGATTTGGACAGCTTACTTCACAATTGCTGCCCAAGATAATTTAGAGATATAGCACGAAAACAGCCCTTAGAGTCCACAGTGACCAGTGATCCCCTTTGGCATACAGGCTTGGAGTGTGGGAGGAAACCGGAGCATCCGGGGAAATCCCACGCAGGTCACGGGGAGTACGTACAAACTATGTACAGACAGCACCTGAGGCCAGGATCAACCCTGGGTCTCTGGCACTACGGCAGCATCACTACGGCTGAACCACAATGCCATTTAGGTTACCCTTTAAATATTTCACTCAACTTTTCTTTCAACATTTGTCAATAAAAGTAAAAACAATTGGTGAGGTACGCAAGGGATTTTAACCATTCAAAAAGCCACCAACATTTCAATGATTTGTAAAATGCAGGAACACACAGCAGGTTCAACAGAACCTATGGAAAGAGAAACAAAATTAATGCTTCAGAATTGTGAGAATGTGTAAGTTACAGACAGGAGTGGGAGGCATGGTTGGACATAGCGGATATCACTGATAAGGTAATGACAGGTTTCCATGGTGATAAACTGACAATGAAGCCATCAGACAATGGCATTTTTGGTTTTTATTTCACATTTGCAGCATCTTCAGTTCTTAGGTTAGTGACTCAGCATGGAAACGGGCCATTCGGCCCACCAATTCCATGCCAACCATCGATCATCTTTCACACTAATTCTATGTTATCCCAAAATGGACACAAAATGCTGGAGTAAGTCAGGGGAAACACTCTGAGGAAGGGTCTTGACATGAAAAGTCATCCATTCCTTGTATCCAGAGATGCTGCCTGTCCCGCTGAGTTACTCCAGCACATTGTGCCTATCTTTGCTGTAAACCAGCATCTTCAGTTCCTTCCTACACATCTATGTAATCCCACTTTCTCACCCATTCTCAGCACACAAGAGTAATTTGCAGAGCCCAATTAATCTACAAACTCTCACGTTTTCAAGATATGGGATGAAACCGGAGCACCTGGAGGAAATATCTGTGTTCACAGGGAGAACATGTAGTCGGGATCAAACCTGGGTCTCTGGCACAGCGAGAAATTTCTTTGAGATGTTTTTTTATGAACATTGATCACACTCCAAATGTATTGAAATGAATGAACTAACTTGCTGTTTTGTTCTGCCTCCGCATCCATTCATCGACTTGCCCTTTGATGATTCCATGGAAACCAGTTTCAGAGACCGTATTTGTTACCCAGTAATTCCTGTCAAATGCAGCCGCCATCCATTTCTGTCTTGGAACTGTAATGACCATGTTTTTGTCATAATACTGTATCTCACAACCGTCCACAACACCCACGACACTATATTCTGGTAGATGAGTTCTCCCGTGGTTCAGGGTGTAGTAATAGATCAGTGTGTGAGGCCCTAGACACCAAGAATATAATACAATTATTGTCAAGTAATAGGAATTTCTATGGATAGGAAAGGTTTGGAGGGAAATCGGCAAAACACCAATTGGATTTACATTGCACTAAACATGATATCATTTACCCTGTATCTATAGATTGTGAACGGCTTCATAGTAATGTAGTCTTTTCACTGACTGGATAGCACACAAGAAACATTTTCACTGTAAAACAGTACACGTGACATTAATAATAAATTAAACTAAGCTAAAATATAGATAGGTGGGTCAAGGGTAGATGGGGCATCTTGGCTGGCATAGATAAGCTGGGCTGAAGGGCCTGTTTCTATGCTGTACATGATTCTAAATGTCAAGCTTACTTAGATTATTTTAGTTTAGTTTAGAGATACAGTGTGGAAACAGGCCCTTCAGCACGAGTCCGCACAGATCCCCGCACATTAACACTATCCTACACACGAAGGACAATTTACATTTATATCAAGCCTATTAACCTACAAACCTGTACGTCTTTGGAGTGTGGGAGGAAACCGAAGATCTTGGCGAAGACCCACTGGTCATGGGGAGAGTGTACAAACTCCGTACAGACAGCACCCATAGTCAGGATCGGACCCGGGGCTCTGACACTTTAAGGCAGCAACTCTATCGCTGCCCCACCGTGTCGCCCTTACTGATCAACATTTGGAAATATGATATTCAGATATTCCACCCACAAAGGGAAGTCACGGCAGTTATTTGGTTCACAGGCCACCATTTATTGCTCCGTGTGTCGTTAAAGAGTAAAATCTAGGGGTAGGTATTGGAAATATCAGGAAGATAAAAAGAGATCAGGTCCCAAAATAGTTAGTATGGACTTGATGGGTCAAAGGGCTTGTTTCTGTGCTGCACTCTCTATGCTGCACTCTCAATTAGTTGCATCACATCATATTTATGTCGTAAACTTGTTGATTAGTCTAACAAGGGTTCATTCGCTCGTGTGTCAGATGAGGTGTAGCTCACTGTTGGCTTCTGTCGTCGTCCAACATGTTGACAGAATTGGTCGCCCGACGTGTCTCAGAGTGCATCGTGTCATCGGTTCCGTGGATCGTCACGAGGAGGTTTCTGCATGATCCCCCACAAAAGGGTGACACGGTGGAACAGCGGTAGAGTTACTGCCTTACAGCTCAAGAGACCGCCAGGTTCAATCCTGACCATGGGTGCTGTCTATATGGAATTTTTACATTCTACCTGTCGGATTTCCCTGGGTGCTCCAGCTTCCTCCCACACTCCAAAGATGAGTTTGTAGTTTAATAGGGTTTGGTAAAGATTATAAATTGTTGCTAGTCTATAGGATATTGCTACTGTATGGTGATCGCTGTTCAGCGTGGACTTGGTGGTCTGAAGAGCCTGTTCCAATGCTATATATCTATACCATCTTCAGCTGCAATATTCAGTAAGTTGTCCAAATCGGATTGCACCATGCCAGTACATCAAGAGCAGACTAAAAATATCAATGTAACATTTAACTTCTGCTTTGATATGACCTCCTGGTGACTTGTTCACCACATCCCCCTTTGTCAGGGAGTTCCCCAATCGTCTCACTGGAGAGGCCCCACATTCACACTTACTCAAATACCACACATTTCCTGCTAGACTCATTTTTCAACTGTTTACGGTCACAATCTGCCCTGTGAACATGCAGAAATTAACATCACAAGAAATCAGGATTGAACAACTCATTATCAACCTTAGACGCAGAGTGCTAAAGTAACTCAGCGAGACCGGCAGCACCTCTGGAGAAAAAGGCTGGATGACACTTCGTGTCGGGACCCTACTTCAGTCTCAAGCAGGGTTAGTCTGAAGAAGGGTCCCAACCCGACACATCAGTCTGAAGAAGGATCCCAACCTGAAGCTTCACCCAGCATCACCCATCCTTTTCTACAGAGATGCTGTAGAACGCCTCTGACCCGTTGAGTTACTCCAGCACTTTGTGACTCTCTTTGGTGCAAACCAGCATCTGCAGTTCATTGTTTCTACATCATTATCTATCTCTTTGAGAAAGCGTTCCCATAGGATTTGCATCCTAACAAAATAAGATCACACAAAGTTACCAATAAGGGCGGCACAGTGGCACAGTGGTAGAGTTGCTGCCTTACAGTGTTTGCAGTGCCAGAGACCCGGTTTCAATCTTGACTATGGGTGCTGTCTGTACGGAGTTAGTACGTTCTCCCCGTGACCTGCGTGGATTTTCACCGAGATCTTCGATTTCCTCCCACTCCAAAGACCTGCAGGAATGTAGGTGAATTGGCTTGATGCATGTGTCAAATTGTCCCTCGTGTACATAGGATAGTATTAGTGTGCGGGTTAGTCGCTGGCCGGTGCAGACTCGGTGGGCCGAAAGGCCTGTTTCCACGCTGTGTATCTAAATTAAAAAACTAAAGAACCTATTTTACATATCTCACTTCCTTTGGTTCACGCAGTGTTCTCTCTGGTGTAGACTGATTGAGCCATTTTTAGTGCTTATTCTGGCTAATAGAGATAGCAACATGAAAACCACAGAAAGAATCTTAAAATAAACTGAATCATGCAGCATATAAACAGGCCCTTTTGCCCAATCTTGTCTATGCTGACCGAGATGTTTATCTACAATTACATGAATTACGCACTTATCCCTCCCTGACTTTCCTACCAAAAGTCCAAATGCTTTCTAGACATTGTGATTATATCTGCCTCTACCATCTCCCCTGCAGCTCATTCCAGATAACTACTGCGGTGAGAAACGTCTGCTCAGATCCCCTTGACATTTCTCTCCCATCACCTTAAACCTCCAGTTCTAGTCTCTACTGCCCCGGGAAAGAGACTGTTACTCTCTATCCTATCTATACCCCAAAGATAGACACAAAATGCTGGAGTAACTCAGCAGGGCAGGCAGTATTTATGGAGAGAAGGAATGGATGATGTTTAGAAACGTCACTCATTCCTTCCCTCCAAAGATGCTGCCTGTCCTGCTGAGTTACTCCAGCATTTTATGTCTGTCTTCGGTGTAAACCAACATCTGTTAATCCTTCCTGAAGAAGGATGTCGACCCGAAATGTCACCCATTCCTTCTCTCCAGTGAGACTGCCTGTCCCACTGAGTTACTCCAGCATTTTATGTCTGTCTTCGGTGTAAATCAGCATCTGTAGATCCTTCCTGAAGAAGGGTTTCGACCCAAAAAGGTCTCGACCCGAAATATCACCCATTCCTTCTCTCCAATGATGCTGCGTGTCCCACTGAGTTACTCCAGCTTTTTGTGTCTTGCTTCAGTTTAAACCTGCATCTGCAGATCCTTCCGACACAATCTATAGCCCTCATTATTTAACTCCTGCATTCTAGTGAGAATAAATGCAGCCTATCCAATCTCTTCACATAACACCAGACCTCTATTCCAGGCAACAACCTGGCAAAACCCTTCTGCACTACTTTTGATGCCATCACATCATTTTTAGTTTAGAGATACATTGCAGAAACAGGCCCTTCGGCCCACGCCAACCAGTGATCCCCACACAGTAACGTTAGTAGTGGAGCGACCAGAAATCTACACAATACTCCATGTGCAGCCTAACCAATGTTTTGTTTGATTTCGCAACTCTTATACTTGATGCCAGAGTCTATTCAGTTATACAGGGCCCTGGTGAGACTGCACCTGGAGTATTTTGTGCAGTCTTGGTCGCCTAGTTTGAAGAAGGACATTCTTGCTATTGAAGGAGTGCAGCAAAGTTCACCAGGTTAATTCCCGGGATGGGGGGACTGTCATATAATAAAAGAATGAATCGACTGGGATTATATTCACTGGAATTCAGAAGGATGAGAGGGAATCTGATAGAAATAGAATACTAATAAGGGATTTGACAGACTAGATGCAGGAAAAATATTCTCAATGTTGGGGGAGTCCAGAACAGGGGTCACAGTTTATGAATAAGGGGTAGGCCATTTAGGATTGAGATGGGGAAAACCTTTTCACCCAGAGTGTTGTGAATCTGTGGAATTCTCTGCCACAGAAGGCAGCGGAGACCAATTCACTGAATGTATTCAAGAGAGAGTTAGCTCTTAGGGTTAACGAAATCAAGGGATTGGGGAGAAAGCAGGAACAGGGTACTGATTCTGGTTGATCACCCATGACCATATTGAATGGTGGTGCTGGCTTGAAGGGACAAATGGCCTACTACTGCACCAATTTTATATGTTTCTCTGTCTAAGTGGACAAACATGCCAAAGTGCATTTTTTGCTTTCCTGTCTACCCTTGTCGACATTTTCACGTATCAATGAACTTGCAACCCAAGGACTCTCTGTATATTAACACCCCTCAGGTTCTTACCGTTTATGTCCTACCAGAACATGACATCCCGACACGTACAATTTCACACATGTCTGGATTACATTCCTTCTGCTTTTGCTCCATCCAGCTCTCTAGCTAATCTCTATCCCACTGGATCCATAGACAACCTTCTTCAATGTACATGTCATCTGTAAACCTACTATTCAAACCACCAATATTCACATCCACATCATATATACTATCCACTGCAAAACACAAAGGGCTGCAGGGACTCAGCAGGTCAGGTAATATCTGGAGCGATTTTTTCCCCACCAAGGATAAATATTATTCAGAATAATGAAATGTATACAAAATAAGAACAGGGCAAACAACGTTTCTGCCATTCTCAGTGTCCACACATGAATTAATTACGGTTATTTTCGGTTGTGTTCACAAACTATCCTTATATCAAGCACCCTTGCCACTCGTATAGCCATCCTGGGTTAATAGCCCGTCCCTTGTTTGAGGGGCGTCTTCACCAGTTGCAGCCCCCCAATGTATTGCCACGAAGGACCCTAGACTGTAGACCCCCACTGAGCCGTGGTGTTGGCTGCACCAAGCTCCAGTGAGTCCCTCAGCCCGTACTCCTGCAGTCTGGAATGGACAGATGATGTTTTGGGTCAGACACCTCTTCAGACTGATTGTAATAGAAAGCTGAAAAAGAGAGGTGGGGCTGGGACAAAGCCTGGCAAGTGATACAGGTGATAAGACATAAAATGCTGGAGTAACTCAGCGGGCCAGGCAACATCTCTGGAGAGAAGGAATGGGTGACTTTTTAGGTCTAGATTCTTCTTCAGACTAGTGGGGATAAGGGAAACAAGAGATATAGACAATGATGTTGAGAGATAAAGAACAATGAATGAAAGTAATGATGATAAAGGAAAACAGGCCATTGTTATTTATTTGTTGGGTGAAAACGAGAAGCTGGTGCGAGTTGAGAACAGATTTTGATAAGTAGACGGGTGGAGTAAGTGGCAACGGCTAGAGGTGAAAAGGTGACAAAGGGTCTGAAGAAGGGTCTCGACCAGAAACATCACCCATTCCTTCTCTCCAGAAATGTTGCCTGTTCCGCTGAATTACTCCAGCTTTTTGTGTCTTATCGCCTGTATCACTTGCCAGGCTTTGTCCCAGCTCCACATCTCTTTTTCAGCTTTCTATTACAATCAGTCTGAAGAGGTGTCTGACCCAAAACATCATCTGTCCATTCCAGACTGCAGGAGTACGTGCTGAGGGACTCACTGGAGAGTTTTAACCAGCATCAGCAGTTCCTTCCTGTACATCGTGCCTTGTGCAGCATTGTTCTGTGTCTCCAAATAGAGTGTAAACATTCCTCCGTCTACGCCGCGTCTGCTCCCAGGATGAGGCGTTCCACACCAGGGCATCTGAAATGTCCTCATTCTTCAGGGAATGTCACCCTCCTCCACCATAGATGAGGCTCGCACCAGGGTCTCTGCCATACCCCGCAACACTGCTCTCTCTCCCCATCCCCCTACTCACAAGGGCAGAGTCCCCCTAGTCCTCACCTTTCACCCCACCAGCCGTCACATACAACAAGTGATCCTCCGTCAGTTTCGCCACCTCCAACGTGACCCCACCACTCGCCACACCTTCCCATCTCCCCCCATGTCTGCCTTCCGCAAAGACCGCTCCCTCCGTAACTCCCTTGTCAATTCTTCCCTTCCCTCCCGTACCACCCCCTCCCCGGGTACTTTCCCTTGCAACCGCAAGAGATGCAACACTTGTCCCTTCACCTCCCCCCTCGACTCCATCCAAGGACCCAAGCAGTCGTTCCAGGTGCGACAGAGGTTCACCTGCATCTCCTCCAACCTCATCTATTGCATCCGCTGCTCTAGATGTCAGCTGATCTACATCGGTGAGACCAAGCGGAGGCTTGGCGATCGTTTCGCCGAACACCTCCGGTCGGTCCGCAATAACCAACCTGACCTCACGGTGGCTCAGCACTTCAACTTCCCCTCCCATTCCGTATATGACCTCTCTGTCCTGGATCTCCTCCATGGCCACAGCGAGCAACACCGTAAATTGGAGGAAATGCACCTCATATTCCGCTTGGGTAGTCTACATCCTGGTGGCTTGAACATTGAATTCTCCCAACTCTGCTAGCCCTTGCTGTCCCCTCCCCTTCATCAGCCCTCTGGTTGTCTCCTCCCCTCCCCCAGCCCTCGGGCTCCTCCTCCGCCTTTTTTCCTTTCTTCTCCCCAACCCCTTTCAGTCTGAAGAAGGGTTTCGGCCCGAAACGTTGCCTATTTCCTTCGCTCCATAGATGCTGCTGCACCCGCTGAGTTTCTCCAGCATTTTTGTGTACCTTCGATTTTCCAGCATCTGCAGTTCCTTCTTTAACACAACAGAGTGTAAATAAAACCTGGCATCCTCTGTGCCATTTAAATTAATTATGATTGATGTATATTTTTATTCCATGCAATCTTACAAAGTATTCCACAATACACCACTCGGCAGCATTCAGTGGATGGTGCCTGAGGCAAGGCATTTCTTTGAACTAGTTCATGGATCACATGTGTATTCTTTTTACATTGTCTTTTACAATTTAGTTGACCAATTAGTTTAAATATTTTTCCCCCAAGTTACTGAACTTTTTCCACAGGAAGTACTTTTTTATGGCCCATTCTAGTGAGAATATTGATGACTGAAAAACAAGAAAACTGTTCTTCTGTACTCACTCAAAACTCATGACTGCGTAGCCAGACGTAGTCCGAACTCCATCATCAAGTTCGCCGACGACACCACTGTTGTGGGACGAATCACTGATGGTGATGAGTCAGAGTATATTAGTGAGATCGACCGATTGACCAAATGGTGCCAGCACAATAACCCGGCTCTCAACACCAGTAAAACCAAGGAACTGATTGTGGACTTTGGAAGAGGTAGGATAGGAACCCACAATCCCGTTTATATCCCGGGACGATGGTGGAAAGGGTCAAGAACTTCAAATTCCTGGGCGTGCATATTTCCGAAGATCTTTCCAGGTCCCAACACACTGATGCAATCATAAAGAAGGCACAGCAGCGCCTCTACTTCCTGAGAAGATTACGGAGAGTTGGTATGTCAAGGAGGACTCTCTCAGACTTCTACAGGTGCACAGTAGAGAGCATGCTGACTGGTTGCATCGTGGCTGGGTTCAGCAACTTGAACGTCCAGGAGCGGAAAAGAATCCACAAAGTTTGTGACTACTGCCCAGTCCATCTTCGGCTCTGACCTCCCTTCCATCGAAGGGATCCATCGCAGTCGCTGCCTCAAAATGGCTGCCAACAGACCCGCACCATCCTGGCCACACACTCATCTCTCCGTTGCCATCAGGAAGAAGGTGCAGGAGCTTGAAATCTGGAACATCCAGGTTCAAGAACAGCTTCTTCCCCACAGCCATCAGGCTATTAAACACGACATCAAACAAACTCTGAACAATAACAGCCTATTACACTTTAAATGTTTATTTATTGTGTATATATATGGTCTATGGTATATAGACACACTGAACTTTTATCTCTGTATTATGTTTACATATTCTGTTGTGCTGCAGCAAGCAAGAATTCATTGTCCTATCTGGGACACATGACAATAAAACTCTCTTGACTTATGGGCAGCACTATTATGGGTGGCACGGTGCAGTAGAGGTAGAGTGACTGCCTCACAGTGCCAGAGACCCGGGTTCTGTAGACCTGGTAGAGTGACTGCCTCACAGTGCCAGAGACCCGGGTTCTGTAGACCTGGTAGAGTGACTGCCTCACAGTGCCAGAGACCCGGGTTCTGTAGACCTGGTAGAGTGACTGCCTCACAGTGCGAGAGACCCGGGTTCGATCCTAACTATAGGTGCTGTCTGTATGGAGTTTGTACGTTCTCCCTGTGATCTGCATGGGTTTTCTCCAAGACCATCGATTTCCTCCCACACTCCAAAGACATACATGTTTATAGGTTAATGGGCTTGGTGTAAATATTAAATTGTCCCATGTTTGTGTGTAGGGTAGCGTTAAGGTGCGTGAATCGCTGTCCGGTGCAGACTCGGTGGGCCAAAGGGCCTGTTTCTGCTCTACATCTCTAAACTAAACTATTAACGTGTGTACCAAATCACTGAGGAGAATAAAGTCATCGAACACAGAAATTTGTCTCATAGTTTAAAAATAAGGGATAGGCCATTTAGGAGTGAGATAAGGAAAAACGTTTTCACCCAGAGAGTTGATTATCTGTGGTATTCTCTGCCACAGAAGGCAGTGGAGACCAATTCACTGGATGTTTTCAAGATAGTTAGATTTAGCTCTTAGGGCTAATGGAATCAAGGGTATGGGTAAAAAGCAGGAACGGGGTACTGATTTTGGATGATCAGCATGCGTGCTGGCGCGGTCTTCACCCTCTGACATCTAGATTATGAAGGGTATCTTCAACTCAAAACCTCCCAGGCCTAGGGACGTGGAGATATGGGTTGTTAACATTGTGCTACGTCAATTCGCCGGTGGGCTCCAGCTACATCTCTGTCCTTGGTCAAACTCACTTACTAGTGATTATGCTCATGGCGCTGAGTTCAGCGCAACGGGTCCAGTCATTGCATAAGTTAACACTGGATAGGAAGATCTGCGGGCAATAATAAGGTTTTATGTTTATGACTTAGTCAAGCAGAGTAGACCAGGGGCATAAGGTCAAACTAGATGTTTGCATATCCATGTACCTTGGGTTGTGTGGGGTCACACATCTACACCAGAATGTTAAGGTCCCTAAGAGCCTTATAGACTCTGAACTAGCAATATTGTTAGTTACATAAAACCTCGTTAGAAGGTATCACTACAGACCATCTCCAGGGTGTTAAACGAGTCTGGCTTACGTGCCTACTCCTGCACCTACAGTATTTTCTATGTTTCCATGTAAATCTCACATTCCAATTAATCTCCTCTCTCAATTTTCCCACCATCCACATTCACTTGGGGAAAATTACCTTCCAGTCAAATAACCTGATCCTACCTCACAAATGTTTATAAACACTCTAAGTGTAACCTTGTTAAATGTCTTCTGAACAGAAGTGATTCATCTTCCCATTTTCTCTACCATCTCAAAAATGTACATACTTCAGCCGGCATAACTACACTTTTACACATCCTTACTCTTCTCTCTGATATATTCACAGCAGGTCAAGAGCACAATTGCTCAAGCCCTGAGGAATGTATTGCTGGACTCGACTCTCAATATTAATCAGCAAAAGACCCATGTTCTAGGCTATGATTACATTACAAATCTATCAAACAACCTTTCCATTTTCAGTGGAAAATAAGGTAAAATAATGACATGGTGCTATAAACTTGACACAGAAATATAACATGTTGGAAATGATCCAACAGCATCTGTGGAGGTAAATAGAGTTGCAACATTTTAGTTGCCAAATTAAATGATGAAGGTCTAGAATGTGAATTCAGATTTCCTCTCCTTAAGCTTGAACTTTTCCTTGCTTTCTGGGTATTTAGTTTAATCTAGAGATACAGTGCAGAAACAGGCCACTGAATCCCCGCCGACCAGCGATCCCCGCACACTATCACTATTCTATGCACACTTGGGAGAATTTAGAATTTTACTAAGCCAATTGGTATGTCATTGGAATGTGGGAGGAATCCGGAGCACCCGGAGGAAACCTGCGCCTGTCATGGGAAGTACGTACTAACTCCATGCAGAGAGAAACCGTAGTCAGGATCAAACCCGGGTCCCTTGCGCTGTAAAACCACCGTGCCTAACCATATTTTTAGCATTTCCTGCCAAATCCTAAACTGTAGCAGAAGATGACTTCTCATGCAGTCTTGGTCTTATGCCATTTCAAATATTGTTTTGAAAATATTACTACAATGGTTTATTAATAATAGAAGTGACTTACTATACCAGTTAAAAATCATTGTGAAAAATTTAATTCCCTCCAAATTACATTCCCTTCTGTTGTGCAGCAAGTAAGAATGTCATTGTCCTATCTGGGACATATGACAATAAAATACTCTTGACTCTTGAAGATGTGAGGAAGGGTCTCAACCTGAAATGTCACCTATTTCTTTTTGCCAGAAATGCTGCATGACCCACTGAGTTACTCCAGCATTTTGTGTCTATCTTCGGTGTAAACCAGCATCTGCAGTTCCTTCTTACAAAGATGTCCCTCTACCACCTGAGTTCCTACAGCAGTTGTTTTTATGATACTAGGTTGACATGCAATTGAGACATGCTGTGAGCTTCCTTTCAAAGGAGGACAATTAAGCCCATATGCTCAATCCATGCACATTTTAACCAATGACGTATAGTAAAGCCTTAACAGTACAATTTACATTCAGCTTTCAGATAATGCATTCGACCACAAACAGATGTCTATCTCATTAAATTCTACCAGATAAGGCTTGGAAAGTCTGAAAAAGGGTCTCAACCTGAAACGCCACCCATTCCTTCTCTCCAGAGATGCTGCCCGGCCCACTGAGTTCCTCCAGCTTTCTGTGTCTATCATTGAAAGACATTCTCCCTCCCCCACACTTCCTGCAGCTTCTTTTTTTCTCCTAGAAAAAGACACAAAGTGCTGGGACAACTCGACGGGTCAGGCAGTATCATTGGAAAACATGGATATGTGGTGTTGTGGAACAGGATCCTTCTTCAGACTCATTGTGGGAGGTTGGGGGGGGGAGGTATCGGCATTGTAGAGGCGGAGGAGGAGGGGGAGATGAAGGAAACTGGATGAAAGGCGGGGCAGGTAATAGGTGAACATAGGTGAGGAGGCGGTAATGGGGGGAAGTTGATAGGGAGATTATTGGACAAGGGCCAGAGATAAAAATACAGAAGGTGCGCAACAAAATAATTGAAAAGTTGCAAATGGCAAATTTAGAAGGAAGGGGGTGAGGAGGGAAATAGGTGCAAGTCCAGATGGGCTGCAGGGGAGGGGGGCAATGGTGGGGAGAAATATGGGTGTGGGGGAGAAAGGGGAGGAGGAGGAGGAGGAGAGTAGGGCTTAGGTTTCCTAAAATTGGCGAGTTCAATATTCACACCATCAGGTTGAAAGCTACCCAAGAAGAATATTAGGGGCTGTTTGCATGTGACCTCACACTGGCAATGGAGGAGACCCAAGACAGAAAGGTCAATATGGCAATGGGAAAGGAAGTTCAAATGGTTAGCAACCAGGAGATCCAGTGCAGAAGTCCATGGCAGATCCAGTGCATATTTTCGGCGAAATGGTCGTGGAGTCAATGCTTGGTCTCGTCGATATACAGGAGGCCATATTGGGAACACCGGATGCAATAGAACAGTTTAGAGAAGGTGTACATGAACGTCTTGTCTCACCTAGAAGGACTGCTATGGTCCCTCAAGGCAGACCACAGAGGAGGTACAGGAACAGATGTTACATCCGCAGTTGCAGGGGAGATTACCTTGGATTCGATGGTTTGTGTGGGAAGTGATGAGAATTTTAGGTAACCTACCCCCCCATTTCTTCCCCTCCCCTGTGCCCCATCTGGACATGCATCTATTTCTGCCCTCCCCCGTCCCCTTCATCCATTCCTCTATTTTCACAATTCACCATTCTTTAATTCCTTTTGTCTTTTCATCTCTGGCCTTTGTCCAATCATTTGCCTGTCGGAAAATCCTCTCTACAACATTTTAGTTTAGTTTATTGTCACGTGTACAGAGGTACAGTGAAAAGCTTTTGTTGCCTGTTAACCAGTCAGCGTAAAGACAATACATGATTACAAACTAACCATTTACAGTGTAGAGATACATGATGAGGGAATAACATTTAGTGTAAGGTAAAGCCAGTAAAGTCCGATCAAAGAAAGTCCGAGGGTCACCAATGATGCAGATAGTAGTTCAGGACTGCTCTCTCATGTTGGTATCTATCACCTATCATCTGCCATACTTTGTTCTGCCCCTCCTCTCTTCCAGCTTTATTTACCCCCACAATCAGTTTGAAGAATGGTCCTGACCCAAAACCTTAGCATCCCACGCTCTCCAGTAATGCTGCCCGTCCCACTGAGTTATTCCAAAACTGTGTCTTATTTTGTTAACCAGCATCTTCAGTTCCTCCTTTCTTCTTTCTCCTCCTTCCCAGTCCTGAAGGGTCTCTGGCCTGAAACATTAGCTCTGCTTTCCTGCCCACAGATGCGGCCTGACCTACTGCATATTGCCAGTGTGTTCGGTATTTTACTAAAGTCAATTTTAAAAATAATATTCCTGCATGCGTTAATGAATTACTATCCTTTTCAACTATGTTCAAGGTATGAACATTTCAGCATGCAATTCTACCGTAAAAATATCATAAAAATACCAAACAACAGTGTTATTCAAACAAGTAGTTAATATCGAGACATGTTGGAATCTTGAGCAATGAAATACTGGAGGAACTCAGTGAGTCAGGCAGCATCTGTGGCTGGAATGGACAGGTAATTTTTGAGTCAGGACCCATCTTCAGTAGTTTAAATAGTTTTGAATCTAGCTACTTGCAATAAATCAGTAATTTTAGTGGTTTTTATGGTTAGTTTAGAGTTACAGCATGGAAACAGGCCCTTCGGCCCACTGAGTCTATGCTGACCATTGATCTACCATTCACTCTAGTTATTCCACTTTCTCGTCCATTCTTTACACACTAGGGGCAATTTACATAGGACAATTAACCTACAAAGCTGCATGCCTTTGGGTTGTGGGAGGAAACCGGAACACCTGGAGGAAACCCACTCGGTCACAGTGAAAATGTGCAAACTCCACATAGACAGACCTGAAGTCAGGATTGAACCTGGGTCTCTGGCGCTATGAGGCAGCAACTCTCTACCATTGCACCACTGTGCTGTACTTCACAAAACCCATTAGCCAGATCAACACACGTAAATGGCAAAAAAAATCAAAGGAGCATTGGCGGCCATGGGTGCCTGTGTTATATGGAAAATAAATTGGGAGGAATAGGACTGATGAATGAAAGAATGATTGAATGATACTCTATTGTCACATGTACCCAAGGTACCTGGGTATAGTGAAATGCTTTGTTTTCCATACAACCTCAGTCTATCCTTGACCGGACTTTGCTGGCTTCACCTTGCACTAAACATTATTCCTTTATCATGTGTCTCTACACGGTAAATGCATTGATTGTAATCATGTATTGTCTTTCTACTGACTGGTTAGTAAGCAACAAAAAGCTTTTCACTGTACCTCGGTACATGTGACAATAAACTAAACTGAACCTGGGCAGTACAAAAATGTCGTAATGTGTTGGCGCAGACAAAGTTACAAAGTACCGAACAGTCCTATCCACTGCCTGTTGCCACACATGGCAGCAGACCCCATCCCCACCAGTTCCCCCTTCCCCACAGTTCCCCCTTTGTTCTCGTCCCCCCCCAATGGGACAGCCTCCCTGTGCTGAATGCCCTACGTCTACAATGTTCTAAGTATAAGATTAGATTAAGCAATGCTCACTGTTGGACTTTGTACCTGCAAACCTTTATTACTTTGTTGGTCTCTTTGAATACAAACATTCTTGGGTGTTCTTGTCTGCACAAACTAAAATGTGTTGGTTTCTCTGTGACGTTTGAATTCGGGTATCATGCTCACCAATCTTTTTTAGCAGATGCAGCATGGAAACAGGCCTTTCTGCCCACTGAGTCTGCACTGACCATCAATCACCCATACACTAGTTCTATGTTTTCCCTGTTTCACATCCAACACACTCAGGGCAATTTACAGCGGCCAATAAACCTACAAACCCACACGTCTTTGGAACGTGGGACGAAACAATAGACAATAGAGAATAGACAATAGGTGCAGGAGTAGGCCATTTGGCCCTTCGAGCCAGCACCGCCATTCAATGTGATCATGGCTGATCATCCCGAATCAGTACCCCGTTCCTGCCTTCTTGTCATATCCCCTGACTCCGCTATCTTTAAGAGGCCCATCTAGCTCTCTCTTGAAAGTATCCAGAGAACCGGCCTCCACTGTCCTCTGAGCACCCAGAGGAAACCCAAGCGGTCACAGGGAGAACGTATAAACTCCATACAAACAGAACCCATTGTTGGGATCCTTCTTGTGTCTGTGTAGGAAGGCACTGCAGATGCTGGCTTACACCAAAGATAGAGACAAAATACTGGAGTAACGCAGTGGAACAGGCAGCATCTATGGATAAAAGGAATGTACCTTCTAGTATCCCACTCGTTATATATTAATTTATTGTAATTGGAGCAGTCTGCAAAACTCGCCATAGACAAGAACAAGTGTTTATGTGGATTGGCTACCATTAAACTCTAGTCCCCTGCAATGAAATGCAGATTTAGCATTTTACAGATCAATACTTTGAGGGCCCAGTTTACAATGATATGTGCATCCCATCATTTAGAATGCCCCTTCACCTACTCTTTTGAAGCATTCTCCACACATATAGTCACAGAGACACACAAACAGAACCTTCAGCCGACAGTCCACTGACCATGAAGCACTCATTCCATACCATTCCATCCCACCATTGAATAGATCTACAGGAGGTGCTGCCTCAGAAAGACAGCTAATATCATCAGAGACCCACACCACCCTGGCCATACTCTCAGGGCCGGCCACCCTGGACCAGGAATTCACCCGGAAGATCTGGCCCATCCATCACGGACTGAGTTCCTGCTCGCTGTGGACCGTGGATGGAGGACCCACCTGGAAGGCCCAGCTCGCCCACCCAGAGTGGAAGGAGTCAGATGGATGGCTTATAGGCAGACAGGCTGCGGAAGGGAATGGACTGCCTCAACAGTGGAGTGGGTGCTCGAGGCCCTGCAGCAGCCTGGGTCTTGACTGTTCCAGGTGCTGCTCCAAGAGGCCGGGCACATGGACCAGTTGCGCCCTGCAGCAGTAGAGGACACCACAGCTTCGATTGGCCAGGTCAACCCTGCAACAACACCAGGACAATGGGCCTCATGGTCAGGCCAAGAACCCTCACTTACAACAACTGGGACATGAAAAAGGCACCAAAAACTGGCGACACTGTATACTGTCTCAGCGTACTACTGCTATACACTTGTACTGTATCTGAGATGCTTATCTAAGACGTATCTAAGGACTTATGTATAGTGATACTTGTACTAAACTGTATACAAAAATGAATTTCACTGTACCTCGGTACTTGCCACATATAAAATACCGTTGAACCAATCAACTGCCTCTGAGGTTAGAGAGCCTGAGAACTGTTAGCTCCAGGTTTAAGAGCAGCTTTTTTCTCACGAGCAGCAGGCTTTTAAACACTGCACAACACGAACCACAACCTTACCTCAACAACTCTGATATGTGATGGACTTTATTTTGGTTGCAGTAAGGACGTTTGTTTTTCCACTGTTATGGTCTGGTTACCTAGTATAACTAATATTAATTAATTGTACCATTGATTGTTGTATATTTAATA
Organism: Malacoraja senta; assembly: GCA_038087875.1. Taxonomy (NCBI): domain Eukaryota; kingdom Metazoa; phylum Chordata; class Chondrichthyes; order Rajiformes; family Rajidae; genus Malacoraja; species Malacoraja senta. The sequence continues at coordinate 86,119 of JAXLNO010002638.1, forward strand.
TATGTATAAGAATGTCATTGTTCCATTGCCAGTACAGATGACAATTAAACTCTTGCTCTTGACCAACTCATTCTTATTCTCTGCAAATTCCCATCATCTCTCTCCAGATTCTATCACTTACCTGCAAATGACAGTCAATTTACACTGTAGAAACAAGGAACTACAAATGTTGGTTCACAAAGAGATGCAAAGTGCTGGAACACCTTAGTGGGTCCGCCAGCATCCCTGGAGAACATGGATATGTGATGATGGATAGATGTTTCGGGTCAAGACCCCTTCTTCACTCTGCGGAAGGGTGTTTACCCTAAACGTGATCTCTCTACGTTATCCGGAGATGCTGCCTGACCAGCTGAGTTACTCCAGCACTTAGCGATAGACACAAAATGCTGGAATAACTCAGTGGGACAGGCAGAATCTCCAGAGAGAAGGAATGGGTGATGTTTCAGATTGAGGCCCTTCTTCAGACTTTGTCATCATTGGGCTAACTTGCTCCATCCCATTCACCCATCATCTTTCTGATTGAAAAATATTCAGATTTTAAACTCTGATCATTGTATTTAAATATCTAAGACCAACAGCTCTTTCATTCAAAGCATATCTTTCAATCATTTGTTCTTATATCTCTCTATATCACCGCCTGTATCTCTCATTTCCCTTTCCCCTGACTATCAGTCTGAAGAATGGTCTCGACCTGAAACGCTACCTATTCCTTTTCTCCAGAGTCGCTGTCTGACCCGCTGAGTTACTCCAGCATTTTGTGTCTATCTTCGGTTTAAACCAGCATCTGCAGTTCCTTCCTACGCAGCTCCTCCCTCGGCATGCATACAGTCCATACAATTTCACAGTTGAGGTTAGCGTTGTGTATTGTTCACGTGCGTGATAGTTGTTGGGAAGAAGCTATTCTTGAACCTGGAGGTCATGGTTTTCAAACAACTATATTTTCCACCCCATGGTGGGAGGTAATGAAAGCGTGGCCAGGGGGGATGATGTTGCCTTCCATTTTGAGGCAGCGTCTTGTGTGGACACCTTCGATGGTGGTGAGGTCAGAACCCACGATGAACCGGGCAGTATAACTTCCTGATTATTCACAAATTTAAGTATTTCATCTGAAGAGCAGGCCTAAGTCATAGAATTGCTCTCTAAATATCCCTTCCTTTAAGATGCACCTTAAATGTTTATTTTGCTAATTGTCATGTCATGCCATTATACTGCTCGAAGTAAAATGTTACAGAATAATATTCTTACGAATCTCATTGAAGCATTTTCCTACATTGGATCTGCTATAAATGTTATTCTTTATATCTAAGCCTGTTTCCCCTTTCACCAAATTAGATTATTACCATCAAAGGAGAATGTCATTGTTTTGTTTGGCTCTGGAGATGCGTGCTGGAATGTGATCATTAAAATCTTCCCGTATATTGAACCCTGAACTACACTAAACTCAACTATGATTAATGAACAAAATAAAGACAAAGTGTTGGAGTAACTCAGCAGAACAGGCAGCATCGCTGGTGAGAATGGATAGGTAAAGTGTCGAGTCGGACCCTGTAGACCTATGGACTGTCTTTGGTTAAACTAAGCATTCGAGGTGTTTTTGCACATGTATTGGGATTATCAATTAACTGGATTTTTAGTATGTTATCTATTTGTTTTGTCTTACAGGTCTGCTACATGAATGTCATTGTTTTGTATTCAGCACATTGAACATTCTATACTCCCTTTCCTTCTGGATTCTCTTGTGGAGTGGGATCAAACCTAACATCAGCAAAATGTTGCCATTCATCCTTTGTTCCCAATCTCTGATATTCTATAAGATCATAACCGATCCTCTAGCAGACAACCATTTTTCCGAATTCTGGATTCCTTTTGTATCCAAGCATCTTCCTATCCCTGCCTCAAGCATCTGATTGACTGAATGCCCACAGCCTTCTTGGACAGAGAATTTGAAAGACTAATTACCCTCTGGGTGAAAAGATTTCATCTCATTACTGCACTGAATTCAACGATTCAATGATATTTTATTGTCACATGCACCTAGGTACAGTGAAATGCTTCGTTTCGCATACAACGGTAAAATCATATAGCAGACCTAACCTAGGCAATACACAAGTGTCACCATGTTTTGGTGCCATAAGAATGTCTGAAGCCTTATTTTTAAACTGTGAATTTTGGTTCCAGACAGACCAGTCTGGGGAGAAATAAAAAGATCATCCCTCATGTTCTGAACTTTGACACTTCATAAGTCAAAGGTGCAGAATTTGGTTGTTCAGCCCATCGAGTTTACTCCACAATTTAATCATGGCTGACCTATCGTTCCCTTTCAGTGCCGTTCTCCTGTCATCTCCCTGTGACCTTTGAAACTCTTACAAATCGGGCGGCATTTTCTGTTTTTGTATTCCAGTCCTCTTGATATAAATCACCTTCCTGACTACCGATTCAATTTGCAAATTAACCTTTTTGGGAGTCCTGCACCAGCACTCCCATGTCACCGTGTGCCTCCGATTTCTGGATTCTCTCTCCATTTGTAAAATAATCTACGCCTTTATTCTTATTACCAAAATGCATGTCTCCACACTTTGCTAAACTGGATTTCATCTGCCACTTCTCTGCCCACTCTCCTAGCCTGTACACATTCACATTACAGGAGTAGAATTAGGCCATTCGGCCCATCGAGTCTACTCCACCATTGGATTATGGCTGATCTGTGCCTCCTAATCACATTTTCCTGCCTTCTCCCCATGATAACCCGTTCTAATCAGGAATTTTCGATCTCTGCCTTAAAAATATCTACCAACTTGGCCTCCACAGCCCTCTGTGGAAATGTGTTCCACAGATTAACTACCATCTGACTAAAGAAATTCCTCCTCACCTCCTTTCTAAAAGAGCACCCTTTAATTCTGAGGCTATGACCTCTGGTCCTCGACTCACCCACCAGTGGAAACATCCTTTCTACATCCACTCTATCTATGCCTTTCATTATTCTGTAAGTTTCAATGAGGTCCCCCCTTCAACCTTCTCAACTCCGACGAGTAGAGGCCCAGTGCTGTCAAACGCTCATCATATGTTAACCCACTCATTCATGGAATTATTCTTGTAAACAACCTCTGAACCAGAGTCAGCACATCCTTCCTCAGATAGGGGGCCCAAATTTGCACACTGTACTCCAAACGTGGCCTGACCAGCGTTTTTGAAGCCTCAGAATGTCATGTCTGTTTTTGTATTCCCGTCCTCTTGATATAAATCACCTTCCTGACTACTGATTCAATTTGCAAATTAACCTTTTTGAGAGTCCTGCACCAACACTCCCATGTCACTGTGCGCCTCCGATTTCTGGATTATCCCTCCATTTGTAAAATAATCTACGCCTTTATTCTTATTACCAAATGCATGTCTCCACACTTTGCTATACTGGATTTCATCTGCCACTTCTCTGCCCACTCTCCTAACCCGAACAAGTCCTTCTGCAAAGTCCTTGCATCCTCTACACTGCCTGCCCCTCCACCTATTTTAGCATCATCTGCAAACTTGGCCACAAAACATTCAATCCCCTTATCCAAATCATTAGATAGATAGATATAAACTTTATTTGCCACACGACCAGGGTTGGTGGTAATTGGGTTTGGTACATGATGGTACACTGCTTTAGCACATTAACACTAATAACTACACAGATCATAATAATAAAGCACATCACAAATCACAGACAAAAACCATAGACAAGACACTGTATACATCAAAGTCAAAAAGTTATTGGAGGGAATTAAGTGTTCTTATTGCTGAGGGGAAGAAACTGTTTTTAAAACGGGTGGATTTTGAAGCAAGTGACCTAAGGCGCCTCCCTGAAGGGAGAGACTGGAAAAGGTGGTTTGCTGGATGGGAGGGGTCCGAGATGATCTTTGTTGCCCGTTTTGAGGTACGTTGGAGGTAAATGGAATGGATTGAGGGGAGGGGGGAGGAGGGAGGGGGGATGATCCTAGAGGCCTTGGATACAATGCGCTGTATTCTGTGTAGTGAATGACTCAGTGTTTCCGTACCAGATTGTGATTGAGGAAGTGATGATGCTTTCAATGATGGATTGATAGAAGCGTACCAGGAGGTGTTTGTGGACTCTGAACTTCTTGAGCTGTCTGAGGAAGTATAGGCATTGATGTCCTTTCTTAATGATGTGGTCAGCATTGATGTGCCATTTTAGATTATTGCAGATATAGGTGCCCAGAAACTTAAATAAGTTCGTGGAGGTTATGGGATGGGAGTTGACATGGACCGGGGGTTTGAGGTTTTGTTTGCGTCTGAAATCTATGATGGTTTCTAAGGTTTTTGAGGTGTTAAGCTGGAGGTTGTTTTCTGCGCACCATTTGACTGCGCTGTCCACTGTTTGATGGTATTGTGATTCATTGTTGTCTGAGATGAGGCCAATTATTGTCGTGTCGTCTGCATATTTGAAAATTTTAACTGAGCTGCATTGGGATGTGAGGTTGTTGGTGTAAAGTGAGAAGAGCTGAGGTGACAGAACGCACCCTTGAGGGGCTCCTGTATTGAGAGTCAGAGGGCTGGAGAGTTTTTCACCCACCTTGACTCTTTGTTGTCTGTTTGTCAGACAACAAAGAGACAACAAACAGACAAACAACATAAACATGACGACCGCACATTTGGAGCTAAGAGTTGTCACTCAGTCAATAACAAAATCCACAGTGTGTGCTAATCTTTTATTGATTTCGCATTGTACTAGTGCCTCGCTCTCTTCCCACATTTGGCCATAAACATGAACCTGTCAAACAATGCACTTTGTGTAAGAAAGAACTGCAGATGCTGGTTTAACTCCAAGGTAGACACAAAATGCTGGAGTAACTCAGCAGGCAGGCAGCATCTCTGGAGAGAAGGAATGGGCGACCTATCGGGTCGAGACCCTTATTCAGACTGATTTCAGGGGAGTTGACGGGACAAAGATAGAATGTAGTTGAAGACATTAAGACTGGTGGGAGAACTGGGAAGGGGAAGGGGATAGAGGGGGAACGCAAGGGCTATTTAAAGTTAGAGAAGTCAATGTCCATACCGCTGGGGTGTAAACTACCCAAGTGATATATGAGGTACTGTTCCTCCAATTTGCACTAGGCCTCACTCTGACCATGGAGGAGGCCCAGGACAGAAAGGTCAGATTGTGAATGGGAGGGGAAGTTGACGTGCTGAGCAACCAGGAGATCAGGTAGGTTAAGATGGACAGAGCGGAGTAGTTCAGTGAAATGATTGCCGAGCCTGTGTTTGGCCTCACTGATGTAGAGAAGTTGGCTCCTGCAACTGCGGATGCAGTAGATGAGGTTGGAGGAGGTGCAAGTGAACCTCTGCCTCACCTGGAAAGACTGTTTGGGTCCTTGGATGGAGTCGAGAGGGGAGGGAAAGGGACACGTGTTGCATCTCCTGCGGTAGCAGGGGAAAGTACCTGGGGAGGGGGTGGTTTGGGTGGAAAAGGACGAGTTGACCAGGGAATTTCGGAGGGAATGGTCTCCACGGAAAGCAGAAAGAGGTGGAGATGGGAAGATGTGGCCAGTAGTGGGATCCTGTTGGAGGTGGCAAAAAATGATGGAGGATCATATGCTGTGTGACGGCTGATGGGGTGGAAGGTGAGGACAAGGGGGACTCTGTCCTTGGTACGAATGGGGGGGGGGGGTAGGGAGAGCAAGAGCGGAGCATCGAGGAGACCCTAGTGAGTGCCTCATCTATAATGGAAGAAGGGAACCCCAGTTTCCTAAAGAATGAGGACATCTCCGATGCCCTGGAAAAGAAAACCTCATCCTGGGCGCAGATGCTGCGTAGACGGAGGAAGTGGTAGTCGGGATAGAGTCTTTACAGGAAGCAGGGTGGGAAGAAGTGTAGTCCAGATAGCTATGGGAGTCAGTAGGTTTGTAGTAGATGTCGGTCAATTGTATGTTTCCTGTTATGGAGATGGTGAGATCTAGAAACGGTAGGGAGATGTCGGAGATGGTCCAAGTGAATTGGAGTGCAGGATGGAAATTGGTGGTGAAGTTGATGAAGTCAGTCAGTTCTGCATGGGTGCAGGAAGTAGCACCAATGCAGTCGTCAATGTAGCGGAGGTAGAGTTCGGGAATCGGACCAGTGTACATCTGGAACAATGATTGTTCGACGTACCCAACAAAGAGGCAGGCACAGCCCTTTCCCGCCTCTCCCACATTGTATTCCCATTCTTACAATAACAACTTGAAATCAAAGATGTTTTTGTTTCAAACCGTGTCGCTCCTGTTTGTTTTACACGAGTTAAAATCAGTTTAAAGCAATATCTGCAGTTCCTTCTTCCACAAAGGAAACGGGGCATTGTGCAAATCAAAGCAGAAATTCCAGTCTGGATTGTTCTGAAACAGTGGAGATTAATTCCCTTTTAACGTCCGCATGAACCATGAATCAGACTGAATGTGTATTGCGCGCTTTTTCAAAACTCAGTCGCCTCAGGTCAAGATTGAGATAAAGCCAAGACGCTTTTAGCCAGTAGCGAATAAAATGAGAGTCATTAACACCTGCTTGAGCCCCTTGTACGCGGAAGAAACTCAACAAGATGAACAGAATCATTTCACGCACAACTTCTCGCATCAACAGCAGCAACTGAGCCAAACTTCACCAACATCAAAGCAGGATCTCATCATGCAATCAGAATAAAAATACAACGGGTCGTCACCAGTTGTCGAGCGATGTCATTGAACCAGCAGGAAACAATTGACTGTAATGGAGACATGAGGAGGTGCTGATGCCGATTTACAACAACAAAATACACAAAGCGCTGGAGTAACTCAACAGGTCGAGCAGCATCTTTGGAGAAAAAGGATAGGTGACTATTGTCAGTCTGAAGTAGGGTCGCAATCTGAAACAGCGCCTGTCAATGTCCTCCAGAGATGTTGCCCGACTTGCTGAGTTACTCCAGCACTTTGGTTTTTTCGCACTCTATAGCAAATGGAATGGAAAGGCAGGGCGTAGTTGCCTGGAACTGTAATTACGTTTCAGATAACGCTCCATTCTTGTGCTGCTAACTGTTCCTTATGTTACCATTCAGGAGACCCATAAATCCAATGCCTATCCTGACTTGAATCATTACAATGCAGAACAAAAAGGAGGAAACCAAACACTGTCGACAACAGGTAGAGCTGCTGCCTCACAGCACCAGAGACCAGCGTTAGATCCTGACCTCTGGTATTGTCTGTGTAGATTTGCTTTAAGAAAGAACTGCAGATGCTGGAAAAATCGAAGGTAGACAAAAATGCTGGAGAAACTCAGCGGGTGAGGCAGCATCTATGGAGCAAAGGAATAGGCGACGTTTCCGGTCGAAACCCTCCAAGAAGGGTCTTGACCCAAAACTATTCCTTCGCTCCATAGATGCTGCCTCACCCCCTGAGTTTCTCCAGCATTTTTGTCTAGCTACTGTATAGATTTTGTTCCTTCTTCCTGTGACCACCTGGGTTCTTCCCAATTGCTCTAGTTTTCTCCCACATTCCACAGGTGTGTGTGTGTTTGTCAGTTAATTGACATCTGTAAAATTCCCCTAGCGTGTGTGGGGATTAGACAAAAAAGTGGGATAACATTGAACTAGTGTGAAGGGGTGACCGGTGGTCAGCATGGTCGGCTGAAGGGCCTGTTTCCATGTTGTATCTTTCACCTCAAAATGGAATTCTGTAAAAAAGTTATATTGGAAGCTAGTTTGGACATTGAAACTGTGCAGCAAATGGTGGTGGATATAGATGGCGATGGTGTCTATATCCATCGCCGTCTATCAGATATGGGGAGAACTTACACAATAGCATTGGTATTGGTTTATTATTGTCACTTGTATTGTGATATAGTGAAAAGCTTTTATTTGCATCCTAATCAAACCAGATCAGGAATGACTGAGGGATTGTATTGAACAACAGGGCAGGCTTGTGGGCCTGTTTCAATGCAATAAACTCCATATTAATGTACCATATAAAGAATGCAGGTGCTTGTATGGTTGGTGATGAGCCCAAAATATTGCTTTTGTAATTCAAGATATCCTCAGTGTTGCAACGGTAGAGTTGCTGCCTATAGCAGCAGAGACTCAGGTCGATTCTGACTAACGGTGCTGTCTGTACGGTGTTTGTACATTCTCCCTGCATCTCCATGCGTGACTGCATTGTCTTTCTCTGGGTGCTCCAGTTTCCTCCCACATCTCAAAGAAGTACAGGTTTTTAGGTTGATTTGCTTTGGTAAAATTATAAATTGTCACCTGTCGTGGTATAGTACTATTGTACGGGGAGTTAGCGAGGACTTGGTGGGCCGAAGGACCTGCTTCTGTGATGTACCTCTAAGTCTAATGTCAAAATGTTAATTTCTATTCATTTTAATTTTCAGCTCTTAACCAAAATCATTTCAATCAACCCAAAGATGTCTGTGTTTCTCCCTCACTACACCAGATTTAAGTCTGCATTTTTAAAAATGCTTTTAATTTTGCTCGGATAGTGCTGAACTAATTTGCTTATGTTACTGGAGTTATAACTCACAGCAGTGACCACAGTAAGCAGGAGACATCAAATACATGAACACAAGAAAGGAGAAGCAGGAATAGGCCCACAAGCCACTGGCAGAATTAGTCCAAACCAATGTTTTAGTCCATATCACTCAACCACTGATAGAGGCCACATTATTCTGCTCCCTTCTCCCTAAAGTTTAGTTTATTATTGTAATGTGTACAAAAATACGGTGAAATGCCATGTTTTGCATGCTATCCAGTCATAATACACCATACGTGAGTGCAATCATAAACAAGTAAGAGTGCAATGATTGTAGTGGGTAATTGTAGAGATCACAAGAAAAATGAAGTATTTGTTGGCCATGAGTAAAGTCTGTTCTGCAGCTCAATTAGGTCATGACTGATCTACTGTTGACCAGAAGAGTCTGTAGCCAGTAACCCACAACTTCCCAAAGAAACAAATCCATCCTTCTCAGTAACGTAATGAATCTACACTCTGTAGTTGAAAATTCCCACCATTCGTTATCATCTGGGAGAAAAATAAAACAATTTTCTCCTCAGTTTGAAACCTTGGCCTCCAAGGTCTAGTTTCCTCCATGAGGGGAACTATCAAGAACAGGAGGAAATAGAACAGTAGTAGGCTATCAGCCCCTGAGAATAGTCACCAAACTTGTCCCACCATTCAATAAAATGATCACTGTTCAGTTGGCCTCAGCTCCTTAGATTAGTTTGGTTTAGAGGTACAGCCTTGAAACAGGCCCTTAGGCCCACTGAGTCTGTGCTGACCAGTGATCCCCCAACAGTAACACTATCCTACACACACCTGGGGCCAATTAACCTGCAAACCTGCATGTCTTTGGAGAGTGGGAGGAAGCTGGAACCCCCAGAGAAAACCCACACAGGTCACGGGGGGAACGTAAAAAATCCATACATACAGCACCCATGGTCAGGATCAAACCTGGGTCTCTGCCACTGCAAGGTAGCAACTCTACCGCTGCTACTCCGTGCCACCCCTTTGCAACACCGTGCTGCCTACACAGTTCTATCCTATACACATGGGACAATTTACAGATGCCAATTAACCTATAAACCTGCAGGTCTTTGGAACTGGGAGGAAACCGAAGCACCAGGGGAAAACCCATGCAGTCACAGAGAGAACATACAAAGTTGGTACACACAGCACCCTTAGTCAGGATTAAACCTGAGTCACAGGTACTGCAAGGAAGTAACTCCACTGCTGTGCCACTCTGAGGCCCCTCTGATTGAAATGTTCGTTGCACGTTCTAACTTTATTCATGAGGGTAATCGTCAACAACACAAGTAAAAATAGCAGGAGTGGACTACTCCTCCTCAGTTCCATTACCCCAAAACCCTCAATTGCCTGAATCTTTCAAAGCTTTCTCTATCTGTTCATAAGCACATCTAATGCCTTAGCCACCACCACCTCTGGGCACAGAATTCCAGCGATTCACACCCTTCTGAAAGAAGTAATTTTTATGTACCTCAGTTTTAAACAACTGGTCCCTTATTCTGTAGTTGGTTCCCATTGTTTTTAGACATTCCCACCAGTGAAACATCTCAACATCTATCATGAAAAGCCCCTTAAGATATTGCATGTGTGAATAAGGTCACTCATCACTTTCTACACTCCAAGGAATGCAGACCTAAAGTGTTTACCAGATTCATCGCCCATCCATGTTCTCCACAGATGCTGCCTGACCCGCTGAGTTACTCCAGCACTTTGTGTCTTTTTCTTTGTCAACCAGCATCTGTGGTTCCTTGTATCTGCTTTTATCGCGAGGTAGTTTTCTCAGGCACGGACAGTTATTTGATTCTAAAACATAATAACATAAACCAGTTCGCGACGGCGTTGAATTACCTGCGGTTTGCAATTATTTTCTTTTCATTGATGTCGAGAAGCTTTGAAATGATCTGCAGGAGACAGATTGCTGTTGGTATTACCTGCTTGTAAAGTTCCCTGTTGTGACTAGCACAATGAATACACCTCCACTGTCTTGTATGTAAGATTTAATCTGAACAACAAATCGAAACTTCTGGAAGGTCACCTGACCTCAGTCACGAGGTACAGGGACATTTGCATATATCTCACATCTCCACTACCACTTTAATTACATCATAACATCACATCTCACCCTCCACCACTGGGTTCAAAATAATAACTGGAACCTTGACTCAATTTACTGTGGATAAATTACCACAAATAACACATTGCTCTTCATATTACAGAACAACAAAATAATTGTCCATCAATTTTACATAACCAGTCGAGTTGGGGGTTTCGACCATCGCCCACTTCTCGTGCAAGTCGTATTTCCACCTCGTTCTGTGTCGTATTTCTGTTGTGTGTGAGTGGCTTGGCACACTTCGAGCCGGTTCCCCACCACAGAACCTGGTGATGCGGCCTGTGATAGTTCTCTTGAGTCTGGGAGACTAGCTCCTTCTGGGAAAAGGGTTCCTCCTTGTGGGAGAGTGTTCGCACTTGTCTGCTGCGTGTTGCCAGGGCATGGTTCAACTGCTTCGTGCGCAGGTCGTATGTCCTTCCTGTTTCTGCGGAACCCAGTACCACTCGGTGTAGAGATGACGTAGCTCCGAGGGGACAGGTTTTCTCTTGCAATCCGGCCACGTTGCCACTCGGTTGGTTTGGCATGAAACCACACCTGCTGTTGTTGTTCCAGGCGCGGCAGTGGCTCGGCGCTTGCCTTCTCATTGAAGTATGCTGCCTGTTTTTCTTGCCGGACGGCCAGTTGTGGTCCCATGGGAGGGACATGATGAGGCAGTAAGAGCGATAGAGGCGATGGCAATTTGCTTCTTATCAGTCTACTGTTCAGTAACTGAGGGGGCATAGCCGCCTCTCCTGTCAAGGGGGGTGTTGTGGTATTCGAGGATGGCGTACATTGGGTCACGGCCACTGCGTTTGGCTTTCCTCATGATACCTTTTATAGTTTGCACACAGCGCTCTATCTGCCCGTTGTTCTGTGGACATATGGGACTTGAGGTGACATGGGCAAATTCCCAGTCATCCTGGAACCTACGAAACTCAGCACAGTCAAATTGTCTTGCGTTGTCTGTCATCACCAAGTCAGGAATGCCAATCCAGGCAAACATGCCCGTCATCTCACGTATCACCGAATGTGACGTCATGTCTGTCAGTTGCGCTATTTCTGGGTACTTGGAGTATTAGTCCACTACAAGCAAATGGTCAACTCCATCCAGATGGAAGATGTCTGCTCCGACCTTAGACCAAGGTCTGCTGGGGATGAAGTGTGGTTGGAGCGGCTCACTTGCTTGTGCTTTCCTAGTCGCCTGGCATATCGAGCAATTTCCCACTGTGTCCTCAATCTGTGCATTCATTACAGGCCACATAAATAAATTGCGGGCTCGTTGTTTCAGTTTCACTACTCCCAGATGTGATTCATGTAGCGCGTTCAGCATCTGCCTCCGCATGCTTTGGGGGACTACGATTCGGTTTTCCCTCAAGACTAATCCATCAACTTCAACCAGCTCGTCATGGTATGTATGAAACGGAGTCAAGTCCGAGGGCAGATCACGCCTGTTACTAGGCCAACCCTTTCATATATACTCGCACAACAGTGTTAGCGTCCGAACTTTTTTAGTTTCAACTTTGAACTGCGCAAGGCACGCGTTTGACATGTGTAGGATGGCTTCTACAGCATGTATCACGTTCGGCAATGCGGTGTACTCTTCCGCAGGCGTGTTTGCACTGGGCAGCCGGCTCAGGGCATCGGGGACAAACATTTCACGTCCCAGCTTCCACCGTATTTCCAGGTCGTACTGTGCAGGTGCATTCACATGCGCTGGAGTCTGGGGCTTAGTTTGTATAGCGGCTTGGCGAGCAAGCCTACTAACGGTTTGTGGTCAGTTAAGATTACTGTGCGCTGACCGACAATGAAGTCATGAAACTTTCTGCATGCGTACAATATGGAGCACAACTCCTTCTCTATAGTCGCATAGTTGCGCTCGGCCGCGTTCACACGTCGTGATGCGTAGGCAACAGGTCTCTTGTCTTGCATTAGGACCGCTCCAAATCCAACTCCAGGGCCACTCCAGGAGGGATGGGCACTCCAGTGCTCCAACCCTCCCTCCCCCCTCCCCACCCCCCTCCAGTGCACCAATCACGATGGGCTCTCAAGCTGCCGAGTGCCACACCCCCCCCACCGGGTTATTCATGATTAAAGTTTTTTTTAAGCCAAACGGGTTGCGTTGGGGGAACGGGTGAGTGCTGGAATATTGCGTTGGGGGAGCAGACCCGATCTGCATTTGGTCTGGTATGACAATAAAACAATATTGACTCTTGAATGTACATAAAGTATCTTTGGATTCTTCTTTGCCAGAGTTGACAACAAAATTGATAAGTATATTAGGTAATGATAATTGTTGTCTAAGATTACAAAATAATGTTGATCAACCGGAAAGGTATGGAGGTGAGGGGATGGGAGGCGAGGGGGGGGGGGAAGGAATGCCAGTTGAAATCTAACTGAAACAAGTGTGATTTGATGCATTTTGGGAAGTCAAATCATGACTGGCCAAATCTATTGCAGGATTGTAAATGGAGCTGTACCTTGGTGTACAATTACATAGTTCCCTGAAAATGGCATCATAGTTTGATAGGGTAGTGAAGGGAATATATGTCTAAAGAATCGCCTCAACCCAAAAGGTCACCCATTCCTTCTCTCCAGAAATATTGCCGCTGAGTCTCTCTAGCTTTTTGTGTCTATCTTCGGTTTAAATTAGCATCTGCTGTTCATTCCTTCACAGAGTATATGTTATGCCATGTTTCCTCAGCCATGGTACTGAGGACTAGGGTTGGGGTCATGTTACAGTTGTACAGAATGTTGAACAGGCAACCATTAATCTGTCCAGGGGCTCAGCTGATTTGTTGCACAATAGACACTAATCCAAGGTTTGAACTCTGAAAAGAAAATCAAGAAATTCAAGTTGCCACTCATCCAGGGACTGCAACCTATACCCGGCCACTGACACCCTCCTCCGCCTAGCGGAGCTGGTCCTTACCCTCAATAACTTCTCATTTGACTCCTCCCATTTCCTCCATATACAAGGTGTAGCTATGGGCACATGCATGGGCCCCAGCTACGCCTGCCTCTTTGTCGGGTACGTAGAACAATCCTTGTTCAATGCGTACCAGGGCCCCATCCCCGACCTCTACCTCCGCTACATCGATGACTGTTTTGGTGCCACATCCTGCACCCACACACAACTGACTGACTTCATCCGCTTCACCACCAACTTCCATCCGGCACTCAAATCCACCTGGACCATTTCCGACACTTCCCTACAATTCCTTGACCTCACTATCTCCATCGCAGGTGATATACTTCTTACCGACATCCACTACAAACCTACCGACTCCCATGGCTATCTGGACTACACTTCTTCCCACCCTGCTTCCTGTAAGGACTCCATCCCCCACTCCCAATTCCTCCGTCTACACGGCATCTGCTCCCAGGATGAGGCGTTCCACACCAGGGCATCCGAAATGTCCTCATTCTTCAGGGAACGGGGGTTCCCCTCCTCCACCATAGATGAGGCTCGCACCAGGGTCTCTGCCATACCCCGCAACACTGCTCTCTCTCCCCATTCCCCCACTCACAACAAGGGCAGAGTCCCCCTAGTCCTCACCTTTCACCCCACCAGCCGTCACATACAACAAGTGATCCTCCGTCAGTTTCGCCACCTCCAACGTGACCCCACCACTCGCCACATCTTCCCATCTCCCCCCATGTCTGCCTTCCTCAAAGACCGCTCCCTCCGTAACTCCCTTGTCAATTCTTCCCTTCCCTCCCGTACCACCCCCTCCCCGGGTACTTTCCCTTGCAACCGCAAGAGATGCAACACTTGTCCCTTCACCTCCCCCCTCGACTCCATTCAAGGACCTAAGCAGTCGTTCCAGGTGCGACAGAGGTTCACCTGCATCTCCTCCAACCTCATCTATTGCATCCGCTGCTCTAGATGCCAGCTGATCTACATCGGTGAGACCAAGCGGAGGCTTGGCGATCGTTTCGCCGAACACCTCCGGTCGGTCCGCAATAAGCAACCTGACCTCCCGGTGGCTCAGCACTTCAACTCCCCCTCCCATTCCGTATCTGACCTCTCTGTCCTGGATCTCCTCCATGGCCACAGCGAGCAACACCGGAAATTGGAGGAAATGCACCTCATATTCCGCTTGGGCAGTCTACATCCTGGTGGCTTGAACATTGAATTCTCCCAATTCTGCTAGCCCTTGCTGTCCCCTCCCCTTCATCAGCCCTCTGGTTGTCTCCTCCCCCCCCCAGCCCTCGGGCTCCTCCTCCGCCTTTTTTCCTTTCTTCTCCCCACCCCCTATCAGTCTGAAGAAGGGTTTCGGCCCGAAACGTTGCCTATTTCCTTCACTCCATAGATGCTGCTGCACCCGCTGAGTTTCTCCAGCATTTTTGTGTACCTTAGTTTTGCTTATCTGGCTTGAGAACTCTTAACATTGATCTATTTTGCTTCATAGTGTAGTCCATTTATAAACTGGCCATCCCCAGACATCCTGTGTCCACACTGTTTCCCAAGGGCACCTCACCTATTTTCAGCTCTGCTTTCAACAAGTATCAATCACATTATCCCTCTCTCTATCTATCATCTCTCTCCATCTCACTATATCTCTCTCTCTCTATCTCCCTATCTCTCTTCATCTATTTATCTCTCCATCTCTCATCCCTCAGCTCTATCTCTCTTTCCTTCATCTCTTTCATTTCTGCAAATTGAAATCATTAATCAGTCTGAGAGCACTGTGTGTGACTGAATGACATCAGAGCATCAGTCCCTGAGGCATACCACTGGTCACAGGCTTCCTATGTAAAAAAAACCAACCCTGCACTACCATTCTCTGACTCCTACCACCAAGCCAACTTTGTGTCCAATTGACTAGCTCACCCTGGATCCCATGTTTTCCAACCTAATGGACCAGCCACCCATGTGGGGCCTTGCTGAAGGATGGCATGGTGGCATAGTCATAAGGCTACTGCTTTACAGTGCCAGAGACATGGGTTCAGTCCCATCTACAAGTGCTTTTCTATATGGAGTTTGTACGTTCTCCCCGTGACCTGCGTAGGTTTTCTCCAAGATCTTCGGTTTCCTCCCACACTCCAAAGACGTACAGGTTTGTACGTTAATTGGCTTGGTATAAAAGGTAAAATTACCCCTAGTGTGTGTAGGGTAGCGTTAAAATGCGGGGATCGCTGGTCGGTGCAGACACGGTGGGCTGTAGGGTCTGTTTCCTCACTGTATCTCTAAACTAAACTAAACATAGACAATATCTGTCATCCAATCACACACTGGGCAATTTACAAAATTCAATTAACCAACCAACTCGCATGTCTTTGAGATATAGGAGGAACGGAGCATTTGGTGGAGATCCACGTGTCATACGGAGAACAAGAAAATGATACACGTTGTACCCGAGATCAGGATTGAATCCAAGTTGCTGTAGCAGAGGGGCACCAATTCTGCCAGTTGCCTCAATGTACTGCCTTTTAAAAAGAAAATTCAAAGCCTGTCCCACTGTACGAGGTAATTCAAGAGCTCTCCCGAGTTTAAAAAAAAATTAAACTCGTGGTAAGCACGTAGAATGTACATAGCGGGTACGTCGGAGCTCGGGACATCTCCTAGCGGCTCGTAACGCTAACGGCAGGTACTCGGGAAACGCGGTAAGCTCGTGAAGACTCTTGAAGATTTTTCAACATGTTGAAAAAAGTCCACGAGAGCCCCAAGTACCTACGACCGGCTATTACCGTAATTCTCCGAGTTCGAATCAGGGGAAACTCGGGAGAACTCTTGAATTAGCTCGTACAGTGGGACAGGGCCTTTAAGCTGTGTCTGCGTTGTCCATGCACACACTCTCAGGGCAGAATTAGTTTAGTTTCGTTTAGAGATACAGCGTGGAAACAGGCCTTTCGGCCTACCAAGTTTGCGAAGACCAATGATCCCTTTACATTGGCACTTTCCTACACACACTAGGTACAAATTACAATTTACAAACCAATTAACCTACAAACCTGTACGTCTTTGGAGTGTGGGAGGAAACTGGAGCACCCGGAGAAAACCCATGCGTTCACCCAACATACAAACTCCGTGCAGACCGCACCCATAGTCAGGATCGAACCCTGGTGTCTGGTGCTATAAGGCAGCAACTCTACCACTGCGCCACCCTGCTGCCCCTAAGTATAGATATAGGGAAAGATACAGCAGCCTGAAAACCGTGACAACCAGATTCAAGAATAGTCTCTTCTCAGCAATCATCAGGCTCTTCAACACCACACAAAACTAACTTCAGCATCTATGATCATCTACGGACTGTCTTTGAATGTAAAATGAATTTAGTTTTTTGCACTATTATGATAGTCCAGTATTACAGTTATTAATTTATTGTTATATTGGTTGTTTAATATTATCTCTGTGTTATTGCAGTTACATGCAGGTGAAGCTGCAGCAAGTCAGAATTTTGTTGTTCTATTGTTGATACTTATGACAATTAAACAACTCTTACCTCGCATTTGATTTTGGGTAAAGCTCACTCCATATTACCCCCACCATACACTCAGGAAAAGTACAAGGAACAAGTACATGTTTAAGAAAGAACTGCAGATGCTGGAAAAATCCAAGGTAGACAAAAATGCTGGAGAAACTCAGCGGTGAGGCAGCATCTATGGAGCAAAGGAATAGGTAACGTTTTGGGTCGAGACCCTTCTTCAGACTGATATGGGGGTGGGGGGCGGGAAGAAGAAAGGAAGAGGTGGAGATAGTAGGCTGTGGGAGAGCTTCGAAGGGGAGGGGAAGGAGGGAGAAAGCAAAGACTACCTGAAAATGGAGGTCAATGTTCATACCGCTGGGGTGTAAACTACCCAAGCGAAAAATGATATGCTGCTCCTCCAATTTGCGGAGGGTCTTACTCTGGCCGTGGAGGAGAACCAGGACAGAAAGGTCGGATTCTGAATGGGAGGGGGAGTTGAAGTGCTGAGCCACTGGGAGATCAGGTTGGTTAATGCGGACTGAGCGGAGGTGTTGGGCGAAGCGATCGCCAATCCTGCGCTTGGTCTCACCGATGTAGAGCAGTTGACACCTAGAGCAGCGGATGCAATAGATGAGGTTGGAGGAGGGGCAGGTGAACTTCTGCCTCACTTGGAAAGACTGCTTAGGCCCTTGGATGGAGTCAAGGGGGGAGATAAAGCGACAAGTGTAGCATTTCCTGCGGTTGCAAGTGAAAGTGCCAGGGGAGGGGAAGGTTAAGGAACGGGGCTTCTTCTCTTCGACTGTAGATGAGGCTCTCAGCAGGGTCTCTTCTATATCTCGTTGCTCCGCTCTCACTCCCCATCCACCCACTCGTGACAAGTCCCCCTTTTCCTCACATTACACCCTACCAGCCGTCACATACAACAGATAATCCTCCGACATATTCGCCACCTCCAACGGGATCCCATCACTGGCCACATCTTCTCATCTTCTCCCCTTTCAGCTTTCTGAAGAGACTGCACCCTCTGTAACTCCCTGGTCAATTTGTCCCTTCCCACCCAAACCACTCCCTCCCCTGGTACTTTCCCTTGCAACTGCAGGAAATGCTACACTTGTCGCTTTACCTCCCCCCTTAACTCCATCCAAGGACCTAGGCATGCCATGCTATCCAAACAGATTGGATATACCATACACAGATATAATCAATTAAAAGGGGAATAATATCATGCAGCATAACAATCTCACCATTGTAGCGCATCAGTTCCAGTGAGAAACACCAATGATCTCGGTGGATAGAGGTAAATCATACTTGCCATAACCTACAGAAAAACTGTTCAGTAGCCAGATAACAGAGGGGAAGAAGCTGTCGCTGAGGCTGGTGGTACGTGCCTTCAATCTTCTGCACCTTCTGCCAAACGGGAGCCAAACCTATCCATGCCTTTCATAATTTTACATACTTCTATCAGGGCTCCCCTCAACTAATTGGAGCAGGGAACCAATGTAAGGACTCAGTTTTGGCAATGATACAAAAATAGATGAAATGGCACGGTTTAATGAGGAAAGTATGATTTTACAACAGGATATAGATAGCTTGAGTGATTAGTCAAAACCTGGCTAATGTGTTTAATGTGGGAAACTGTGAGGTCATGCTGAAGATAGACACAAAATGCTGGAATAACTCAGCGGGACAGGCAGCATCTCTAGATAGAAGGAATGGGTGACGTTTCAGGTCGAGACCCATTTTCGGACTGTAGAACTCTCGTTGGAGAGAGGAGAACTTCTTCAAAGTAGGCATACCTTGAGGAGATTTCTCAGTGGAGCAGCCAAATTGTGTAGGAAGGAACTGCAAATGCTGCTTCACACTGAAGGTAGACACAAAATGCTGGAGTAACTTAGCAGGACAAGCAGGATCTGTAGGTAGAATTGGTGATGTTTCGAGTCATGCTCTTTGGCATAAGGAATCAAGTCAGCTTGCCTCAATCAGTATCAATGGTGCCAAAGTAGAAATGGTTGAGAGCTTAAAATTCTTTGGTGTAAATATTACCAACGAACCTTGATGGACCAACCACATTGAAGGGACAGCCAAGAAGGCACACCAATGCCTCCATTTCCTCAGACGACTGAGGAAATTTGGTATGTGTCCAATGACTCTTACCAACTTCCATAGATGCACAATAGAAAGCATACTATCAGGTTACATCACAGCTTGTTTTCAGAATAGCTTTGCCCAAGACCACAAGATATTGCAGAGAGGTGTGGATGTAGCACAGTCCATCACACAGACCAGACTGCCCATCATTGTCTCCATTTACACTTCCTGCCTCTTCAGGAAGACAGCCAACATAGTCAAAGACCTTTCTCACACGAGTGATTCCTTTTTTCTCCACTTCCATCAGGCAGAAGATGCAGAGCTTAAAGGTGTAGAGCACCAGACACAGGAACAGCTTCTTCTCCTCTGTTATCAGGCTTTTGAATGTTCCATGTGCTAGGACCCATTCCCAATTCTCCTTTACCTCAATATGGCCATTGGATTTTGTCTCTGGAACTGTTGTACAATAATGTTGAGAGCTATATTCTTCACTCTGTATCTTATCCTTCAGTCTGCCTATTGTACTTGCGTTTGGCTTGATAATATTTATGTATACAACAGCAAACACAATGCTTTTCACCGTACCTTGGTACACATCACAATAACAAACCTCAAGCTAAACCTTAAATGGTGGATTCTTGTCTAAATGGAGAGAGACTGTAACTGAGTGAAGTTCAGATGGGATCTTGGTATTCAAATGCATGCATCAAATTAAGTTAGTAGCAGGCCCAGTAACCAATGGAAAAAATGCAGTCTTTACTGCAAAGGGGATGGAATTTAAGAACAGGGAAGTTATATTGGAATTATGCAGGATGATAGTGAGTCAATAACTGGAAAACCGCACACAGTTTAACATTAAATAGGGTATAGGAGCATTGGATGCAGACCAGGTGAAATTCACCAAACTAAGTCAAGAAATGAAAAGGTTGTCCCATCAAGAGCGGTAAACACTTTAGGTCTGCATTCCTTGGAGTGTAGAAAGTGATGAGTGACCTTATTCACACATGCAATATCTTAAGGGGCTTTTCATGATAGATGTTGAGATGTTTCACTGGTGGGAAAGTCTAAAAACAATGGAAAACAACTACAGAATAAGGGACCAGTTGTTTAAAAGTGAGGTACATAAAAATTACTTCTTTCAGAAGGGTGTGAATCGCTGGAATTCTGTGCCCAGAGGTGGTGGTGGCTAAGGCATTAGATATGCTTATGAACAGATAGAGAAATCTTTGAAAGATTCAGGCAATTGAGGGTTTTGGGGTAATGGAACAGAGGAGGAGTAGTCCACTCCTGCTATTTTTACTTGTGTTGTTGACGATTACCCTCATGAATAAAGTTAGAACGTGCAACGAACATTTCAATCAGAGGGGCCTCAGAGTGGCACAGCAGTGGAGTTACTTCCTTGCAGTACCTGTGACTCAGGTTTGATCCTGACTAAGGGTGCTGTCTGTACCAACTTTGTATGTTCTCTCTGTGACTGCATGGGTTTTCCCCTGGTGCTTCGGTTTCCTCCCAGTTCAAAAGACCTGCAGGTGTATAGGTTAAATGTCATCTGTAAATTGTCCCATGTGTATAGAATAGAACTGTGTAGGCAGCACGGTGACGCAAAGGGGTGGCACGGAGGCGCAGCGGTAGAGTTGCTACAGTGCTAGAGACCCAGGTTTGATCTTGACCATGGGTGCTGTATGTATGGATTTTTTACGTTCTCCCCGTGACCTGTGTGGGTTTTCTCTGAGGGTTCCAGCTTCCTCCCACTCTCCAAAGACATGCAGGTTTGCAGGTTAATTGGCCCCAGATGTGTGTAGGATAGTGTTAGTGTGGGGGGGTCACTGGTCAGCACAGACTCAGTGGGTCTAAGGGCCTGTTTCAAGGCTGTACCTCTAAACCAAACTAATCTAAGGAGCAGGGGCCAACTGAACAGTGATCATTTTATTGAATGGTGGGACAAGTTTGGTGACTATTCTCAGGGGCTGATAGCCTACTACTGTTCTATTTCCTGTTCTTGATAGTTCCCCTCATGGAGGAAACTAGACCTTGGTGGCCAAGGTTTGAGGAGAAATTTGTTTTATTTTTCTCCCAGATGATAACGAATGGTGGGAATTTTCAACTGCAGATTGTAGATTCATTACGTTACTGAGAAGGGTGGATTTGTTTCTTTGGGAAGTTGTGGGTTACTGGCTACAGACTCTTCTGGTCAAGAGTAGATCAGTCATGACCTAATTGAGCTGCAGAACAGACTTTACTCATGGCCAACAAATACTTCATTTTTCTTGTGATCTCTACAATTACCCACTACAATCATTGCACTCTTACTTGCCTATGATTGCACTCACGTATGGTGTATTATGACTGGATAGCATGCAAAACATGGTATTTCACCGTATTTTTGTACACATTACAATAATAAACTAAACTAAACTTTAGGGAGAAGGGAGCAGAATAATGTGGCCTCTATCAGTGGTTGAGTAATATGGACTAAAACATCGGTTTGGACAAATTCTGCCAGTGGCTTGTGGGCCTATTCCTGCTTCTCCTTTCTTGTGTTCATGTACTTGATGTCTCTTGCTTACTGTGGTCACTGCTGTGAGTTATAACTCCAGTAACATAAGCAAATTAGTTCAGCACTCTCCGAGTAAAATTAAAAGCATTTTTTTAAATGCAGACTTAAATCTGGTGTAGTGAGGGAGAAACACAGACATCTTTGGGTTGATTGAAATGATTTTGGTTAAGAGCTGACAATTAAAATGAATAGAAATTAACATTTTGACATTAAACTTCAGAGGTACATCACAGAAGCAGGCCCTTCGGCCCACCGAGTCCTCGCTAACTCCCCGTACAATAGTACTATACCACGACAGGTGACAATTCACAATTTTACCAAAGCAAATTAACCTAAAAACATGTACTTCTTAGAGATGTGGGAGGAAACTGGAGCACCCAGAGAAAAACAATGCAGTCACGCATGGGGATGCAGGGAGAATGTACAAACACCGTACAGACAGCACCGTTAGTCAGAATCGACCCGAGTCTCTGCTGCTATAGGCATCAACTCTACTGTTGCAACACTGAGGATATCTTGAATTACAAAAGCAATATTTTGGGCTCATCACCAACCATACAATCACCTGCATTCTTTATATGGTACATTAATATGGAGTTTATTGCATTGAAACAGGCCCACAAGCCTGCCCTGTTCAATACAATCCCTCAGTCATTCCTGATCTGGTTTGATTAGGATGCAAATAAAAGCTTTTAACTATATCACAATACAAGTGACAATAATAAACCAATACCAATGCTATTGTGTAAGTTCTCCGCATATCTGATAGATAGATCCGTGATCGCCGTCTATATCCACCACCATTTGCTGCACAGTTTCAATGTCCAAACTAGCTTCCAATATAACTTGTTTACAGAATTCCATTTTGAGTTGAAAGATACAACATGGAAACAGGCCCTTCAGCCGACCATGCTGACCACCGGTCACCCCTTCACACTAGTTCAATGTTATCCCACTTTTTTGTCCAATCCCCACACACGCTAGTGGAAATTTACAGATGTCAATTAACTGACAAACCCACACACCTGTGGAATGTGGGAGAAAACCAGAGCACCCGGGAAGAACCCAGGTGGTCACAGGAAGAAGGAACAAAATCTATACAGTAGCTAGACAAAAATGCTGGAGAAACTCAGGGGGTGAGGCAGTATCTATGGAGCGAAGGAATAGTTTTGGGTCAAGACCCTTCTTGGAGGGTTTCGACCGGAAACGTCCCCTATTCCTTTGCTCCATAGATGCTGCCTCACCCGCTGAGTTTCTCCAGCATTTTTGTCTACCTTCGATTTTTCCAGCATCTGCAGTTCTTTCTTAAAGAAAATCTACATAGACAATACCAGAGCTGAGGATCTAACGCTGGTCTCTGGTGCTGTGAGGCAGCAGCTCTACCTGCTGTGTACAGTGTTTGGTTTCCTCCTTTTTGTTCTGCATTGTAATGATTCAAGTCAGGATAGGCATTGGATTTATGGGTCTCCTGAATCATAACATAAGGAGCAGTTAGCAGCACAAGAATGGAGCGTTAAGTGGAACGTAATTACAGTTCCAGGCAACTACGCCTTTCCATTCCATTCCATTTGCTATAGAGTGCGAAAAAACCAAAGTGCTGGAGTAACTCAGCAGGTCGGGCAACATCTCTGGAGTAGGTGGGCGGCGCGACTTTCGTCTGCAGCGGCCTCTGCAGTCCGTCTGTCTTTTTATTATTTTTGTCTTGTTTTTATGTAGTTTTTTATTCTTTTTTTTGTCGGGGTGTGTGTGTGGGGGGGGGGGGGTGGGGGTGGGGGTGGGGGTGGGGGGGGGGACTTTGAAATCTTTCCGCTGCACGGGAGACCCGACCTTTTCTTTGTCGGGTCTCCGTTGTCGTTGGGGCTGGGCAACGTGGAGCGGCCTCCAGCAGGAACGACCTGGGGCTCCAGTTGTGGAGCTGCGGACTACTCACCGTCGCGGGGCTGGCCGAGTCCGGAGCGGGTGGAGCTGTGGTGGAGACAATCGCTGCTGCTACCCGACCCGACCCCCGGGGATTCGGAGGCTACAACCGCGGGTCTGGCGGACGGCAACACCGTAAGCCCGCGGGTCCCTGGTGGGAGACCGCTTTTCGGGGCTTCCGCAGCGGCGACTTCTCCCGCCCGAGTTGCGGGGTTGAAGAGCACCTGGAGCGGGGCTTTACATCGTCCACCCGTGCGGCTTGGAATGGCCACCGGACTTTGCGGGCACACGCCGGGGCTCTAACACCAAGACCCGGTGCGCGACCTTGCATCACCCGGCGTGGCTTTAATGGCTGCGGGACAATCACCATCGCCCGCCGGGGGCTTTGACTTTGACTCTGACATCGGGGGGGGGGGAGTGCAGTGGGGAGATATGTGTTTTTGCCTTCCATCACAGCGCTGTGATGGATGTATGTGTAAATTGTGTTGTATCTCGGGTCTTCTTCGTTTTGTATTGTATGGCTGCAGAAACGACATTTCGTTTGGACCTCAAGGGGTCCAAATGACAAATTTATCAAAAAAGACAAATAAAATTGAATTGAATTGAATTGAATTGGAGGACATTGACAGGCGCTGTTTCAGATTGCGACCCTACTTCAGACTGACAATAGTCACCTATCCGTTTTCTCCAAAGATGCTGCTCGACCCGTTGAGTTACTCCAGCGCTTTGTGTCTTTTGTTGTTGTAAATCGGCATCAGCACCTCCTCATGTCTCCATTACAGTCAATTGTTTCCTGCTGGTTCAATGACATCGCTCGACAACTGGTGACGACCCGTGGTATTTTGATTCTGATTGCATGATGAGATCCTGCTTTGATGTTGGTGAAGTTTGGCACAGTTGCTGCTGTTGATGCGTGAGGTTGTGCGTGAAATGATGCTGTTCATCTTGTTGAGTATCTTCCGCGTACAAGGGGCTCAAGCAGGTAAGTTAATGACTCATTTTATTCGTTACTGGCTAAAAGCGTCTTGGCTTTATCTCAATCTTGACCGGAGGCGACTGAGTTTAAACAAGCGCGCAATACACATTCAGTCTGGTTCATGGTTCATGCGGACGTTAAAAGGGTTTAATCTCCACTGTTTCAGTACAATCCAGATGGAATTTCTGCTTTGATTTGCACAATGCCCCGTTTCCTTTGTGGAAGAAGGAACTACAGATATTGCTTTAAACTGATTTTAACTCGTGTAAAACAAACAGGAGCGACACGGTTTGAAACAAAAACATCTTTGATTTCAAGTTGTAATTGTAAGAATGGGAATACGATGTGGGAGAGGCGTGAAAGGGCTGTGCCTGCCTCTTTGTAGGGAACGTCGAACAATCACTGTTCCAGAGGTACACTGGCCCGATCCCCGAACTCTACCTCCGCTACATTGACGACTGCATTGGTGCTACTTCCTGCACCCATGCAGCACTCACTGACTTCATCAACCTCACCACCAATTTCCATCCTGCACTCCAATTCACTTGGACCATCTCCGACATCTCCCTACCGTTTCTAGATCTCACCATCTCCATAACAGGAAACATACTATTGACCAACATCTACTACAAACCTACCAGCCATCGCATCACATATTCTCCATCCTGCCATCTGGGAAGAGGTACCGGAGCATTAGGTGCAAAACCAGCAGGATGCTCCTCAGCTTCTTCCCGCAGGTTATAAGACTGATAAATGGACTTTGCCCCCCCTGCCAAAATATCGTGCACCAACCACCAACCTGGACACACTGTAGCAGAGCCACTGTCGTGCCGCTGCCGATCGGAACGCCTGTTGATGTTTAGTAGAGAGTAGAGTGTTAATTTGTTCATGATATATGTATTTTTACTTCTATTTATTTTTTACTGCACACTGAAATGGACACTGGTTGAGGAACGTTTTTTTGTTTCCTCTGGGTATGTGAATACTCAGGAAATGACAATAAAGGTATACAATACAATACAATACAATACTCCCATAGCTATCTGGACTACACTTCTTCCCACCCTGCTTCCTGTAAAGACTCTATCCCGACTACCACTTCCTCTGTCTACGCAGCATCTGCGCCCAGGATGAGGTTTTCTTTTCCAGGGCATCGGAGATGTCCTCATTCTTTAGGAAACTGGGGTTCCCTTCTTCCATTATAGATGAGGCGCTCACTAGGGTCTCCTCGATGCTCCGCTCTTGCTCTCCCTACCCTCCCCCCATTCATACCAAGGACAGAGTCCCCCTTGTCCTCATCTTCCACCGTCGCATACAGCATATAATCCTCCATCATTTTTGCCAACTCCAACGGGATCCCACTACTGGCCACATCTTCCCATCTCCTCCCCTTTTCTGCTTTTCGTGGAGACCGTTCCCTCGGAAATTCCCTCATCAAATCGTCCTTTTCCACCCAAACCACCCCCTCCCCAGGTACTTTCCCCTGTAACCGCAGGAGATGCAACAGCTGTCCCTTTCCCTCTCCCCTCAACTCCATCCAAGGACCCAAACAGTCTTTCCAGGTGAGGCAGAGGTTCTCTTGCACCTCCTCCAACCTCATCTACTGCATCCGCAGTTGCAGGAGCCAACTTCTCTACATCAGCGAGGCCAAGCACAGGCTTGGCAATCATTTCACTGAACTACTCCGCTCTGTCCATCTTAACCTACCTGATCTCCTGGTTGCTCAGCACTTCAACTTCCCCTCCCATTCACAATCTGACCTTTCTGTCCTGGGCCTCCTCCATTGTCAGAGTGAGGCCTAGTGCAAATTGGATGAACAGCACCTCATATTTCACTTGGGTAGTTTACACCCCAGCTGTATGAACATTGACTTCTCTAACTTTAAATAGCCCTTGCGTTCCCTCTCTATCCCCTCCCCTTCCCAGTTCTCCCACCAGTCTTAATGTCTTCAACTACATTCTATCTTTGTCCTGTCAACTCCCCTGACATCAGTCTGAAGAAGGGTCTCGACCCGATAGGTCACCCATTCCTTCTCTCCAGAGATGCTGCCTGCCTGCTGAGTTACTCCAGCATTTTGTGTCTACCTTTGAGTTAAACCAGCATCTGCAGTTCTTTCTTACACAAAGTGCATTGTTTGACAGGTTCATGTTTATGACCAAATGTGGGAAGATAGTGAGGCACTAGTACAATGCGAAATCAATAGAAGATTAGCACACACTGTGGATTTTGCTATTGATTGAGTGACAACTCTTAGCTCCAAACGTGCCGTCGTCACGTTTATGTTGTTTAGTAGTGATTTGGATAAGGGGATTGAATGTTTTGTGGGCAAGTTTGCAGATGATGCTAAAATAGGTGGAGGGGCATGCAGTGCAGTGGAAGCAAGGACTTTGTAGAAGGACTTGTTCGGGTTAGGAGAGTGGGCAGAGAAGTGGCAGATGAAATTCAGTATCGCAAAGTGTGGGAGACATGCATTTGGTAATAAGAATAAAGGCGTAGATTATTTTACAAATGGAGGGATAATCCAGAAATCGGAGGCACACAGTGATATGGGAGTGTTGGTGCAGGACTCCCAAAAAGGTTAATTTGCAAATTGAATCGATAGTCAGGAAGGTGATTTATATCAAGAGGACTGGAATACAAAAACAGACATGTCATTCTGAGGCTTCAAAAGCGCTGATCAGGCCACGTTTGGAGTACAGTGTGCAAATTTGGGCCCCCTATCTGAGGAAGGATGTGCTGGCTCTGGTTCGGAGGTTGTTTACAAGAATAATTCCATGAATGAGTGGGTTAGCATATGATGAGCGTTTGACAGCACTGGGCCCCTACTCGCTGGAGGTAAGAAGGTTGAGGGGGGAACCTCATTGAAACTTACAGAATAATGAAAGGCATAGATAGAGTGGATGTAGAAAGAATGTTTCCACTGGTGGGTGAGTCGAGGACCAGAGGTCATAGCCTCAGAATTAAAGGGTGCTCTTTTAGAAAGGAGGTGAGGAGGAATTTCTTTAGTCAGAGGGTAGTTAATCTGTGGAACTCATTGCCACAGAGGGCTGTGGAGGCCAAGTTGGTGGATATTGTTAAGGCTGAGATCAACAAATTCTTGATTAGAACGGGTTATCATGGGGAGAAGGCAGGAAAATGGGATTAGGAGGCACAGATCAGCCATAATCGAATGGTGGTGTAGACTCGATGGGCCGAATGGCCTAATTCTACTCCTGTAACGTGAACGTGTACAGGTTAGGATCGCGGGCAGAGAAGTGGCAGATGAAATACAGTATAGCAAAGTGTGGAGACGTGCATTTTGGTAATAAGAATAAAGGCGTAGATTACAACATCAGAAGCCTGGGTCACCTCAGCGCAGAGGGAGAACAAGGAGGGAAGAGACAGAGACTTTAAGACTTTTGCCTCCATCACAGTGAGGAGGTGCCTGGTGAACTCACTGTGGTGGATGTTAATTTGTGTTTATTGTGTGTTTTGTTATTTATTATTATATGTATGACTGCAGGCAACGAAATTTCGTTCAGACCGAAAGGTCTGAATGACAAATAAAGGAATCTCTAATCTCATTATTTTACAAATGGAGAGAGAATCCAGAAATCGGAGGCACACAGTGACATGGGAGTGTTGGTGCAGGACTCTCAAAAGGTTAATTTGCAAATTGAATCGGTAGTCAGGAAGGTGATTTATATCAAGAGGACTGGAATACAAAAACAGAAAATGCCGCCCGATTTGTAAGAGTGTCAAAGGTCACAGGGAGATGACAGGAGAACGACACTGAGAGGTAACGATAGGTCAGCCATGATTAAATTGTGGAGTAAACTCGATGGGCTGAACAACCAAATTCTGCACCTTTGACTTATGAAGTGAGTCAAAGTTCAGAACATGAGGGATGATCTTTTTATTTCTCCCCAGACTGGTGTGTCTGGAACCAAAATTCACAGTTTAAAAATAAGGGTTCAGACATTCTTATGGCACCAAAACATGGTGACCCTTGTGTATTGTCTAGGTTAGGTCTGCTATATGATTATACCGAGTTGTATACGGAACGAAGCATTTCACTGTACCTAGGTGCATGTGACAATAAAATATCATTGAATTCAGTGCAGTAATGAGATGAAATCTTTTCACCCAGACGGTAATTAGTCTTTCAAATTCTCTGTCCAAGAAGGCTGTGGGCATTCAGTCAATCAGATGCTTGAGGCAGGGATAGGAAGATGCTTGGATACAAATGGAATCCAGAATTCGGAAAAATGGTGGTCTGCTAGAGGATCGGTTATGATCTTATAGAATATCAGAGATTGGGAACAAAGGATGACTGGCAACATTTTGCTTATGTTAGGTTTGATCCCACTCCACAAGAGAGTCCAGAAGGAAAGAGAGTATAGAATGTTCTATTGTCATATGTGCTGACTACAAAACAATGACATTCTTGTAGCAGCTTAGCAGACCTGTAAGACAATACAAATAGATAACATACTAAAAATCCAGTTAATTGATAATCCCAATACCTGTGCAAATACACCGCAAATGCTTAGTTTAACCAAAGACAGTCCATAGGTCTACAGGGTCCAACTCGACACATTACCTATCCATTCTCACCAGCGATGCCGCCTGATCTGCTGAGTTACTCCAACACTTTGTCTTTATTTTGTTCATTAATCATAGCTGAGTGTAGTGTAGTTCAGGGTTCAATATACGGGAAGATTTTAATGATCACATTCCAGCACGCATCTCCAGAGCCAACAAAACAATGACATTTCCTTTGATGGTAATAATCTAATTTGGTGAATGGGGAAACAGGCTTAGATATAAAGAATGACATTTATAGCAGTTCCAATGTAGGAAAATGCTTCAATGAGATTCGTAAGAATATTATTCTGTAACATTTTACTTCGAGCAGTATAATGGCATGACATGACAATTAGCAAAATAAACATTTAAGGTGCATCTTAAAGGAAGGGATATTTAGAGAGCAATTCTATGACTTAGGCCTGCTCTTCAGATGAAATACTTAAATTTGTGAATAATCAGGAAGTTATACTGCCCGGTTCATCGTGGGTTCTGACCTCACCACCATCGAAGGGATCCACACGAGACGCTGCCTCAAAAAGGAAGCCAACATCATCCCCCTGGCCACGCTTTCATTACCTCCCACATTGGGTTGGAAAGTATAGGTGTTTGAAAACCATGACCTCCAGGTTCAAGAATAGCTTCTTCCCAACAACTATCATGCACTTGAACGCTACACAACGCTAACCTCAACTGTGAAATTGTATGGACTGTATGCATGCCGAGGGAGGAGCTGCGTAGGAAGGAACTGCAGGTGCTGGTTTAAACCGAAGATAGACACAAAAAGCTGGAGTAACTCAGCGGGTCAGACAGCGACTCTGGAGAAAAGGAATAGGTAGCGTTTCAGGTCGAGATTCTTCAGACTGATAGTCAGGGGAAAGGGAAATGAGAGATACAGGGGGTGATATAGAGATATATAAGAACAAGTGATTGAAAGATTTGCTTTGAATGAAAGAGCTGTTGGTCTTAGATATTTGAATACAATGATCAGAGTTTAAAATCTGAAGATTTTTCAATCAGAAAGATGATGGGTGAATGGGATGGAGCAAGTTAGCACAATGATGACAAAGTCTAAAGAAGGGCCTCAATCTGAAACATCACCCATTCCTTCTCTAGAGATGCTGCCTGTCCCACTGAGTTACTCCAGCATTTTGTGTCTATCGCTAAGTGCTGGAGTAACTCAGCTGGTAAGGCAGCATCTCTGGAGAACGTGGAGAGATGACGGTTAGGGTAAACACCCTTCCCCAGAGTGAAGAAGGGGTCTTGACCCAAAACATCTATCCATCATCACATATCCATGTTCTCCAGGGATGCTGCCGGACCCACTAAGGTGCTCCAGCACTTTGTGTCTCTTTCTTTGTGAACCAACATTTGTAGTTCCTTGTTTCTACAGTGTAAATTGACTGTCATTTGTAGGTAAGTGATTGAATCTGGAAAGAGATGATGGGAATTTGCAGAGAATAAGAATGGGTTGGTCAAGAGCAAGAGTTTAGTTGTCATCTGTACTGGCAATGGAACAATGACATTCTTATACACATATTAAATATCAACAATCAATGGTAAAATAAATTAATATTAGTTATACTAGGTAACCAGAACATAACAGTGGAAAAACAAACGTCCTTACTGCAACCAAAATAAAGTTATTGCAAATCAGAGTTGTTGAGGTAAGATTGTGGTTAGTGTTGTGCAGTGTTTAAAAGCCTGCTGCTCATGAGAAAAAATCTGCTCTTAAACCTGGAGCTAACAGTTCTCAGGCTCTCTAACCTCAGAGGCAGTTGATTGGTTCAACGGTATTTTATTTGTGGCAAGTTCCGAGGTACAGTGAAATTCATTATTGTATACAGTTTAGCACAGGTATCGCTATATATAAGCCCTTAGATACGTCTGAGATAAGCATCGCAGATACAGTACAAGTGTATAGCAGTAGTACGCTGAGACAGTATACAGTGTCGCCAGTTTATGGTGCCATTTCCAAGTCCCTCAAGGTGTAAGTGAGGGTTCTTGGCCTGACCATGAGGCCCATTGTCCTGGTGTTGCAGGGTCGGCCTGGCCAATCGAAGCTGTGGTGTCCTCTACTGCTGCAGGGTGCAACTGGTCCATGTGCCTGGCCTCTTGGAGCAGCGCCTGGAACAGCCAAGCCCCAGGTTGCGGTAGGGCCTCCAGCACCCTCTCCACTGTTGAGGCAGTCCATTTTACTCCCGCAGCCAGTCTGCCTATAAGCCATCCATCTGACTCCTTCCACTCTGGGCGGGAGAGCTGGGCCTTCCAGGTGGGTCCTCCATCCTTGGTCCACAGCGAGCAAGAACTCGGTCCATGATGGATGGGCCAGATCTTCCGGGCGAATTCCTGGTCCAGGGTGGCCGGCCCTGAGAGTATGGCCAGGGTGGTGTGGGTCTCTGATGATATTAGCTGTCTTTCTGAGGCAGCACCTCCTGTAGATCAATGGTGGGATGGAATGGTATGGAATGAGTGCTTCATGGTCAGAGTGGACTGTCGGCTGATGGTTCTGTTTGTGTGTCTCTGTGACTATATGTGTGGAGAATGCTTCGAAAGAGTAGGTGAAGGGGCATTCTAAATGATGGGATGCACATATCATTGTAAACGGGGCCCTCAAAGCATTGATCTGTAAAATGCTAAATCTGCATTTCATTGCAGGGGACTAGAGTTTAATGGTAGCCAATCCACATAAACACTTGTTCTCATCTATGGGAGAGTTTTGCAGACTGCTCTAATTACAATAAATTAATATATAACGAGTGGGGTACAAGAAGATACATTCCTTTTATCCATAGATGCTGCGTGTTCCACTGCGTTACTCCAGTATTTTGTCTCTATCTTTGGTGTAAACCAGCATTTGAAGTGCCTTCCTACACACACAAGAAGGATCCCAACAATGGGTTCTGTTTGTATGGAGTTGATACGTTCTCCCTGTGACCGCTCGGCTTTCCTCTGGGTGCTCAGAGGGCAGTGGAGGCAGGTTCTCTGGATACTTTCAAGAGAGAGCTAGATGGGCCTCTTAAAGATAGCGGTGTCAGGAGATATGGGGAGAAGGCAGGAACGGGGTACTGATTGGAGATGATCAGCCATGATCACATTGAATGGTGGTGCTGGCTCGAAGGGCCAAATGGCCAACTCCTGCACCTATTGTCTATTGTCTATTGTTTCCTCCCACGTTCCAAAGACGTGTGGGTTTGTAGGTTTATTGGCCGCTGTAAATTGCCCCTAGTGTGTTGGATGTGAAACAGGGAAAACATAGAACTAGTGTATGGGTGATTGATGGTCAGTGAAGACTCAGTGGGCAGAAAGGCCTGTTTCCATGCTGCATCTGCTAAAAAAGATTGGTGAGCATGATACACGAATTCAAACGTCACAGAGAAACCAACACATTTTAGTTTGTACAGACAAGAACACCCAAGAATGTTTGTATTCAAAGAGACCAACAAACTAATAAAGGTTTGCAGGTACAAAGTCCAACAGTGAGCATTGCTTAATCTAATCTTATACTTAGAACATTGTAGACGTAGGGCATTCAGCACAGGGAGGCTGTCCCATTGAGGGGGACGAGAACAAATGGGGAACTGTGAGGGTGGGGGCGCCACCAAGAATGAAGGGGGAACTGGTGGGTATGGGGTCTGCTGCCATGTGCGGCAACAGGCAGTGAATAGGACTGTTCGGTACTTTGTAACTTTGTCTGCGCCAACACATGACGACATTTTTGTACAGCCTAGGTTCAGTTTAGTTTATTGTCACGTGTACCGAGGTACAGTGAAAAGCGTTTTGTTGCTTACTAACCAGTCAGTAGAAAGACAATACATGATTACAATCAATGCATTTACAATGTAGAGACACATGATAAAAGGAATAATGTTTAGTGCAAAGTGAAGCCAGCAAAGTCCGGTCAAGGATAGACCGAGGTTGTATGGAAAACAAAGCATTTCACTATACACATATACCTTGGGTACATGTGACAATAGAGCATCATTCAATCATTCTTTCATTCATCAGTCCTATTCCTCACAATTTATTTTCCATATAACACAGGCACCCATGGCCACCAATGCTCCTTTGATTTTTTTTTGCCATTTACGTGTGTTGATCTGGCTAATGGGTTTTGTGAAGTACAGCACAGTGGTGCAATGGGAGAGAGTTGCTGCCTCATAGCGCCAGAGACCCAGGTTCAATCCTGACTTCAGGTCTGTCTATGTGGAGTTTGCACATTTTCACTGTGACCGAGTGGGTTTCCTCCAGGTGTTCCGGTTTCCTCCCACAACCCAAAGGCATGCAGCTTTGTAGGTTAATTGGCCTATGTAAATTGCCTCTAGTGTATAAAGAGTGGACGAGAAAGTGGAATAACTAGAGTGAATGGTAGATCAATGGTCAGCATGGACTCAGTGGGCCGAAGGGCCTGTTTCCGCTGTAACTCTAAACTAACCATAAAACCCACTAAAATTACTGATTTATTGCAAGTAGCTAGATTCAAAACTATTTAAACTACTGAAGGCGGGACCTGACTCAAAACATTACCTGTCCATTCCAGCCACAGATGCTCCCTGACTCACTGAGTTCCTCCAGTATTTCATTGCTCAAGATTCCAACATGTCTCGATATTAACTACTTGTTTGAATAACACTGTTGTTTGGTATTTTTATGATATTTTTACGGTAGAATTGAATGCTGAAATGTTCATACCATGAACATAGTTGAAAAGGATAGTAATTCATTACTGCATGCAGGAATAGTATTATTAAAATTGACTTTAGTAAAATACCGAACACACTGGCAATATGCAGTAGGTCAGGCCTCATCTGTGGGCAGGAAAGCAGAGCTAATGTTTCAGGCCAGAGACCCTTCAGGACTGGGAAGGAGGAGAAAGAAGAAAGGAGGAACTGAAGATGCTGGTTAACAAAAAAAGACACAGTTTTGGAATAACTCAGTGGGATGGACAGCATTACTGGAGAGCGTGGGATGCTAAGGTTTTGGGTCAGGACCATTCTTCAAACTGATTGTGGGGGTAAATAAAGCTGGAAGAGAGGAGGGGCAGAACAAAGTATGGCAGATGATAGGTGATAGATACCAAAATGAGAGAGCAGTCCTGAACTACTTTCTGCATCATTGGTGACCCTCGTACTTTCTTTGATCGGACTTTACTGGCTTTACCTTGCACTAAATGTTATTCCCTCATCATGTATCTCTACACTGTAAATGGTTAGTTTGTAATCATGTATTGTCTTTACGCTGACTGGTTAGCAGGCAACAAAAGCTTTTCACTGTACCTCTGTACACGTAACAATAAACTAAACTAAAATGTTGCAGAGAGGATTTTCCGACAGGCAAATGATTGAACAAAGAACAGAGATGAAAAGACAAAAAGGAATTAAAGAATGGTGAATTGTGAGAATAGAGGAATGGATGAAGGTGACGGGGGAGGGCATAAATAGATGCAAGTCCAGATGGGGCACAGGGGAGGGGAAGAAATGGGGGGGTAGGTTACCTAAAATTCTCATCACTTCCCACCCAAACCATCGCATCCCAGGTAATCTCCCCTGCAACTGCGGATGTAACATCTGTTCCTGTACCTCCTCTGTGGTCTGCCTCGAGGGACCATGGCAGTCCTTCTAGGTGAGACAAGAGTTTCATGTACACCTTCTCTAAACTGATCTATTGCATCCGGTGTTCCCAATGTGGCCTCCTGTATATCGACGAGACCAAGCATTGACTCCACGACCATTTCGCCGAAAATATGCACTGGATCTGCCATGGACCTCTGGATCTCCTGGTTGCTAACCACTTGAACTTCCTTTCCCATTGCCATATTGACCTTTCTGTTTTGGGTCTCCTCCATTGCCAGTGTGAGGTCACATGCAAACAGCCCCTAATATTCTTCTTGGGTAGCTTTCAACCTGATGGTGTGAATATTGAACTCGCCAATTTTAGGAAACCTAAGCCCTACTCTCCTCCTCCTCCCCTTTCTCCCCCACACCCATATTTCTCCCCACCGTTGCCCCCCTCCCCTGTAGCCCACCTGGACTTGCACCTATTTCCCTCCTCACCCCCTTCCTTCTAAATTTGCCATTTGCAACTTTTCAATTATTTTGTTGCACACCTTCTGTATTTTTATCTCTGGCCCTTGTCCAATAATCTCCCTATCAACTCCCCCCATTACCGCCTCCTCACCTATGTTCACCTATTACCTGCCCCTCCTTTCATCCAGTTTCCTTCATCTCCCCCACCCCCTCCCCCTCTACAATGCCCATACCACCCCCCCAACCTCCCACAATGAGTCTGAAGAAGGATCCTGTTCCACAACACCACATATCCATGTTTTCCAATGATACTGCCTGACCCGTCGAGTTGCCCCAGCACTTTGTGTCTTTTTCTAGGAGAAAAAAAAGAAGCATGTTAAGCTGCAGGAATTGTGGGGGAGGGAGAATGTCTTTCAATGATAGACACAGAAAGCTGGACAGGCAGCATCTCTGGAGATAAGGAATGGGTGACGTTTCGGGTCGAGACCCCTTTTCAGACTTTCCAAGCCTTATCTGGTAGAATTTAATGAGATAGACATCTGTTTGTGGTCGAATGCATTATCTGAAAGCTGAATGTAAATTGTACTGTTAAGGCTTTACTATACGTCATTGGTAAAAATGTGCATGGATTGAGCATATGGGCTTAATTGTCCTCCTGCTTTGAAGGAAAGCTCACAGCATGTCTCAATTGCATGTCAACCTAGTATCATAAAAACAACTGCTGTAGGAACTCAGGTGGTAGAGGTATATCTTTGTAAGAAGGAACTGCAGATGCTGGTTTACACCGAAGATAGAAACAAAATGCTGGAGTAACTCAGTGGGTCATGCAGCATTTCTGGCAAAAAGAAATAGGTGACATTTCAGGTTGAGACCCTTCCTCACATCTTCAAGAGTCAAGAGTATTTTATTGTCATATGTCCCAGATAGGACAATGAAATTCTTACTTGCTGCACTACAGAAGGGAATGTAATTTGGAGGGAATTACATTTTTCACAATGATTTTTAACTGATGCAGTAAGTTACTTCTATTATTCATAAACCATTTGCTGGAGTATGTAGTAATATTTTCAAAACAATATTTGAAATGGCATAAGACCAAGACTGCATGAGAAGTCATCTTCTGATACAGTTTAGGATTTGGCAGGAAATGCTAAAAAAATATGGTTCAGCATGGTGGTGCAGCGGCAGAGCTGCAGCCTTAGAGCGCAAAGGGACCCGGGTTTGATCCTGACTACGGTTTCTGTCCGCATGGATTTTGTACGTACTTCCCATGACAGGCGCAGGTTTCCTCCGGGTGCTCCGGATTCCTCCCACATTCCAATGACATACCAATTTGCTTAGTAAAATTCTAAATTCTCCCAAGTGTGCATAGAATAGTGATAGTGTGCAGGCATCGCTGGTCGGCGAGGATTCGGTGGCCTGTTTCTGCACTGTATCTCTAAATTAAACTAAATACCCAGAAAGCAAGGAAAAGCTCAAGCTTAAGGAAAGGAAATCTGAATTCACGTTCTGGACCTTCACCTTAATTTGGTAACTAAAATGTCGCAACTCTATTTACCTCCACAGATGCTGTTGGATCATTTCCAACATGTTATATTTCTCTGTCAAGTTTATAGCACCACGTCATTATTTTACCTTATTTTCCACTGAAAACGGAAAGGTTGTTTGGTAGTTTTTGTAATGTAATCCATAGCCTAGAACATGGGTCTTTTGTTGATTAATATTGAGAGTCGAGTCCAGCAATACATTCCTCAGGGCTTGAGCAATTGTGCTCTTGACCTGCTGTGAATTTATCAGAGAGAAGAGTAAGGATGTGTAAAAGTGCAGTTATGCCGGCTGAAGTATGTACATTTTTGAGATGGTAGAGAAAATGGGAAGATTAATCACTTCTGTTCAGAAGACATTTAACAAGGTTACACTTAAAGTGTTTATAAACATTTGTGAGGTAGGATCAGGTTATTTGACTGGAAGGTAATTTTCCCCAAGTGAATGTGGGCGGTGGGAAAATTGAGAGAGGAGGGAAGTTCATTGGAATGTGAGATTTACATGGAAACATAGAAAATACTGTAGGTACAGGAGTAGGCCATTCGGCCCTTCGAGCCAGCACCGCTATTCAATATGATCATCTGATCATCCAAAATCAGTATCCCGTTCCTGCTTTTTACCCATATCCCTTGATTCCATTAGCCCTAAGAGCTAAATCTTACTCTATCTTGAAAACATCCAATGAATTGG
Source organism: Malacoraja senta (assembly GCA_038087875.1). NCBI lineage: Eukaryota > Metazoa > Chordata > Chondrichthyes > Rajiformes > Rajidae > Malacoraja > Malacoraja senta. Next base: position 123,502 of record JAXLNO010002638.1, read on the forward strand.
CCTCCACTGCCTTCTGTGGCAGAGAATTCCACAGATATACAACTCTCTGGGTGAAAACATTTTTCCTTATCTCACTCGTAAATGGCCTACCCTTATTTTTAAACTATGACACAAGTTTCTGTGTTCGATGGCTTTATTCTTGTCAGTGATTTGATACACACGTTAATAGTTTAGTTTAGAGATATAGAGCAGAAACAGGCCCTTTGGCCCACCGAGGCCGCACCGGACAGCGATTCCCACACCTTAACGCTACCCTACACACAAACCTGGGACAATTTAATATTTACACCAAGCCCATTAACCTATAAACATGTACGTCTTTGGAGTGTGGGAGAAAACCCATGATGGTCACAGGGAGAACGTACAAACTCCATACAGACAGCACCTATAGTTAGGATCGAACCCGGGTCTCTGGCACTGTGAGGCAGTTGCTCTACCTCTACTGCACCGTGCCACCCATAATAGTGCTGCCCAAAAGTCAAGAGAGTTTTATTGTCATGTGTCCCAGATAGGACAATGACTTCTTGCTTGCTGCAGCACAACGGAATATGTAAACATAATACAGAGATAAAAGTTCAGTGTGTCTATATACCATAGACCATATATATACACAATAAATAAACATATAAAGTGCAATAGGCTGTTATTGTTCAGAGTTTGTTTGATGTCGTGTTTAATAGCCTGATGGCTGTGGGGAAGAAATTGTTCTTGAACCTGGATGTTCCAGATTTCAAGCTCCTGCACCTTCTTCCCAATGGCAACGGATAGATGAGTGTGTGGCCAGGATGGTGCGGGTCTTTGACGTTGGCAGCCATTTTGAGGCAGCGACTGCGATGGATCCCTTCGATGGTGGGGAGGTCAGAGCCGTAGATGGACTGGGCAGTAGTCACAACTTTCTGGATTCTTTTCCGCTCCTGGACGTTCAAGTTGCCGAACCAAGCCACGATGCAGCCAGTCAGTTTGCTCTCTACTGTGCATGTGTAGAAGTTCGAGAGAGTCCTCCTTGACATACCAACTCTCCATAATCTTCTCAGGAAGTAGAGGAACTGATGTGCCTCCTTTATAATTGCATCAGTGTGCTGGGACCTGGAAAGATCTTCGGATAAATCCACGCCCAGGAATTTGAAGTTCTTGACCCTTTTCACCATCGTTGATATAAACGGGGTTGTGGGTTCCTATCCTACCTCTTCCAAAGTCCACAATCAGTTCCTTGGTTTTACTGGTGTTGAGGGCCAGGTTATTGTGCTGGCACCATTTGGTCAATTGGTCGATCTCACTAATGTACTCTGACTCATCACCATCAGTGATTTGTCCCACAACAGTGGTGTCGTCGGCCAACTTGATGATGGAGTTCGGACTATGTCTGGCTACGCAGTCATGAGTATAGAATGAGTACAGTAGAACAGTTTTCTTGTTTTTCAATCATCAATGTTCTCACTAGAATGGGCCATAAAAAAGTACTTCCTGTGGAAAAAGTTCAGTAACTTGGGGAAAAAAGATTTAAAATAATTGGTCAACTAAATTGTAAAAGACAATGTAAAAAGAAAACAAATGTGATCTATGAACCAGTTCAAAGAGCTGCCTTGCCTCAGCCACCATCCACTGAATGCTGCCAAGTGGTGTATTTGTGGGATACTTTGTAGGATTGCATGGAATAAAAATATACATCAATCATAATTGATTTAAATGGCACACAGGATGCCAGGTTTTATTTACACTCTATTTGTAAACACAGAACAATGCTGCACAAGGCACGATGTACAGGAAGGAACTGCTGATGCTGGTTAAAACCAAAGATAGACACAAAAAGCTGGAATAACTCAGCGGGACAGGCAGCATCTCTGGAGAGAAGGAATGGGTGATGTTTCGGGTCGAGACCCTTCTTCAGACCATTTGTCACCTTTTCACCTCTCGCCGTTGCCACTTACTCCACCCATCTACTTATCAAAATCTGTTCTCAAGTCGCACCAGCTCCTCGTTTTCACCCAACAAATAGCTTACAATGGCCTGTTTCCTTTATCATCATTACTTTTTTGCATATCTTTCATTCGTTGTTCTTTATCTCTCTACATCATTGTCTATATCTCTTGTTTCCCTGATCTCTAACTAGTCTGAAGAAGAATCTCGACCTGAAAAATCACCCATTCCTTCTCTCCAGTGATGTTGCCTGTCCCGCTGAGTTACTCAAGCATTTTATGTCTTATCACCTGTATCACTTGCCAGGCTTTGTCCCAGCCCCACCTCTCTTTTTCAGCTTTCTATTACAATCAGTCCGAAGAAGTGTCTGACCCAAAACATCATCTGTCCATTCCAGACTGCAGGAGTATGTGCTGAGGGATTCACTGAAGCTTTGTGCAGCCAACACCAAGGCTCAGTGGAGGTCTACAGTCTAGGGTCCTTCGTGGCAATACATTGGGGGCTGCAACTGGTGAAGACGCCCCTCAAACAAGGGAAGGGCTATCAACCCAGGAGGGCTATATGAGTGGCAAGGGTGCTTGATATAAGGATAGTTTGTGAACACAATCGAAAATAACCGTAATTAATTCATGTGTGGACACTGAGAATGGCAGAAAAGTTTTTTGCACTGTTCTTGTTTTGTATATATTTCATTATTCTGAATAATGTTTATAAAATCCCTCCAGATATTACCTGACCTGCTGAGTCCCTGCAGCCCTTTGTGTTTTGCAGTGGATAGTATATATGATGTGGATGTGAATATTGGTGGTTTGATTAGTAGGTTTGCAGATGACATGTACATTGAAGAAGGTTGTCTATGGATCCAGTGGGATACAGATTAGCTAGAGAGCTGGATGGAGCAATAACAGAAGGAATGTAATCCAGACATGTGTGAAGTTGTGCGTGTCGGCATGTCATGTTCTGGTAGGACATAAAAGGTAAGAACCTGAGGGGTGTTAATATACAGAGAGTCCTTGGGTTGCAAGTTCATAGTTACCTGAAAACGCCGACAAGGGTAGACAGGAAAGCAAATAATGCACTTTGGCAAATTTGTCCACCTAGACATAGAAACAGTTGAACAAAGGGGACTATGAAGGCATGAGAGAGGAGCTGGCCAAAGTAGACTGGAAAGGGATCCTAGCAGGAATGACGGTGGAACAGCAATGGCAGGAATTTCTGGGCATAATCCGGGAGATGCAGGATTATTTCATTCCAAAAAGAAAGAAAGATTCTAAGGGGAGTAGGAGGCAACCGTGGCTGACAAGAGAAGTTAGGGATAGAATAAAACTAAAAGAAAAGATGTATAACACAGCAAAGAGTAGCCGGAAGCCAGAGGATTGGGAAACTTTCATAGGACAACAGAAGGAAACAAAACGGGCAATACGGGCTGAAAAAATGAAGTACGAGGGGAAGCTCGCCAGGAATATCAAGGACAGTAAAAGCTTATTTATATATGTGAAGGGAAAAAGAGTAGCAAAGTCAAATGTGGGTACCTTGAAGGCAGACACGGGTGAAATTATTATGGGCAACAAAGAAATGGCAGAAGAGGTGAATAGGTACTTCGGATCTGTCTTCACTAAAGAAGACAAACAATCTCACAGATATATTGGAGGACAGAAGATCTAAGGGGATAGAGGAACTGAAAGAAATGTTCATTAGGCGAGAAAGAGTATTGGGTAGGCTAATGGGACTGAAGGATCATAAATCCCCTGGGCCTGATGGTCTGCATCCCAGGGTCCTCGGGGAGGTGGCTGTAGAAATAGTGGACGCATTGGTGATCATTTTCCAATGTTCAATAGATTCAGGATCAGTTCCTGTGGATTGGAGGATAGCTAATGTTATCCCACTTTTCAAGAAAGGAGCGAGAGAGAAAACGGGGAATTACAGACCAGTTAGCCTGACTGCGATGGCGGGAAAGATGCTGGAGTCAATTATTAAAGAGGTAATAATGGGGCATTTGGATAGCAGTAAAAGGATTAGTCCAAGTCAACATGGATTTATGAAAGGGAAATCATGCTTGACAAATCTTCTGGAATTTTTTGAGGATGCGACAAGTAAAATGGATGAAGGGGTGCCAGTGGATGTAGTGTAACTAGACTTTCAGAAAGCCTTTGATAAGGTCTCGCACGGGAGACTGGTGACTAAAATTAGAGCACATGGTATTGGGGGTAGGGTGTTGACATGGATAGAAAATTGGTTGGCAGACCGGAAGCAAAGAGTAGGAGTGAACGGGTCCTTTTCAGAATGGCAGGCAGTGGCGAGTGGAGTGCCGCAAGGCTCGGTGTTGGGGCCGCAACTGTTTACCATATATATTAATGATTTGGAAGAGGGAATTAGGAGCAACACTAGCAAGTTTGCGGATGACACAAAACTCGGTGGCAGTGTGAACTGTGAAGAGGATGTTAGGAGGTTGCAGGGTGACCTGGACAGGTTGAGGGAGTGGGCAGATGCGTGGCAGATGCAATATAATATAGATAAATGTGAGGTTATCCACTTTGGCGGCAAAAACAAGGGGGCAGATTATTATCTCAATGGGGTTCGGTTAGGTAAGGAGGAGGTACAGCGAGACCTGGGCGTCCTTGTACACCGGTCACTGAAAGTTGGCATGCAGGTGCAGCAGGCAGTGAAGAAAGCTAATGGGATGTTGGCCTTCATGACAAGAGGATTTCAGTATAGGAGTAAAGAGGTTCTTCTGCAGTTCTATAGGGCTCTGGTGAGACCACATCTGGAGTATTGTGTACAGTTTTGGTCTCCTAATTTGAGGACAGACATCCTTGTGATTGAGGCAGTGCAGCGTAGGTTCAAGAGATTGATCCCTGGGATGGCGGGACTGTCATCTGAAGAAAGATTGAAAAGACTAAGCTTGTATTCACTGGAGTTTAGAAGGATGAGGGAGATGTTATAGAAACATATAAAATTATAAAAGGACTGGACAAGCTTGATGCATGAAAAATGTTGCCAATGTTGGGCGAGTGCAGAACCAGGGGCCACAGTCTTAGAATAAAGGGGAGGTCATTTAAGACTGAGGTGAGAAAAAACATTTCCACCCAGAGAGATGTGAATTTATGGAATTCCCTGCGACAGAGGGCAGTGGAGGCCAAATCACTGGATGGATTTAAAAGAGAGTTAGATAGAGCTCTCGGGGCTAGTGGAGTCAAGGGATATGGGGAGAAGGCAGGCACGAGTTAGTGATAGGGGATGATTAGCCATGATCACAATGAATGGCGGTGCTGGCTCGAAGGGTCGAATGGCCTCCTCCTACACCTATTTTCTATGTTTCTATATAAGATTGGTGCAGGAGTAGGCCATTTGGCCCTTCAAGCAACCACGACCATTCAATATGGTCATTGCTGATCAACCAGAATCAGTACCCCGTTCCTACTTTCTCCCCATATCCCTTGATTTCATTAACCCTAAGAGCTAACTCTCTCTTGAATACATTCAGTGAATTGGTCTCCACTGCCTTCTGTGGCAGAGAATTCCACAGATTCACAACTCTCTGGGTGAAAAGGTTTTTCTCCATCTCAATTATAAATGGACTACCCATTATTCTTAAACTGTGACCCCTGATTCTGGACTCCCCCAACATCGGGAATATTTTTCTTGCATCTGTCCAATCCCTTATTAGTTTTCTGTTTCTATAAGAGACCCTCTCATCCTTCTGAATTCCAGTGAATATAAGCCAGTCGATTCATTCTTGTATTATATGTCAGTCCTGCCATCCCGGTAATTAACCTGGTGAACTTTGCTGCATCCCTCAGTAGCTAGAATGTCCTTCTTCAAACTAGGCGACCAAGACTGCACAAAATACTCCAGGTGCAGTCTCACCAGGGCCCTGTATAACTTAATAGACTCAGGCATCAGGTATAAGAGTTGAGAAATCAAACAAAACATTGGTTAGGCTGCACATGGAGTATTGTGTAGAGTTCTGGTCGCTCCTCTACTAACGTTACTGTGTGGGGATCACTGGTCGGCGTGGGCCGAAGGGCCTGTTTCTGCAATGTATCTCTAAACCAAAAAGGATGTGATGGCATCAAAAATAGTGCAGAAGGGTTTTGCCAGGTTGTTGCCTGGAATAGAGGTCTGGTGTTATGTGAAGAGATTGGATAGGCTGCATTTATTCTCACTAGAATGCAGGAGTGAAATAATGAGGGCTATAGATTGTGTCGGAAGGAACTGCAGATGCTGGTTTAAACCGAAGAAAGACACAAAAAGCTGGAGTAACTCAGTGGGACATGTAGCATCACTGGAGAGAAGGAATGGGTGATATTTCGGGTCGAGACCTTTTTGGGTTGAGTCCCTTCTTCAGGAAGGATCTACAGATGCTGGTTTACACCGAAGGCAGACATAAAATGCTGGAGTAACTCAGCAGGACAGGCAGCATCTTTGGAGGGAAGGAATGAGTGACGTTTCTAAACATCATCCATTCCTTCTCTCCATAAATACTGCCTGCCCTTCTCCGGCATTTTGTGTCTATCTTTGGGGTATAGATAGGATAGAGATTAACTGTCTCTTTCCTAGGGCAGTGGGGACTAGAACAGGAGCTTTAAGGTGATGGGAGAGAAATGTCAAGGGGATCTGAGCAGACGTTTCTCACCGCAGTAGTTATCTGGAATGAGCTGCAGGGGAGATGGTAGAGGCAGACATAATCACAATGTCTATAAAGCATTTGGACATTTGGTAGGAAAGTCAGGGAGGGATATGGGCGTAATTCATGTAATTGTAGATAAACATCTCAGTCAGGATAAACAAGATTGGGCAAATGGGCCTGTTTATATACTGCAGGATTCAGTTTATTTTCAGATTCTTTCTGAGGTTTTCATGTTGCTATCTCTATTAGCCAGAATAAGCTGAAAATGGCTCAAGCAGTCTACACCAGAGAGAACACAGCATGAACCAAAGGAAGTGAGATATGTAAAATAGGTTCTTTAGTTTTTTAGTTTAGCTACACAGCACGGAAACAGGCCTTTCAGCCCACCGAGTCTGCACCGACCAGCGACTAACCCGCACACTAATAATATCCTATGCACATGAGGGACAATTTGACACATGCATCAAGCCAATTAACCTACATTCCTGCACGTCTTTGGAGTGTGGGAGGAAATCGAAGATCTCGGTGAAAATCCACACAGGTCACGGGGAGAACGTACTAACTCCGTACAGACAGCACCCATAGTGAGGATTGAAACCGGGTCTCTGGCACTGCAAACACTGTAAGGCAGCAACTCTACCACTGTGCCACTGTGCCGCCCTTATTGGTAACTTTGTGTGATCTAATTTTGTTAGGATGCAAATTCTATGGGAACGCTTTCTCAAAGAGATAGATAATGATGTAGAAACATCGAACTGCAGATGCTGGTTTGTACCAAAGAGAGTCACAAAGTGCTGGAGTAACTCAACGGGTCAGAGGCGTTCTACAGCATCTCTGTAGAAAAAGGATGGGTAATGCTGGGTGAAGCTTCAGGTTGGGATCCTTCTTCAGACTGATGTATCGGGTTGGGAACCTTCCTCAGACTAACCCTGCTTGAGACTGAAGTAGGGTCCCGACACGAAGTGTCATCCAGCCTTTTTCTCCAGAGATGCTGCCGGTCTCGCTGAGTTACTTTAGCACTCTGTGTCTAAGGTTGATAATGAGTTGTTCAATCCTGATTTTTTGTGATGTTAATTTCTGCATGTTCACAGGGCAGACTGTCAGAGTAAATAGTTGAAAAACTAGTCTAGCAGGAAATGTGTGGTATTTGAGTAAGTGTGAATGTGGGGCCTCTCCAGTGAGATGATAGGGGAACTCCATGACAAAGGGGGATGTGGTGAACAAGTCACCAGGAGGTCATATCAAAGCAGAAGTTAAATGTTACATTGATATTTTTAGTCTGCTCTTGATGTACTGGCATGGTGCAATCCGATTTGGACAACTTACTGTATATTGCAGCTCAAGATGATTATAGATATATAGCATTGGAACAGGCTCTTCAGCCCACCAAGTCCACGCTGAACAGCGATCCCCATACAGTAGCAATATCCTATAGACTAGCAACAATTTATAATCTTTACCAAACCCTATTAAACCACAAACTCATCTTTGGAGTGTGGGAGGAAGCTGGAGCACCCAGGGAAAACCCACAGGTAGAATGTAAAAACTCCATACAGACTGATTCACGGGATGGCAGGACTATCATATGAGGAAAGACTGGATAGTCTCGGCTTGTACTCGCTAGAATTTAGAAGATTGAGGGGGATCTTATAGAAACTTACAAAATTCTTAAGGGGTTGGACAGGCTAGATGCAGGAAGATTGTTCCCGATGTTGGGGAAGTCCAGCACAAGGGATCACAGTTTAAGGATAAGGGGGAAGTCTTTTAGGACCGAGATGAGAAAATCATTTTTCACACAGAGAGTGGTGAATCTGCGGAATTCTCTGCCACAGAAGGTAGTTGAGGCCAGTTCATTGGCTATATTTAAGAGGGAGTTAGATGTGGCCCTTGTGGCTAAAGGGATCAGGGGTATGGAGAGAAGGCAGGTACAGGATACTGAGTTGGATGATCAGCCATGATCATATTGAATGGCGGTGCAGGCTCGAAAGGCCGAATGGCCTTCTCCTGCACCTATTTTCTATGTTTGCATGACAGCACCCATGGTCAGGATTGAACCTGGCGGTCTCTTGAGCTGTAAGGCAGTAACTCTACCGCTGTTCCACCGTGTCACCCTTTTGTGGGGGATCATGCAGAAGCCTCCTCGTGGCGATCCACGGAACCGACGACACGATGCACTCTGAGACGCGTCGGGCGACCAATTCTGTCAACATGTTGGACGACGACAGAAGCCAACAGTGAGCTACACCTCGTCTGACACACGAGCGAATGAACCCTTGTTAGACTAATCAACTGAAGGTTACGACTTATAAATATGATGTGATGCAACTAATTGAGAGTGCAGCATGGAGAGTGCAGCACAGAAACAAGCCCTTTGACCCATCAAGTCCATACTAACTATTTTGGGACTTGATCTCTTTTAATCCTCCTGATATTTCCAATACCTACCCCTAGATTTTACTCTTTAACGACACACGGAGCAATAAATGGTGGCCTGTGAACCAAATAACTGCCGTGACTTCCCTTTGTGGGTGGAATATCTGAATATCATATTTCCAAATGTTGATCAGTAAGGGCGACACGGTGGGGCAGCGATAGATTTGCTGCCTTAAAGTGCCAGAGCCCCGGGTCCGATCCTGACTATGGCTGCTGTATGTACAGAGTTTGTACATTCTCCCCATGACCAGTGGGTTTTCGCCAAGATCTTCGGTTTCCTCCCACTCTCCAAAGACGTACAGGTTTGTAGGTTAATAGGCTTGATATAAATGTAAATTGTCCTTCGTGTGTAGGATAGTGTTAATGTGCGGGGATCTGTGCGGACTCGTGCTGAAGGGCCTGTTTCCACACTGTATCTCTAAACTAAACTAAAATAATCTAAATAAGCTTGACATTTAGAATCATGTACAGCATAGAAACAGGCCCTTCAGCCCAGCTTATCTATGCCAGCCAAGATGCCCCATCTACCCTTGACCCATCTATCTATATTTTAGCTTAGTTTAATTTATTATTAATGTGACGTGTACTGTTTTACAGTGAAAATGTTTCTTGTGTGCTATCCAGTCAGTGAAAAGACTACATTACAATGAAGCCGTTCACAATCTATAGATACAGGGTAAAGGATATCATGTTTAGTGCAATGTAAATCCAATTGGTGTTTTGCCGATTTCCTTCCAAACCTTTCCTATCCATAGAAATTTCTATTACTTGACAATAATTGTATTATTTTATTTGTGTCTAGGGCCTCACACACTGATCTACTACTACACCCTGAACCACGGGAGTACTCATCTACCAGAATATAGTGTTGTGGGTGTTCTGGACGGTTGTGAGATACAGTATTATGACAAAAACATGGTCATTACAGTTCCAAGACAGAAATGGATGGCGGCTGCATTTGACAGGAATTACTAGGTAACAAATACGGTCTCTGAAACTGGTTTCCATGGAATCATCAAAGGGCAAGTCGATGAATGGATGCGGAGGCAGAACGAAACAGCAAGTTAGTTCATTCATTTCAATACATTTGGATTGTGATCAATGTAAGTAAAAAAATCTGGAAGAAATACCTGGCTGTGCCAGAGACCCAGGTTTGATCCTGACCTTGAGCAAGATTACACGTTCTCCCTGTGACCACACATATTTCCTCCAGGTGCTCCAGTTTCGTCCTATATCTTCTAAACGTGCAGGTTTGTAGGTAAATTGTGCTGGATAAATTACTGTTGTTGTACAGAGATTGGGTGAGAATGTGGATAACATACAGTTGATGTGTAGGAATGAACTGCAGTTGCTGGTTTACAGCAAAGATAGACACAAAATGCTGGAGTAACTCAGCGGGACAGGCAGCATCTCTGGTTAGAAGGTATAGTTTTGGGTTGAGACCCTTCCTCAGACAGAGTTTCTTGCCTGTCTGAGGAAGGCTCTCGACTGGAAACATCACCTTTACCTTCTATCCAGAGATGCTGCCTGTTCTGCTGGGTGACTTCAGAATTATGAATTGCTGATCAATGGTTGGCATTGACTCGTTGGGCCAAATGACCCGTTTCTGTGCTGTGTCTAACCTAATTAAGAACTGCAAATGCTGGAAATGTGAAATAAAAAACAAAATGGCAGTGGAGGAGAGGAGGCGAGAGAACAGGGGAGGGGAGAGGGTGTGAGGGGGAGGGGTGGAGGGGGGAGATGGAGGGGGAGGATGGAGGGGGTGGGGGTGGGGTGGTGGGAAGTGGAAGAACAAAGGAGGACCTGGTATATGATACTTTATAGCTTTGCTGGTGAAATGTGAAAACTCTTTGCATACCTTGGGTATTCATTATGAACACATATTCATGTATTCATGATTCATGATTAATTACCTTTTAAAACATTGCTTTTTGTTACCTCTTTGGTTACACATTAAACAAATTATATTTAATCTTTAACTCTAGACAGGGTAAGGTGTGTACAATATCAAAATATTATGCACTGGGCATAATTTCAATCAATTTTCCATACCTTGCAATATTTATTATTATTTTCAAATTACATGTGAATTAATGTGAATAAGACATTTATTGGATTATCGTGAGATTCATTGAACCATGTTTATTGAATCATATTGCATTAAAAAAGAAGATTTTTTATTTGCATTATTTATGGTGCGCTTATTATCTGCAACATTGTTATGTTTATGAGATTTATGAGGGGTGATCATATAGGGGCGCTTAAAATCATGAGGGGAATTGATAGTGTGTATGCGCGGAGCCTTTTACCCAGAGAAGGGGAATAAAATACCAGAGGACATGGGTTTAATGTGAGAGGGGGAAGATTTAATTGGAACCTGGGGGGCGATCTTTGTGCTCAGAGAGTGGTCAGCATATGGAATGACCTGCCAAAGAATTGAGTTGCGGCAGGTACAATAACAATATTTAAAAGACACATGGTCAGGGACATGCATGGGAAAGGTTTCGAGTGATACAGTATCTACCCATGGCAGGGTAAATGGGACTAGCTTAGATGGGGTATCTAGATTAGCATGACGAAGTTGAGCCAAAGGGCTTGTTTCCCTGCTGTGTGACTCTCTATGACTGCTTTATAGCAAAGAGCGCTGCTGCCTCACAGCTCCAGTGATCCGGGTTCAATCTTTATCTCCAGTGCAGTCTGTGTGGAGTATAAGCATTCTCCCTGTGACAATGTTTGTTCTCTATTTCTTCCCACATACAAAAAATGTGCTGATTTAGTAGATTAATCCACCGCTGCAAATAGGTGGATTTGTGGCATTGATAGAAATGAGAAAGATCCGTTTTGGGGCAAATTAGTGTTGGAATGGTTTTGTTCTCTGGGCTAGAGTGGGCTCAGGAGGCTGAAAGGCCTCTTTCTCTGTCACATGGAATTATGGGCAGTTATTTATCCTTGAATTGCCTTCTTTCTCATTTTAGTCAACAGTGTAAAATTGAACTAATTGTCTGGATTGAACAATTTTAAAATTGTAGATGAAAGGAAGTGCAGACGCTGGTTTATACAAAAAAACACAAAGTGCTGGAGGATATCAGCAGGTTAAGCTGCGTCTCTGGTGAACATGGATAGGTGACATTGCGGGTGGGGATCCTACTTCAGACTGAAGTCGGGTCATGTTAGAACATGCTTGGTACTCGCACTCAGAGTCCCGTGTTAGTTTTCAAGGATTTTTGTTATTCACAGCTTGTAGTTGTTACATATTCAGCAGAGAGAAGACGAGACAAACTAAAGCACATGTAAAACGCAACTCAAAGACTGCAGAAAGAAGCTTGAAAAGAAGGCTCTTATCTATACACATGGTATTGGGGGTAGAGTGCTGACATGGATAGAGAAGTGGTTGGCAGACAGGAAACAAAGAGTAGGGATTAACGGGTCCCTTTCAGAATGGCAGGCAGTGACTAGTGGGGTACCGCGAGGCTCGGTGCTGGGACCGCAGCTATTTACAATATACGTCAATGATTTGGATGAAGGGATTCAAAGTAACATTAGCAAATTTGCAGATGACACAAAGCTGGGTGGCTGTGTGAACTGCGAGGAGGATGCTATGAGAATGCAGGGTGATTGGACAGGTTGGGGGAGGGGCGGATACATGGCAGATGAAGTTTAATGCGGATAAATGTGAGGTTATCCACTTTGGTAGCAAGTAAATTATGTCGCTTTTGAAAAGCGACATAATTTACTTGCAAGAAACTCACATGAAACAGGAAACACAAATGAGATTAAAGGCGAAGTGGATAGGCCAAACTTATTATTCGTCATTTACTTCTAAATCTAGAGGTACGGCTATTCTTATTCGAAAAGGTATACCGTTCAAATTAAAGAATAGTATATCAGATAAAGAGGGAAGGTATATCATAGTTTCGGGATAAATTTATGCTACCCCAATAACTATGGTAAATATTTACGCTCCGAATTTTGATAACCCTCAATTCTTTGAGAAAATTATAGATATAATACTGGAGTTTAATTATCAAAATGTCATAATAGGAGGGGATTTCAACTGTGTTTTAGATCCATACTTAGACAAATCAGCAAAACAAAGAAGGAGTAATATAAAATCTAAGACTAGTGAATTTCTAAATACATATATAAAAAATACTAACATAACAGATGTATGGAGATCTGCTAACCCAGCAGGAAGGGAATACTCGTTTTACTCTTCGGTACATAAAACATACTCAAGAATAGATTATTTTTTAGTTTTTCAGCGATTTTATTGTTTCATCTATTTCTTCGATTGTAATTTGCGCTCCTAGTTCTTCTTGTTCCAAAAGGTCAAGTTTTGGTAGATTACATTTATCTAAAAAGTTTGTAATTTTACTATCTTCTGTTTTGGTTTTTGATGTGTATAAATTTTGATAGAATTGAGCAAATCTTTTATTCATATCTTTAGGTAGTGTTAGTAATTCACCATTCTCGGATTTAATTTTATTTATAGTATTTTCCTTTTCCTGTTTTTTCAATTGACGTGCCAACAGCTTATGTGGTTTGTCACCAAACTCAAAATGTTCCTGTTTTGTAATATGGAATAATCTTATTACTCTTGCCTGTTTAATATAATGTACTCACATAAAGTGGAGGAAAAAGACTTAGCAATTATTACTTTGGACGCAGAGAAAGCATTTGATCGGGTAGAATGGCAGTATTTATACAAAGTATTACAAAAATTTAATATGGGAGAGAATTTTATTGCATGGGTGAAATTATTATATGATAAACTGATGGCAAGAATATTAACTAACAGCATGTTATCTCAAAAATTTCTATTATCAAGGGGTAATAGGCAGGGATGTGCTTTATCACCCCTGCTATTTGCCCTTATGATAGAACCTCTGGCTGAAAGTATAAGAAGCCATCCGAATATTCAGGGTTATAATACTAGGGACTCAAATAATAAAATTTCATTGTATGCAGATGATATTTTGTTATACATAACAAATTCACAAACGAGCATACCAAATTTATTAAATTTAACAGAGGAATTTGGGTCCTTTTCTGGATATAGAACAAACTGGAACAAAAGTGAAATCATGACGTCAAAACCTCAAGAATCCACACACTTATTGAAATTCCCCTTTAAAATAGCAACAGAAAAATTCAAATATTTGGGTATTCAGATTACTAGAAAACATAAAGCTTTATTCAATGCCAATTTTATACCCTTAATAAATAAACTTAATATAATGTTAAAATTTTGGAAAACACTCCCTTTATCATTAATAGGCAGAATAAATGCTATTAAAATGAGCTTCCTACCACAGTTATTATACCTATTTCAATCTATACCAGTATATGTACCAAAATATTTTTTTTCTAAACTGAACGCTAATATTACTAATTTTATTTGGGATTATAAATCACATAGAATTAAAAAAGAACACTTATGTAAACCAAAAGATGTCGGGGGACTTTCACTCCCAAATTTTTTGTATTACTATTGGGCAATACATATTAAGAATATAATTTACTGGTTGGATAGTTCAACAGACAGAATGGATAAAAATGGAGAAAGAGGATTGTTATCCTTGTAATATAGGAACAATCCTCTTCTCCCCGAAAAAAATGAACAATACAATATATAAGAAAAACCCAATTATACAAGATACAATAAGAATATGGAAACAAATAAAATTATCCTTAAAATTAAGAAACCTATCATTGTTAACACCGATAGCGAATAATCCTTTATTTAAACCATCTATGATGGATAAAATATATAATCAATGGGAAAGTTTAGGAATTAAAAGGATCGGGGACATGTATGAAATGGGAGATTTATTATCATTTCAACAATTACAATTAAAATTTAAACTGAAAAACACTCATTATTTTAAATATTTTTAGATTTGTAATTTTTTGAAGACATACATACAGGGATATCAAAAAATAACACCTGATTTACTAGAAGAAGTAATGAATATAAAAGCTGATACACAAAAATTAATATCATATTTATATAATAGTATCTTAAATATAGATTTACCTGTGACCGAGGTAATTAGAGAAGAGTGGGAACGGGAATTATTGATAAAAATTACGAAGGCTACATGGGAAAAGTATTTGACATACATTCACAAGTGTTCGATTAACGCAAGACATAATCTAATCCAATTTAAAATTTTACATAGATTATATTACTCAAAAACAAGATTAAATCAATTCTATCCAAATATATCTCCCATTTGCGATAAATGTTTAACCCAAGACACAACTATAACACACTCTTTTGTTTCTTGTATGAAACTTCATGGATTTTGGAGTGATATTTTCGAAATATTTCTAAACTATTTAAGACAAAAATGGAACCCAATAACGAATTGATTATATTTGGGGTAATGGAAGACGGGAACAAATTGAGCTCATCTCAAAAGTCAATTTTTAATTATGGTTTAATAATAGCAAAAAAATTAATATTGAAGTTTTGGAAAAATACACCAATACCAACGCTCAAAATGTGGATTGCAAGTATGTTGGATACCGCACATCTTGAGGAAATGCGATTCCTCCTAATAGATAAAGTTGACCAATTCATAACGAGTTGGTCTCCATTTGTCGTCTTTTCGGAAACATATGGTGCAAAACAGGTGTAAAAGCTAATCCGTGACTGCGGATGGTCAAGATTATAAATGATCTCCTTCTATTTTCTTTTCTTCTCTTCACTTCTTTTATTCTCTTTCTTCTATTTTCTATGTCTCAATTTTCTTTTTTCATTCTTTATTTTTCTTTTTCACACACTATATATCTCACATTTTTCTATTTTTCATTATCTAACTTTTTTCTTTTTCTTCTTTATTACAAAAAAATTTAAGAATAAGAAGCTGTACATAAAAGGTATTATGAAAATATGATTGTATATAATTGTACTTACTTCTAATAAAATAAAAATATTTAAGAAAAATAAAATAATAAAAAAAACAAGAGGAATCGAATATAGGAGCAAAGAGGTCCTTCTGCAGATGTACAGAGCCCTAGTGAGACCACACCTGGAGTGTTGTGTGCAGTTTTGGTCCCCTAATTTGAGGAAGGACATTATTGCTATTGAGGGAGTGCAGCGTAGGTTTACAAGGTTAATTCCCGGGATGGCGGGACTGTCGTATGCTGAGAGAATGGAGCAGCTGGGCTTGTACACTCTGGAGTTTAGAAGGATGAGAGGGCATCTCATTGAAACATATAAGATTGTTAAGGGCTTGGACACGCTAGAGGCTGGAAACACGTTCCCGTTGTTGGGGGAGTCCAGAACCAGGGGCCACAGTTTAAGAATAAGGAATAAGCCATTTAGAAAGGAGACGAGGAAACACTTTTTCTCGCAGAGAGTGGTGAGTGTGGAATTCTCTGCCTCAGAGGGCGGTGGAGGCCGGTTCTCTGGATACTTTCAAGAGAGAGCTAGATAGGGCTCTTCAAAATAGCGGAGTCAGGGGATACGGGGAGAAGGCAGGAACGCGGTACTGATTGGGGATGAGCAGCCATGATCATATTGAATGGTGGTGCTGGCTTGGAGGGCCGAATGGCCTACTCCTGCACATATTTTTCTAGATTTCTATAATTAGTATATAGTTGGCTATTTGTGGTGTTTCTTGAAAAGACGAAGATGAGAGAAACTAAAAGATCTGCAGAGCAACTAAAAGACTGCAGAAAGTAGCTTGAAATGAAGGCTCTTCATCTATACAACATCTTTACTTTTTATTCGGCTATCAATGTTTGTGGTATTTCTTATTGGAATGAAATCATCATCCAAGTTTTGTCCCTTCCTTATTACTCTTGGTCCCAGTGGCCTGGTTGGCATTAGCTCATTACCTTCATCCTAATAAACGGTTGTTGTTCACAGTTGTGCCTTGGTTTTTATCAATTATTACCTTGAGTTCACAAACTGTTCTTTGTCTCTGGGCTAAAGTTCACAGACTCCTTCTTTTCAAGGAGTTAGCAGTTTTTAAGCAAACTCACTTCAGCCAATCCTTACTAATTCCTACAACCTCCATCCCTTTGATACATCAATCAATGCCATTGGGAATGAATCACCTAAGAATACCAAGGAAAGGTAGTGCAGTTACACATCACTGGATATCTTTAACCTGTTCAATGCCACCCCCGAGTACACTCGGGTCATGGCCACAAGCAAAAATAAACTTGGCTGGGAACACCTTAATGGTCTCCATATTTTAGGGAAAGCCTTCGATTGCCCATGAGGGGTGAGCCTTATTATGTCTATTTCTCTAACTATAGGAAGCACTTTTGTGGTGAAAGAAGGGGCAGCTCAGGCCTCGCAAAGATCCAACCTTATGCGCACCTTTACATTTGTTTATATGCAATAAGCAAAAAGAACACAATATAAGATTAAAAAATGATCAGAATTATAAGCAAAGCCAATAGATCATGCGGCACGGTGACACAGTGGTAGAGTTGCCGCCTTACAGCATTTGCAGCGCCTGGGACGCGGGTTTGATTCTGACTACGAATGGTGACTGTACGGAGTTTGTACGTTCTCACCGTGACCTGTGTGGGTTTTCTCCGAGATCTTCGGTTTTCACCCACACTCTAAAGACGTACAGGTTTGTAGGTTAATTGGCTCGGTATAAATGTAAATAGTCCTTAGTGCGTGTAGGATAGTGTTAATGTGCGGGGATCACTGGTTGGTGTGGTCTCGGTGGGCCGAAGGGCCTGTTTCTGCACTGTATCTCGA
This sequence comes from Malacoraja senta, assembly GCA_038087875.1. Taxonomy (NCBI): domain Eukaryota; kingdom Metazoa; phylum Chordata; class Chondrichthyes; order Rajiformes; family Rajidae; genus Malacoraja; species Malacoraja senta. The sequence goes on from JAXLNO010002638.1 coordinate 141,213, forward strand.
AACTAAACTAAACTAAACCAAGCTTGCACTGAGGAGGTTCCTAAAAAGTTCAGCCATCCAATAACTCAGCCTCATAAAGTGGAAGGGGGAGGCTGCTTGGTCTACAGAAAAAGTACAGAGGTTTAGAGAGAGAGTTGCTATAATCACTGATGGAAACATTTCAGCACACAATACTAATGACAACAGGGTAGCATGGTGGCACAGCGGTAGAGCTGCTCCCTCACAGCTCCAGAGACCTGGGTTTGATCCTGACTCCGGGGGCTGTCGGTACGGAGTTTGTACGTTTTCCCCGTGACTGAGGGTTTTCTCTAGGTGCTCCAGTTTCCTCCAACACTCCAAAGACACACATGTTTGTAGGTTAATTGGCTTCGGTAAAAATTGTAGATTGTACCTCATATGTGGGATAATGCTGATGTACAGAGATTGCTGGTCGATGAGGGCACTGGGCTGAAGGGCCTGTTTTCATGCTTTATCTCTAAATGTGACTAAAGTAATTGTCCTTGTAACAAATGTGAGCTTATTTCACACCTGGGGCATATATCCAGGGTTTGTTTCCTTTCATCTTAATTCCAGGTTCTCTCATAGAAAGAGCCATCCATAAAATAGGATCAGGTCCGCATTCTGCAGTGGTGTTTCTGCCGCAGGCATAATTCTTCCAACTTTTCCAAACATATTGCTGCCTCACAGTGCCATAGACCAAGGTACAAGCCTGCTGTCTGTATGGAGTTTGTACGTTTTCCCCGTGACCGCATGAGTTTTCTCAGAGATCTTGGTTTCCTCCCACACTCCAAAGACATACAAGTTTGTCGGCTAATTGGCTTTGTATAAATGTAAATTGTCCCTAGTGTGTGTGGGATAATGGGGTGTGGGGGGGGGTGTTGTGCGTGGGGGGCTGGGTGTGCAGGGGGGGCTGCTTGTGCGGGGGGGCTGCGTGTGGGGGGGTGGTGTGTGTGCACGGTGGGGTATGTGTGGGCGGGGGGCGGGGGGTGTGGGCAGGGGGGCTTGAGGGGGAGAGGGTCTTGTGGGGGGGAATTTAAAAAAAAATTAATAATATTTTTATTAGAGGCAAGTACATATCATGTTGAAAACATTTCATGTATTTCATTTCTACATTAGTAATATTATCGAACTTTATTCCTGTTGCCTCCAATAGTTTTTTTTTAATATAGATAGAAAATAAGAAAATAGCAGAAAAAGGGAAAAGAAAAAAAAGAAAAAAAAGGGGGGATAATAAAGAATGGAATAACTTACTAAAAGTACATCACTGGAGATATATTCGTACATTTCAAAGTATAACTTTTCATCTAATCCTTGGCTCGAGTTTTAGTCAGGGTCTCGTGTCGAACCAGTCTGACCCTTCAAGTAGTCAATAAATGGAGACCATGTTCTGATAAATAATTCTTGTTTGTCCATTAGGACAAGTCTAATTCTTTCCAAATGTAAGGTCTCCGACATTTCTATAATCCACATTTTAATTGTGGGGGTTATAGGACCTTTCCAAAATTTTAGTATTAATTTTTTTCCAGTTATTATACTATAATCAATAAAGTTTCTTTGAGTTGTTGTAAATGTTTGATTTTGTTCTAATATTCCTAGTATTATTAATTTTGAATCAGGATCCAATTGAGTGTTGACAACTATAGATATTATTCTAAAAATGTCTGCCCAAATTTTTTTAATTTTTATACAATTCGCAAATGTATGAGTTAGGTTAGCATCTAAATGTTGACATTTATCACAAATAGGGGAGATGTGTGGGAAGATTCTATTTAGTTTTGTTTTAGAATAATGTAATCTATGTAGTACTTTGAATTGTATTAGAGAGTGTCTGGCATTTAATGAACATTGATGTATATGTTGTAAACTTTCATACCAAGCATCTTTCGTTATTGTTTGGTTTAGTTCCTTTTCCCATGTTTGCCTATATAAATCCGTCGATGGTATCTCACTATCTAATAAGGTGTTATATATATGAGATATAAATTTTTCTGCATTAGGGTGCTTATTCAAACAGTCATCAAGGATTTCTGGATCTCTAGTTCTAAAGTTTTTAGTATTTGCTTTAACATAATCTCTAAGTTGTAGATATCTGAAAAAATCATTTAAGTGGAGTTGCACTGACGTGCAATGACAATAAAAGATATTATTATTATTATTATTATTATTATAAGTCTGTTGTAGCTCCTGAAATGAAAGAAAGGTGCCTTTCTTATAAAGTTGTCCCATCATTTTAATTCCATAATTTTTCCATTGCATGAAACCTTTATCCAACCAAGAAGGTTTAAATAAAGGGTTATTCACAATGGGAAGAAAAAGTGATAAATTATCCAATTTTAATGTCTTTTTTAATTGTTTCCAAATTCATAGGATTTTCCCTATACATTTTTTTGTTCAATTTCGAAGTAGCAAATAGTATCGAGCCAATTTCAAAGGGTAAACAATCTTCCTTTTCCATTTTTAACCAATCTGGTTGTTGATCTATTTCTTCCAACCAAAAATTCATATTTTTAATGTTAACTGCCCAAAAATAAAACAAAAAATTTGGTAAAACTAAACCTCCATTTATTTTTGATTTGCACAAATGTTTTTTGCTTATCCTATGATTCTTATAATCCCAGATAAAATCAGTAATAATGGAATCCAACTTTTTGAAAAAGTTTATTGGCAAGTATATCGGAATTGTTTGAAAAATGTATAATATTTGCGGTAGAAAAATCATTTTTATGGCATTAATTTTACGAACCATTGAAATAGGAAGTGTTTTCCAGTACTAAATATTCTTATGAAGTTTATTCAGTAAAGGGCGAAAATTTAATTTAAATAATCATGCATATGTCTTAGTGACATAAATTCCTAGATATTTAAATTTATCATTTACTATTTTAAACGGGAATTGTTGTAGTATATGAGTTTATTATAAATAATATAATAAACTCCTTGTTTATTATAATTGTATTGAATGGAAAAATGATGAGAGCAAGTAAATGGTTGAGATTTGGGAGGGTACCTATCCAACCACTGCCACCTGGTGGCCATTCAGCTGTGTATTTAAAGTTTCAGCTGGATTCTGTGCTCCAACCTGTTGGACATTGTATGAAAATTAGCTTTCAAGTTTACTTAAACAATTGTGCTTGTAACATTAAATTATTTCTGCAGTTGTGCTGGATGTGTTGAGTTCTTGGAAAAAATTGGAAAGTTCTTCTCAGTGGTCAGCACTCAAGCAAAAACTTTCCAATCCCTCTGCCAGAGTTTTGCAGTTCTCTGCAAACCTGCATATTTCTTGAAGGATTCATGATCAACTTTGTCCATTCGGTGATATGATAATGATTCTGTTTTCTCTTGTTAGTTGGCAGTGTGATCCACACACGCTGCACAGAGACGTTAGAGACCAAGACTGCTCTTCTTACTCTGTTTGGCTTTCCACTGTGGTACCAATCTCACTCACCTAGAGCTGTCATTCAGGTATATAATCCTTGTACTGCTGCTCCCTTTTGTCTTGAAAGCAGTCACCTTCGAATCCTCTCCTAGAGGCAGCAAGGTACAGGGACGCTAAAGGTCGACAACTTCAAGATTTGCTGTTGGGGGCACCACAACTAGTGTGTGTCTTCTGCTTTCCCCAGGTTTATGTGAAACATAATCTGCCTGCATAACAGTTCTTCCCAGTCAGAAGAATGCAAGGTATATTGATATATATGTCGAAAAAAGTCATGTATTGGCCCATCATGCGTGCTTGTTCAGTACCACAGTTGTGGGATATGGAATAGAAACATGGAAATTATGAACTTGAGTAAGCAATGTGGCCCTTCAAGCCCACTCAACCCCTCAGTTTGATCATGGCTGATCATCCAAATTGTGTCCCCAGTTGGGGGACTCCCCATACCTTTCTCCCCATACATCTTGGTCCCTCTGGATACAAGAACAATATTTAACTCATGAGTATATTCAACGATCTGATTTCAATTGCATTCCATGATAGAGAATTCCTCTGGTTCACCACTCTGGATGAAGAGATTTCTCCCCCTCTGAGTTCTACATGACGTCGCCTTATCCTCGCACTGTGATCCTGGTCCTGAAACTCCCCAGCATCAGGAACATCTTACCTCGAATATTTCCAGTCCTGTTAGAACTTCTAAATTGTGTAGGTTTCTATAAAATGATCATTCCTTCCAAACTCCAGTGAATATTGACCAGATTGCTCTTCATACGTCAGCCCTGCCATCCCTACAGTTAATCTGCTGCACTTCTGATGTGTTCCCTCCATAGCAAAAATACCCTTCCTTAAGGAAAAGTGGGCTCCTTCCATCTGCTTTAACCAATCTCTGACGCTTTCTGCTCCCCATTCCTCTCACCTGGATGTAGATTGCCAGTGTGTTTGTCAAATCTTCAATTGAGTTCAAGTTTTTAAATCCACTTATGGAGTCATATAGCACAGAAACAGGCCCTTTGTGCCCAACACATCCACGTCAACCATCAAGTACCCGTACAACTAACCCCATTTGCCAGCATTTGCCTGTAGCTTACAGAGGCGCCTAAGTCCAGAGGGTTGAGGTTTTAAAGCGAAGAAAGATTTAGAGGAGATCGGAGAAAGCATATTTTGGGTTGCATTTGATCACACTGCCCGAGACAGAGGTCCTGCTGGTTCAGGTACTTGTCCTGATATTTTGTAAATGGTGTGCGAGTATCTGTCTTGGGGACAGTGTGTTAAAAATGTCTCAGTAACTCCTGTTCTCTGCATGAACTTAATAATTGTCACACCATCAACCAAAAGCAGCAAATGGGCTCCGCTGGAAAATTGTAGCGCGTTTTCTCATTGTGCCTGGTTGAGGTAAATTAGCAGAAAACATTGAGGGATCGAGACTGCAGATTCCTGCCATAGCAACCCCCACCCCAACAACCCATCCCTGTTCCCAAAATAACCCTTGCACCCGTTCTAATCAAGAATTGGTCTATCTCTGCCTTAAAAATATCCACTGACTTGGCCTCCACAACCCTCTGTGGCAATGAAGTTCCTCCTTTCTAAAGGCGCACCCTTTAATTCACAGGCTGTGACCTCTGATCCTAGACACTCCCACCAGTGGAAACATCCTTTCCACATCCACTCTGTGCCTTTCATTATTCTGTAAATATCAGGTGGATCGTGTCCAAAAATCCAAATCTTTGCTGTCCCTTTAGGAAGACTCAGTGTTCTGTTGAAAGGAAGGGGGATAATTGTGGGTAGAGAATTGTGGGTGGCACAGTGGTAGAGTTGTTGCCTTACAGCACTTGCAGCGCCAGAGACACCGGTTCGATCCCAACTATGCGTGCTGCCTGTACGGAGTTTGTATGTTCTCCCCGTGACCTGTGTGGGTTTTCTCCTAGATCTTCGGTTACCTCCCATTCTCCAAAGACGTACAGGTTTGTAGGTTAATTGGCTTGGTAAATGTAAAACAAAATTGTCCCGAGTGTGGGTAGGATAGTGTTAATATTTCCTGTTTCCGCGCTGTTTCTCTAAACTAAACTAAGAATCTTTCCTATTTTTTTTGTTCTTGTTCTCTCTTGCAGCCGGAGGTTTATGCTGGGAACTGTTGGCCATTTAAAGGCTCCCAAGGCGTTGTTGTCATTGAACTTGCTGTCCGGATCTGGCCTACAGCCTTTACCCTAGAGCACATTCCAAGATCCATTTCTCCGCGTGGATCAATTAGAAGTGTCCCTCAAGACTACTCTGTTTATGTGAGTGAAACATATAGAATATGAGTGTATGTTTGGGAACCATGGTGTTTGTCTGGAGCATGCTGCTGAACATGGCATGGCTTTCTTGGACATTGGATTCCATGTTCAGGGTCCCGAGTGGTCTCACAATCCACGGCAATAACATTAACAAGTTCTGTTAAAAATGAGCAAATTCCATTTCATAGTCCAGAACAATAATCCCTCAAATAGAAGGCCCTCTAATATAATCTTCAATCTTCCATGCTACACAAGTTGCTCATACTGGTGTTTGAACTGTGATTCTGGGTTTTCACTGTCTTCACTGAGTTTTGTCACTTTATTGCACAATCCTCAACACTGCTAACCACAAAAGCTTCATACAGTGATGAAGCAACTTTACAACCAATAGATGAGATTGAAGTTAACACTACACATACTAGGGACAATTTTTATGCCAAGTGCTTTCCTGAGTGGTGGTGAACAATTCTTCACTGGTATTCTCTCAGGATTGAGAATGACTTGCTTCCACTCTAGTTCTGTGGGTATAGAGGTGCCTGATGAGGCCCCTGTGGTGGGACACACTGATTCTTTTTTTTTTTTGAAAATATTTTTTATTGGAGAAAAGTACACAACCTATTAACATCATTGCAGTCTTACATTTTTAAATTGATAAATTATCGATTATTATTACATTGTCTCCAATACATTTTGCCTCTTTTTAAAAAAAACTAGATATAACTAAAAAGATAGATGAAGTAAAGAAAGAAAAGAATGAGAAGAAAAAGAGAAAAGAAAAAAAAAAAAAAAAAAAAAACCAAACAAAAGAAAAAGATAGTTAAAGAAGAATGGAAAATTTTATTAAAGTAAAAAACTTCATTCGAGATATATTCGTACATTTCAGAGTATAGCCTTTCATCCATTCTTTAGCCCGAGCATTAGTCAGGTTCCCGTGCTGATCCATTCTGACCCTTTAAATAATCAATAAAGGGAGACCATGTTCCAACGAATAATTCCTGTTTGTCCAACAGGGAAAATCTGATTATTTCGACGTTTAATGTCTCCGTCATTTCTATAATCCACATTTTGATTGTGGGGGCCATTGGGCCTTTCCAAAAATTTAGAATTAATTTTTTTCCAGTTATTATACTATAATCAATAAAGTTTATTTGTGTTGTTGTAAATGTTTGATTTAATTCTGATGTTCCGAGTATTATAAATTTTGGATCCGGGTCCACTTGTGTGCTGGTCACTTTAGATATTATACTAAAAATATTTACCCAGAATTTTTTATTTTTTATACAGTTTCCAAACATATGAGATAAGGTAGCTTCTAAATGTTGACATTTATCACATATAGGTGAGATATGTTGAAAGATTTTATGTAATTTTGTTTTTGAATAATGTAACCTATGTATTACTTTAAATTGTATTAAAGAATGTCTGGCATTTAATGAACATTGATGTATATGTTGTAAACTTTCTTCCCAAGTATCTTTCGTTATTATTTGATTTAATTCTTTTTCCCATGTTTGTCTGTGTAAGTCCGTCGATGGAATGTCACTGTCTAATAAGATATTATATATATAAGATATTAATTTTTCTGTATTAGGATGTTTATTCCAACATTCGTCAAGAATTTCTGAATTTCTAATTCGAAAATTTTGAGTATTCGATTTTACATAATCTCTGAGTTGAAGATATCTGAAATAATCATTTCCTCGAAGTCCATAAGTCTGTTGCAACTCCTGAAATGTCAGAAAAGTGCCTTCCTTATAAAGTTGTCCCATATTTTTAATTCCATAATTCTTCCATTGTGTAAAACCCCTGTCCAACCATGAGGGTTTAAACAAAGGGTTATTCACAATTGGGAGAAAAAGTGATAAATTATCTAATTTTAATGTCTTTTTTAATTGTTTCCAAATTCGTATGGCACTAAATATTATAGGGTTTTCCCTATAATTTTTTTTGTTTAATTTAGATGTGGCAAATAATATCAAACCGATATCAAAAGGCAAACAATCTTCCTTTTCCATTTTTAACCAATCTGGTTGTTGATCTATTTCTTCCAACCAGAAATTCATATTTTTAATATTAACTGCCCAAAAATAAAACAGAAAGTTGGGTAAAACCGAACCTCCATTTATTTTTGATTTACACAAATGTCTTTTGTTTATCCTATGATTCTTATAATCCCAGATAAAATCATTAACAATGGAGTCCAATTTAAAAAAAAAGTTTTTTGACAAATATATCGGAATTGTCTGAAAAAGGTATAATATTTGCGGTAAAAAAATCATTTTTATGGCATTAATTTTGCCAACCATTGAGATAGGAAGTGTTTTCCAGTATTGAATATTCTTATGTAGTTTATTCAATAATGGGGGAAAATTTGCTTTAAATAATGATGTACATATCTTAGTTGCATAGATACCTAGGTATTTAAATTTTTCGTTTACTATTTTAAACGGAAATTGTTGTATTATGTGTTTGTTATGTTCCCTTATTGGCATAATTTCACTTTTATTCCAATTTATTCTGTATCCTGAGAGTGAACCAAATTGGGTTATTAGCTCTAATAAGTTTGGAATACTAATTTCTGGTTTTGTAATGTAAATTAGTACATCATCTGCGTATAGAGAGATTTTATTCACTGTGTCCTTTGTGATATACCCATATATTTCCGGATGACCCCTAACTCGTTCTGCAAGTGGCTCAATAGCAAGCGCAAATAATAATGGAGATAACGGGCATCCTTGTCTACAACCTCTAGATAGGCTGAATTTTGATGACAACCTTTGATTTGTTAATATTCTAGCCGTAGAATTTGTATATAACAGTTTTATCTATGTACAGAATTTCTCCCCTAGTGGCATATTTTCCATCACCGAAAATAAATAACACCATTCAACCTGATCAAATGCTTTTTCAGCGTCGAGTGAGATTATTGCTAGATCTTCATTAATAATTCTCTTAGAATAAATAATATTAAATAATCTTCTTAGATTATAATATGAGTACCGTTTCTGAATAAAGCCTGTTTGGTCAGGGTGTATTATTTTATTCATCACTGTACTTAATCTATGCGCTAGTATTTTAGTTAATATTTTCTGATCTGTATTTAAAAGTGCAATTGATCTATATGATCCCGGATCTTCCAGATCTTTATCAGCCTTAGGAATAAGTGTTATTATAGATTCATTTAAAGTATCTGGGAGTTTCTGTTGAGTATAGATATGCTCATACAGCCATTGTAAACGTGGGCAAAGCAAGTCATAATTTTTTTAATAAAATTCAGAGCCTAAACCATGTGGTCCTACTGCTTTACCATTTTTTAAAAAGCCAATAGACTCCTCAATATCCTTTATCGTAATCTCCCTTTCTAATAATTCTCTATCATTTGAATCTAAACCTTTTAAATTACATTTTAGTAAAAAATCAGCTATTCCTTCTGTTTGTGTTATAGTTTTAGTTGAATAAAGGTTATGATAGTATTGGAGAAATCTTTCATTTATGTCCTTGGGCATTTTTAAACAATTCTCCTGTCTCTGTTCTAATTTTATGAATTATTTTTTCCCCTTCCATTTTTCGTAACTGACGTGCTAATAGTTTTTGTGGTTTGTCTCCAAATTCAAAATGTAATTGTTTGGTTTTTTGATAAAGTTTTATTACTTGTTCTGAATACATTTTATTTAATTTATATTTCAATACAGCAATTTTATTATGTTTTGAAATAGATGGCATTCTCGCATTTTCTGTATCTAGTTGCTTGATTTCCCCTTCCAATGTTTGTTGTTTAATCCTCTTTATTATAAAATACTTGAGCAGAAATTAATGCACCTCGAACAAATGCTTTAAAGGTTTCCCACATAAGAGAAGTAGGTGTATCAGGGTTATCATTTACCTCAAAAAATATTTGAATCTGTTTAATAATATATACCTGGCATGATCTTTCGTTCAAAATTTGTGGGTTAAATCTCCAATATGTTTGTTTCTCGGACATTCCATTTAATTTAATCATGAATGTTACAGGTGCGTGGTCTGAGATTATAATATTATGGTATTTTGAGTTATTGGTAAATGGGATAAACGTGGAGTCAACTAAAAAATAATCTATTCTTGAGTATGTTTTGTGTACTGGAGAGTAAAATGAATATTCCCATCCAGTTGGATTTTCTATTCTCCAGACATCCTTAATATTAGTGGTATTAATAAATGAATTTAGAAATACACTTGATTGAGATTTTACTTTTTTTTGCCTTGATGATCTATCTAAGTATGAATCTAATGTACAATTGAAGTCTCCTCCAATTATGAATTTATATTGTGAAAATTCAGGAATTTTATTAAATGTTTTATTAAAGAACATAGGGTTATCAAAATTAGGCCCATATACATTAAGAAGAATCACTTTTTCTCCATTTAGCTCTCCAACTAATATAATATATCTACCATCAATATCCGCTATTGTTGATGAATTCGTAAAAGGTATTCCTTTACGAATTAATATTGCAACTCCTCTGGACTTATGGGAAAAAGAGGAATGATATGATTCAGCGATCCACTTAGCTTTAAGTCTGTGTTGAGATTCCTTTTTAAGGTGTGTTTCTTGAAGGAATATTATATCTGTTTTGATTAAATTTAGATGTGCCAAGACTTTACCTCTCTTAATTGGTTCATTGATTCCCTTGACATTCCAACTACAAAATGTTATTCCCTGACCCCCTCTTGTCATATTAACATCTTGCATATTGTTTCTAAGGTGGTCTATAACCGAGCAGAAGGTGCAACACATAAAACCTGACCCTGCTCCTGAACCTCAAATGGATGAATTTAAAATCATATACATCGCTCTTCCGAACACATCTCCTTGTATTATTCTTGTTTTTCCATTCAAACATTAATTTATAAAAATATTTAAAGTGAAAAAAGTGATAGAATTGGTTAGCATAGGGTGAAAGAAAAAAAACTACATCTACAATTAGTGTAGTTAGTGATAGCCACACTAACGTGGCTAGAATTCTAAAGACTTCCGTAGCCTTTGTAAAAAAAAAAAATTCCCAGCTCCGTGCCGAAAAAAAAAAAAAAAGATTATTTCTAACAATCAAATAATTTCTTTGGGAGTAACAAACATATATACATACCCATACATACGTACACATATACGTACATATATACACATACATATATATATATACATATATATACCCACATGCATACATACATAAGCACGCATCCCTGCAGAAAAGTCCGAGAACAGCATAAATTCATAACGTTATTATTCTCTACATATCATATTAATATCCTCGCTAAATCTATAAATTTAATTTTAAATTGAAAAAAAAGAGAAAAACCGTCAAACCTTATTATGACGTAGGCTGAATTACCTCTTGCATATCTTCCTATATAATATAAGTATGTGATTCATTTCCACGTTAACCAAAGACTGTTAGTTATTAATCATTGTTATCAATCATATCCAGTAATAAATTTTTATGAGTAATATAAATGTTAATAATTTTAGTAGTAATATAGATATTTAATAAGTATTAGTTATTACATATATAGTTAGATATGAATATACAGATAATAATAGTGATTAATAAAAAAATAAAATTAAAAAAAACCCACGGTTTTCTCCAATGTCCACCGTCCATTCGATTTTCGAATGTCCTTAAAGCTCTTAAAAGAACTTTAAAGATCCTTTTAGATCTGGCGGTCCCGTTAATCCTTGACTCCTGAGGAGTAATGTAAATTCATCAGTCTGCGGTCACGTTCCCGATTTCTTTGGCGAATTCCAGTGCTTTTTCATGGTCTGTAAAAAATTGCTCCTTGTTCTTGTAGGTGACTCTTAGTCTTGCGGGGTAGAGCAGGCCGTATCTCAAATCAGGTACATTCTTCAGTATTCTTTTTGTCTCAGTGAACAGCGCCCTTTTCTTGAAGACCTCTGCCGGATAATCTCGGTAAATACTGAACCTCACACCTTCAAATTGGAGCTGTCCGCTTCGGACGATTTTCTTCATTATATCGTCAAATTCATGATCCAGTTGCACCTTTACGATAATTTGTCTTGGATGGGCGTCATCTTGTGTACAACGCCATTGCGCTCTATGAGCTCGACCGAGTGAAGGTTTTTGATCCAATTTTAAGGCTTTTTGTAGTAGGTCTGCCACAAAATCCCGAGGGCCCATTTCCCTCTCACTTCCTTCTTTCACCCCTACAATTCTTAGATTCTTACGTCTTTGACGTCCCTCCAAATCGGTACATTTATCACTTAATTTGATCACCATACCGGTGAGGCGTTGGTTTTCAGTAATGAGTCGACCTACAGTTTCCTCACTTGTCTCCGCCCATTTCTCAAGTTCGGTTATCGCTGTTCTATGTTGTTCAAGTGCTTGATGAATGGGGTCCACCTCCATTTTAACGTTCGCTTCCACCGAAACGAGCCTGGCTTCCAGCACTTCCATCTGTTCCTTGACCTCCTCCTCCCTCCACCTCTTCCAGACTTCCAGTATTTCTTGAACGGTAGAAAGCATTTCTGCTTTAAAATCTACCTTAAAAGAGTAAAGTTCCTCTTTAAAATTCTCTACAAAGGTTTTCAATTCAGCAGCGAGAAAAGCTTTAAGATCATCCATTTCAGTCTTTTTCTGCTTTGTTTTCTTCGGAGGGTCTTCCTGGGCCGTCATTGTAACTGAGGCCGAGGCCTCAGTTGGGCCTTCCTCTTCCATCGGTGGGGGTTTCCCTTTAGCGGGTTTTTTTTTGTCCCACGGGAGGGGGGGGGGACGTTGTAACGACATACCGTCAAAGTCGCGCTCCTGATGACGTCACGCGGCAGGCAGCCGTTCAGACCGCGATTGCTGCAGGTAAGACCCGATTTTCTCCCGTTTTCAGTTTTCTTCGGCACGGAGCTAGTTGGCGCTGGACTCAAGCTTCCATAGCGCCACCGGAAGTCTCGGGACACACTGATTCTACCACAGATGAGAGTTGATGCTACGCATCGTTTCATTCTGTTTGATTGTGTACAAGGAAAGGTAGGTGTGGCCATAAGCGAGGCAGGTAGGGGGAACCAGGAGGAGATGCGGCAGGAGCCACAGCCCTTGTTCCTGACGAGCATGACCGAGGCTCTTACTCAATGTGAGGACGGGAACAGGGGCTGTGGGAGGGATGAGCAACCTGGCTGCAGCACCGTGGATCAGGGGGACATTCAACAGGGGGGAGTTAGAAGAAATGCCGTTGTGATAGGGGATAGTATTATTCGGGGGGTAGATAAGGTTCTCTGTGGCCAGCAGAACATGTCCCGAAGGCTGTGTTGCCTACCCGGTGCTAGGGTTAAGGATATCTCTGCGATGCTGGAGAGAAATTTGCAGAGGGAGGGGGAGGATCCAGTGGTCGTGGTCCATGTGGGGACCAATGACATAGGAAGGACGAGGAAGGAGGATCTGCTGAAGGAGTTTGAGCAGTTAGGGAATAAATTAAAAAGCAGAACCTCGAGGGTACTGATCTCCGGATTGCTACCTGAGCCACGGGCCAAATCGGCGAGAGTACGTAAAATTAAAAAGCTGAATGCGTGGCTAAAAGACTGGTGTGGGAATAATGGGTTTGGTTTCTTGGGCCACTGGCACCAGTACTGGGACAGGGGGGATCTGTTCTGTAAGGACGGACTTCACCTGAACGGTGCTGGGACTGGGGTCCTGGCAAATCATATAACTAGGGCAGTAGAAAGGTCTTTAAACTAAGTAGCGGGGGGGAGGTATCAAGGGTGGTAATAACGGCAGGGGCAGAGGAAATAGAGCAGGGTATCAGTGGGGAAACGGAAAATCAAAATGTGACAGGAGGATTCAGAATGTGTGAAGATAAAGCTCTAGATGTAAAAGAGGCAAAAACAGAAAGGAAGGGTAGTAAAAATCATCTGAAAGTGCTGTATCTAAATGCACGGAGTATTCGAAATAAGATAAATGAATTAACGGTGCAATTAAGTATATATAGTTATGATATCGTGGCCATTACGGAGACATGGCTGCAAGGGGATCAGGACTGGGAGTTAAATATAGAGGGGTACTCGACAATTAGAAAAAATAGACAGGAAAGAAAGGGAGGAGGGGTGGCCCTTTTAATAAGGGAGGGAATAACGGCAATAGAGAGGAAGGATATTGCGTTGAAGGATCAGGATAGTGAAACAGCTTGGGTACAGATAGAGAATAACAAGGGGGAACAAACACTAGTGGGTGTAATTTATAGACCTCCAAATAGCTGTGACGCTGTTAGTCAGAACATAAATCTGCAAATAGTTGACGCATGTAAAAAGGGAACTGCTGTAATCATGGGGGACTTCAATTTTCATATTAATTGGGCAAACCAAACTGGGCAGGGTAAACTAGAAGAAGAGTTTATAGAATGTATTAGAGACGGGTTCCTAGAACAGTATGTCACAGAACCGACAAGGGGGGAGGCAATCTTGGATCTGGTCCTGTGTAATGAAGCAGGATTAATTAAAAATGTCATAGTTAGGGACTCGTTGGGAACAAGTGACCACAATATGGTCGAATTCCATATTCAAATAGAAGGGGAGCAGGTTGAAACTCAGGCTAGGGTACTTAGTCTAAATAAGGGGGATTATGAAGGTATGAGGACTGAGCTGATCAAAGTTGACTGGGATAGCAGACTCAAGAATAAGACGGTACATGAGCAGTGGTGTACGTTTAAGGATCTACTGTATAACCTTCAAGAAAAATTTATTCCTATGAAGAAAAAAAGGGGTAAGGGTAAGAACAGTCAGCCATGGCTCAGTAAAACTATAAAGGATAGTATTCGGCTGAAGGCAAGGGCATATAAGGTAGCCAGAGATAGTGGGAGGGTAGAGGAATGGGAAGCATTTAAAGGTCAGCAAAAAATAACTAAGAGATTAATTAAGACGGGGAAAATAGACTATGAAAGGAATTTAGCGAACAACATAAAAACTAATAGTAAGAGTTTTTATAGCTATATAAAAAGAAAAAGGGTGGCTAAGGTGAACGTTGGTCCATTGGAGGGTGAGACTGGAGAGTTGTTGGTGGGGAACATGGAAATGGCAAAGGCATTAAACGAGTATTTTGTATCAGTCTTCACCATAGAAGACACAAAAAATATTCCAACGCTGGATAAACAGGGGGAGGTAGGAATGGAGGAGCTAAATACTATTAAGATCACCAAGGAGGTGGTATTAGAGAAATTAATGAGACTGAAGGAGGATAAATCCCCTGGGCCTGATGGATTACATCCAAGGGTTTTGAGGGAGATAGCGGTGGGGATTGTGGATGCATTGGTGATAATTTTCCAAAACTCCCTGGAGGCAGGAACGGTCCCAGTGGATTGGAAATTGGCCAATGTAACACCTATATTTAAAAAAGGAAGTAAACAGAAGGCGGGTAACTATAGACCGGTTAGTCTAACATCGGTGGTGGGTAAAATGTTAGAGACAATTATTAAAGAAACACTAACGGGGCACTTGGATAGACATGACTTCATCGGACAGAACCAGCATGGTTTTGTGAAGGGGAAGTCCTGTTTAACGAATCTGCTCGAATTCTTTGAGGAAGTAACAACCCGGGTGGATAAAGGGGAACCGGTGGATGTGGTATACTTGGACTTCCAAAAGGCTTTTGACAAGGTGCCACATAAGAGACTATTGCTAAAAATAAAAAAAATATGGGATTGGGGGTAATATATTAGCATGGGTAGAGGATTGGCTAACAAATAGGAAGCAGAGAGTGGGGATAAATGGTTCATATTCGGGATGGCAACCGGTAACTAGCGGGGTTCCGCAAGGGTCGGTGCTGGGACCCCAGTTGTTCACAATTTATATAAATGATTTGGAGGAGGGAACCAAGTGTAATATATCAAAATTTGCGGACGATACAAAAATGGGAAGAAAAGTAGGGGATGAGGAGGATAGGAAGAGTCTGCAAAAGGATATAGATAAGCTAGGTGAGTGGGCAACAACTTGGCAGATGAAATTTATTACCAATAAATGTGAAGTCATTCACTTTGGGAAAAAAAATGATAGGGCAAGTTATTTCTAAATGAGGAGGAGCTGCGCTGTAATGCAACGCAAAGGGATCTAGGGGTAGTAGTACATGAATCACTAAAAGTTAGTATGCAGGTGCAGCAAGCTATCAGGAAGGCCAATGGAGTTTTGGCCTTTATTGCTAGGGGGATTGAGTATAAAAACACGGAGGTCTTGCTGCAGCTGTACACAGTATTAGTGAGACCACATTTGGAATACTGTGTACAGTTCTGGGGTCCATACTTAAGAAAGGATGTACTGGCCCTGGATGCAGTGCAGCGAAGGTTTACAAGATTAATTCCTGCAATGAGGGGATTGACATATGAGGAAAGGTTAAGTAGGCTGGAATCTACTCTTTGGAGTTTAGAAGAATGAGAGGCGATCTCATTGAAACATATAAGATCGTGAGGGGCCTTGATCGGGTGGATGCACCGAGGATGTTCCCAATGATCGGGGAAACTAGAACTAGGGGACATAGTTGTAGAATAAGGGGGGGCTCTTTTAAAACTGAGATGAGGAAGAACTTCTTCACCCAGAGGGTGGTTAATTTATGGAATTCACTGCCCCAGGCAGCAGTGCAAGCAGAAACATTAAATATATTTAAGTCTAAAATAGATGGTTTTTTAGCTGCCAAGGGGATAAGGAGCTACGGGGAGAGGGCAGGGATATGGACCTAGGTAGGGTTAGTATAGTAAGACCTGAGTGATCTCCTGGACAAGTGTCGATCGCCTGGATTGGGGTCGGAGAGGAATTTCCCGGATTTTTTTCCCGAATTGGACCTGGGTTTTTATCCGTTTTTTTGCCTCCCCCAGGAGATCACTCGGTTCTTGGGGTGGAGAGGGGTGATAGCGCTATAAAGGGGAGGGTAGTGTCTTGTGTTCTGTGTCTTGTGTCTACTGTTTGTGGGTGGGGGTGTTTGTTTGTTTGGTGTTCAGCCATGAGCGAATGGCGGTGCGGGCTCGATGGACCTGGTGGTCTGCTCTCGCACCTACTTTCTATGATTCTATGATTCTATGATTCTATGATTCACTTCATGTGCTAAATGAGGTGATGACATTTTTCCAATTGACTGTTTGAAATGAAATGACTTTATATATTCAACCAAGCTTTCTTCCAGGCAAGGGTGAAAGTCCTGCTTTCACCAGCTGGTAGAATTGTTGGGGTGACTGGAGAGAAATTTTCTGTGTGCAAAGCTTGCTAATTTCTACTTGTTCACAGGGTTTGGATGATGAAAATCAAGCCGAAGGGATCCTATTGGGACAATACACGTATAACGAGGAAGGGGATTCAATCCAGACGTTTGAGGTGCAGGTATGGAAGTGAATAAAGGATCATTGATTCTTTGCTGGAACAATCCTATAACCTTGGCCTTTTCCTGCAAGCTTTTATTTTCATTTGCCTCAAATATTTATCTATCTTTTACAAAAATATACTTTGCGATGTAGTAACCGTTAACCAAAATCTGGCATGTGCCAATATTTGACAGTTCACTCACTGGTGTTTGAACTGTGATTCTGAGTTTTGGTGCTGACTTCACCCATGTTTTAGTTTAGCTTAGAGATGCAGTGCTGAAACAGGCCCTTAAGGGCCTGTCCCACTTGGCTGTCTTTCGCGCGCCATTTACGCGACTTGCTAGCGTGTGGGTAGTACGTAGGTAGCACGGGGACGGGCGCATGGTGTGGTGTGGAGGAGTGGGGTGTGATGTGGAGGAGTGTGGACTTCACCCTGCACGAAATCTTCACGTGCCAACGGCCTGTCGCGTAACTGACGGCCAAAGTGGGACAGGCCCAAGACCCTGGTGCGACGCAACGTCTCACCTCCAACAGTAGCTGAAGCAAGCAAACGATCGTCAAACTCAGCCTGGGGCTCACGGCCGTTGCGGATCCGGACCCGCCCCCACTTCTACTCCTAGATCGGGGCCAAGACGATTCAAGATAGACATAAAATGCCAGAGTAACTCAGCCGGACAGGCAGCATCTCTGGAGATAAGGAATGGGTGACGTTTCGGGTCAAGACCCTTCTTTCAGACTGAAGGGTCTCGACCCAAAATATCATCCATTCCTTCTCTCCAGAGATGCTGCCGGTCCGGCTGAGATACTCCTGCATTTGGTGCCCGTCTTCAAATGACGTCACGTGCTCCAGACGGTTGTGCGGGCGCATGTTGACGCTCGCGACTCTCACGGGACCATCGCGCGACCGTCACTACCGGCCTGTTGCGGCCCAAGTGGGACAGGCCCTTAGTCCGCACCGACCAGCGAACAGGAATCCCCGCACACTAACACTATCAATAGACAATAGGTGCAGGAGTAGGCCATATGGCCATTCAAGCCAGCACCGCCATTCAATGTGATCATGGCTGATCATCCACAATGAGCACCCTGCTCCTGCCTTCTCCCCATATCCCCTGACTCCGCTATCTTCAAGAGCTCTATCTTGCTCTCTCTTGAAAGTTTCCAGAGAAGCGCCCTCTGTGGCAGAGAATTCCACCGACTCACATTTTTTTCTCTTTCTTCTTTTGGGGCATTACCACAGACGTACAACCAAGTTGATCATGCCCAGGATACTGTGTCATAAAGAACATACTTTTTTGTGTTTCTTCCAACCATTTTTCTGCATGATATTTCATCTGCATGTCCCTGCTCATTCATTTAACCTGTCATTATCCAAAGAAGCCTCTCCTAATCCTGTTCAGCTCACACAGCCACCCTGCTTTGGTTAGCAAACTTCTATACATTTTGATCCCTTCATCCAAATTATTAATGGGACTTAGTTGGGCACTTTCTGAAAGTTTAAATACACACCCTTACACCTTTAAAAAAAACTTGAATGGATTTGTCAAACATTTGTCATTGATAATCAACTTGACCCTACCCAGCCTATTTATTTGAAGCATCGTGTTGCTACTTCTGTATTAATAGATTGCATTATTTTCCATAACTCTAAAAGGCAGATTGATCTGAATCTTTCCATTTTTTAAATCTCCCACCTTTCTGCATTTTGCTACCTTCTGTTTTGTGGGGAAAGTTCTACAATTTATGGAATTTTGAAATATGACAACCACTGTTGCTATCGCCATCTTTCAAAATATTAAGATGCAGTTTGTCCAGCCATGGGGATTTATCATCTTTAGTTGCTTTATTTCCCCCAATGCTTTTTTGTTTTACTAATGCTAATTTCACCGAGCTCCTTCATTCTGCATGTATTGTTCTCCACAATTTCTTTCTACCTTCACAATGCAACACTGGTTGGAACCTAATGTGGGCCCTGTAGTGGCCTCTTGATCCCCTAGATCTAACCGCAATCATTCTTGTTCCTGTGCCACTGATCAGCTAAGACTTACAATGGAGGCCCTATCGTAGATTCCTGCCCCACCCCCTTCCCCCAATCTTGCTGGCAGCTGATCCCTTCTCAACTGAACAGATTTACAGCCCCCTTCAGTAATGCTCATGGGTCTTGGCTTTAAGATCTGACCCAAAGGATCAGACGGACTGTCAGTAAGTTCTCTCACATGTGTCTTTTGCTGAAGATTAAATATGTTTGGCAAGTATGTCAGGAGTTTGTGATTTGCAAATAGCGCATTGTGTAAGAAGGAAATGTTGATGCTGCAAATGCTTTATGCTGAAGATGAACACAAAATGCAGGAGTAACTCAGTGGGACAGGCAGCATCTTTGGAGAGAAGGAATGGGAAGCATTTCAGGTCGAGACCCTTCTTCAGACACGTATTATCGGAAATATCGTATTGACTGGAACAAATGACAAGTTAGAAATAGAAAATTGCAAATCTGCATGTGATGGAGGACTGAAACACAATGCTAGAAATACTCGGGTCAGGCAGCAGGTGCGCAGAGATACTTTTTTTAATTGACCATTCATACAATCTGGTCAAGGATAAACATGTTTTCAGATGCAGAGATAGGGAAACTGAGGCGAGCTGGATCAGTGGCTGATCTACTTGAAGCATCTACAAGTTTCAAACTTGCTGAACCAATCCAGATTACAGATTGTAGAAATAAGAATATGCAGATGCTGGTTTGCCGAGGAAAGACACAAAATGCTGGAGTAACTCAGCAGGTCAGGCAGGTCCAGGAATGCTGCCGACCCACTGAGTTACTCCAGCATTTTATCTTTCCAGAATAGAAGTTTATTTTTCATGGCCACTTTATTGACAATTTGTCAGTTGCCACAAAGCAACCCTGTGTAATGGCTCTGTCTCACGGTGTTGTGGTCATTGGCGGTGAGCGCGGCGTCGCCGGAAGAGGGGACCGCACGTGAACCGCGAGAGCGCCGAGCCTATGCCGCGGGAGCGCCGCACGGATGCTGCGCGGGGGGCGAATGATCTCAGTACGGCCGGCACTGTTTAAAAATAATTTCTTACCGCACAGCCGCCGCCAGTGAGGCACGAGTGCGGCACGGTCACCGCCACAGCCGCCGCCAGTGCGGCACGAGCGCCGTGAGTGGAACTCTCACCGCCACAGCCGCCGCCAGTGAGGCACGAGTGCGGCACGGTCACCGCCACAGCCGCCGCCAGTGCGGCATGAGCGCCGTGAGTGGAACTCTCACCGCCACAGCCTCCGCCAGTGAGGCACGAGTGCGGCACGGTCACCGCCACAGCCTCCGCCAGTGAGGCACGAGTGCGGCACGGGCGCAGCCACAGCCCCGCGATTCAGCACTACCGCCGCCACAGCCCCGCTTGTCTTTTAGAAAGCAAAATATTCACATTTAGGGGATTATGTGGCTGCTGCAAAATGGATGCCAGAAATCAAGATTCAACAAAGTAGGAGACCTTTGGCTATATTTCTCTACTTTCCCAGAACTCGTGTTCTGTTAGAGAATCACATCATGTCTGATCCCCAGCTGGGAAATAAATGCTCGCACAACTTAAAAGAGACGCCAATCTCTGCTCAGCCGTGACGATGAGGAGGGGATCTCAGCCACACAAATTAAATATCTCCTCTCATGACAAGCGGGGCTGTGGCGGCGGTAGTGCTGAATCGCGGCGGCTGTGGCGGTGACCGTGCTGCACTCGTGCATCACTGGTGGCGGCTGTGGCGGTGAGAGTTCCACTCACGGCGCTCGTGCCGCACTGGCTGCGGCTGTGGCGGTGACCATGCCGCACTCGTACATCACTGGCGGCGGCTGTGCGGTAAGAAATTATTTTTCAACAGTGCTGACTTTTTTTTAGCACCGTGCGGTGTTGTGACAAACGCCGCACGGCCACGGCGGTGGGCGTTTGACCGTACCCACGGTCTCTGGCGGTCCACGAGCGGTAGATACTTCCTGTATCACCGCCAATGACCGCAGACTCGTGAGACAGGCCTTTAAGTAAGCATGTTCTCTCCTCATCCACGATGCTACATGGAGTAAAGCTATTGCTCCCAGTATTTCCTGCTGTCATTTGAGATCCATGTTTCCCTTATACCTCTGTAAAACATCTACCTTTTCCATGATAAAATGCTTGTTATCAATGCTGTACGTAATTGAATAGAATGTCCTGAAATCCATGATCAGCAGGATGTTTGAAGTCTGGTTTGTAGCTAATCCATCTTCTCTCCAGCGTACAGTACTTTCATACTGAAACACAGGTTCCCTGATCTGTCGTCATGTTTTTTTGCTTTGTAGAATAATGCTGCTGCTGTTTACAAATTCACTGAACTGCGGGTGAATAATAACTGGGGCCATCCAGAATATACTTGCCTCTACCGGTTCCGTGTCCACGGAGAACCAGTGATGTGATGCTGGAGCTCGGCTGCCCCGCACTCTGCAACACTAACAACCTCTACGTAATCTGGATTCAAAGTTGATTTCCCGCAACAATGTCAATTTCTGTCATAAATGTTAATAGTGTTTTAAATTATTCATAATTATTTTATATTAAATATATTTAGAATGAAACATCTTTAATTTGAACGTTTTTTTCATTTTCATTCATCTACTTTAATAACCTTTTCATTTTTATTTTAACTATTTTTATTTTATTTTAACGGGTGAGGGGTTTTGTGGAGGTGGGGGGGTTGTGGGGGGAGGGACGGGGTTGGGGTTGTGGGGGAGGGGCGGGGTTGGGGTTGTGGGGGGAGGGTTGTGTAAGGGAGGGGGGTTGTGGGGGGGGGAGGGGGGGGAGGGGGTTGTGGGGAGAGGGGCAGGGTTAGGTTTGGGGTTGTGGGGGAGGAGGGTGTGGGGGAGGAGGGTGTGGAGGAGGGGCGGGGTTGGGGTTGTGGGGGGAGGGTTGTGTGGAGGAGGGCGAATTGTGGGGGGAGGGGCAGGATTAAAGGGTTGTGGGGGGAGGAGGGTGTGGGGGAGGGGGATGTATGGAGTTGAGTCGGAGATGTCGCCGATGTCGCCAAACAGAAAGCGGAGACTCTGATCCCAGCGTAGGAGAACGACCAGCGCCCACTGTGAGTCCCCATCGCACTGCCAATTCCAGCCACTACCCCTCTGGTCCCCCTCACTGGCTCCGGTGATACCCCTTCTCCCCCATGGCTCTTCCCCTGTATTTTCTCCGAGCTATCTACCCCGCCCACACATCCCTCCCCCACAAACCCTCCCACCCACACACCACTCCCCCCACAAACTCACCACCAACCCCCTCCCCACTCATCCCCTCCCCCCATCCACACACCGCTCCCCTGTGCAAACACTCTCCCTTGCCCACACACTCCCCCCTCCCACACCACTCCCGCCCACATACACATCTCCCCTCCCACACCACAACCCCGCCACACACCCCACTTCCCTCCTCCCCTCCCCATGAGTGTGAGGGAGTGCTGGGGGATGAGGGGGATGAGGGAGTGCTGGGGGCTATGGGTGAGTAGTGGAATATTGCATTGGGGGAACCAGGCCTCCCTCCCGTGTGACTGGGACTTAGTCTAGTAAGATATAGGAGCCTGAATCGTCCCGGTTCAGGAGTGCGAGGTGTGCCGTCAGAGAGCAAGGAGGGCTGTCGGTGCAGGAAAGGTCATCAGAGATAGAGGGGGTCTCACCCACAACTCCAACCCCCAGCCCAGTGATACATTCAGACATTGTCAATGGCAGAAGCCTGCACACTCTCCCCACCCCACAGACTTCCTTCCAATACACAGCCAACGGCACAGTGCCTGACCCACATTACAAATCCCAAAACACATGAGCAAGGGTATTGTGGACGGCTGGGACAGATTGACTAAGCGTCTGAGGGCCATTCATGCAAACATGTTAAATATAAGCATGCCTAGGTAGAGTCCCATGTTATCGCTAAAGCGATTTATAATAAGCCAGTTCGGTATTCCGACTGTGAATGCACAGGTCATAGGTGGCTCGGGCCAAACACTGGTGGTGGCCGTGCCACTGGATGGATGCAGACCTGCGTCTTGTCCCTATCCAACCGCCGCTGGGCTGTCCCCGTCTCCGTCCCCTCCCGAGTGTCCCGTCCGGGCCGGCCCCGGGCCGGGGGGGTTGGTGCCGGCTCCAACTCTGCCTGTCCCGGCGGGGCGCTGGCCCGTCATAGAAACATAGAAACATAGGTGCAGGAGGAGGCCATTCGGCCCTTTGAGCCAGCACCGCCATTCATTGTGATCATAGCTGATCGTCCCCTATCACTACCCCGTGCCTGCCTTCTCCCCATATCCCATGACTCCATTAGCCCCTAGAGCTCTATCTAACTCTCTCTGAAATCCATCCAGTGACTTGGCCTCCACTGCCCTCTGTGGCAGGGAATTCCATAAATTCACAACTCTCTGGGTGAAAACGTTTTTTCTCACCTCAGTCTTAAATGACCTCCCCTTTATTCTAAGAGTGTGGCCCCTGGTTCTGGACTCACCCAACATTGGGAACATTTTTCCTGCATCTAGCTTGTCCAGTCCTTTTATAATTGTATATATTTCTATATGATCCCCCTCATCCTTCTAAACTCCATTGAATACAAGCCTAGTCCTTTCAATCTTTCCTCATATGACAGTCCCGCCATCCCAGGGATCAATCTCGTGAACCTATGCTGCACCGCTTCAATCACAAGGATGTCCTTCCTCAAATTAGGAGACCAAAACTGTGCACAATACTCCAGATGTGGTCTCACCAGAGCCCTATACAACTGCAGAAGAACCTCTTTACTCCTATACTGAAATCCACTTGTTAGCGGAAAAGAAGCACCAACTCCAGCTCAACCCCACCGGCGTCTCCCCTCCGCACTGCCTGCGGGCCTGGACCGACCGACACTCCCGTCCGCGGACCTCTGGATAGAAGAGCCTCCTTCACACCTCCTACACATTAGACGTGTGTGTGTGCGTGGTTGGGATGGATGGGAGCGGGGATTTCCACGGGCGCAACTAAGGAACAAAGGACCTCAAGTTTGCGTTGAGTGAACTGTGTTGTTAACATTCTCGCCGCCGGACACCGGCGTTTTGTGAGAGTGGTTGGATCCCAGCTTCAACTTAACCAACGTCGGTCACATTATCCGGACAGACAGGCGGGCGGGGGATCAGGAGCTGATGTGAGGCATCGGTGATGCTGTGGGATCCTAGTCAGCTGCCGCTGAGCAGCGGGATGGAGGAGGCGGCTCTCGACCCGGGGTGTAGAGGTATCACTTCTTCCAGCGGCGAGTGAGTGGAGGGAGAGGCACCAGCTACCGTGGCCCGCTCACCTGTCTGTCGGCCGCTGACTCCTCCACCCCTGGATCCCGGGATACAACCACTCTCACAAAACGCCGGTGTACGACGAGGACGGTAAGAACACGCAGTTCACTCAACGCAAACTTTAGGTCATTTGTTCCTTGCACCAGCGGAAATCTCCAGCGCGGTGGAGACGAGAGGTTTCTGAAGTTGCATTCTGTCGATTGAGGACATTTTCTCCACTCTCCTAGAAGCAACGAGCCATGGCTTTACCAGTGGTTGTTTGTCTATCTGAAACCTTTCCCCCACCTCTCACCGTCTCTCCCTGTCTCCCACTTGTATCTGCCCCCCTCTCTCTCTCTCGCTGTTACACCCCGCTCTCCCCGCTACCAGGCATCCCGTTCGGTTTTTTAAATTCTCGAATGACCTTTGCCAAATCCCCTGATTCCTTGCGTTTTTCGGAATACCGAACTGGCTTATTCCGTGATGCTCAGTTCCACTTTTGGGCCAAATTTTTGTAACATTTGTGCTGGGGCAAGGGTTACTGAGATGTTCTAAACAGGAAATCCTGCTGCCTGCCTTTCTACCTTCTATATGGATGCCAATTTAAAAAAAAGTTTTAAGCCAACTGCTTGTATAGGAAATACCAGCAACTGCAGCTGCTGGTTTACAAAAAAAGACTCAAAGTGCTGGAGTAACTCAATGGGTCAGACAGACAGAATCTCTGGAGAACATGGATAGGTGATATTTTGGGTCAAGACCTTTCTTCAGATTGATGGTGATCGGAAGGAGGGAGAAAACTAGGAGAGAAGTTAGTGATTTCAATGTTCATATCATTAGGTTGTAAACTACCCAAGTGGTGGATGAAATGCTGCTTCTCCAGTTTATGTGTGGTCTCACTCTGGCAATGGAGGAGGCTGAGGGCAGAAAGCTTATGATGGGAATGTGAAGGGCAGTTAAAATGGTGAGCAACTGGAAGATCCAGTATGTTGGCAGACCAAGCACTAGTGTTCGGCTAATTTGACAACATTCTGCAGTACATATTCCATCAACTGAAACTACGAGAGGATGCTTGCTGTGGCATCATTGCCTCAAAATTAAGGAGCGCCCTTTTAGAAAGGAGGTGAGCAGGAACTTCTTTGGTCAGAGGTAATTAATCTGTGGAACTCATTGCCACAGAGGGCTGTGGAGGCCAAGTCAGTGGATATTTTTAAGGCAGAGATAGACAAATTCTTGTATAGAACAGGTGTCTTGGTTCTTGGTTTCTTGGTCCTCCAAAATATTCCAAATTGAATTTAAACTGGAGGTGGTGGAGGGAGGACTTAAGCCAGAAAGGGTTTTTGGGAAGAAAGAGCTACCTTAAATTTAGTTGCATCTGGTTGTGTAACTATGGTAGGGTGAAGATTATTCCATGCTTTAATTGTGTGGGGGAAGAATGAATTGCTGTACACATCTGTCTTGGTAGCTGGAATCACAAATTGGATCGAATGCCCTCGTCTGCTCCTAATTGGTTTGGGTTTGGTGTAGGTCTTGTAATCTATGTCGAGCTGACCATTTAACATTTTGTAAAGACAGGTCAAACGGTGAGCTTCACGTCTGTCTTGGAGAGGGTTCCTTCCACCCCAGAGAATTCAGAAGTTTGGTAACACTCGCTTCTCACTCATAGGTGTTAGTAACAAATCGAGCTGCCTGTCTTTGGACACGTTCGATGGAAGAACTGTTTTTATTTGTGTATGGGTCCCATGCTGCAACGGCGTAGTCCAAATGAGGTCTAACGAGGGTGAAGTATAGCTTCTCCTTGACAGAAGTTGAACAATGATGAAAGTTGCGCCTCAGAAAATTTAGGACGCCTGTTCCTTTCACCGTTGCATGATGAGTCTGACCATTCCAACGCAGATCATTCTGCAATTTGATACCAAGATATTGGTTTGTTTGGATTCTTCAAGGGTGGTACCAAGTATATTGTACGATGTTTCGCCTGGATTCCTCTTTCTGGTGACACGCATGGTTTCACATTTGGAAGGGTTGAACTGCATGCCCCATTGTTGTGACCACTCAACCATTGTATCGAGATCCTTTTGGAGAGCATCTTCATCATCAGCTGACTTAATTGGACGGTACAGCAAACAATCATCAGCGAAAAGTCTGGTCGTGCTTGCGACTTTTACATGGATGTCGTTTATGTAAAGCAAAAACAGATGTGGGCCAAGTACTGTGCCCTGAGGTGTACCACTCAACACTGGATGACAATTGGAGCTCTTTCCGTTCACACACACACGCTGAAGACGTTTTGTCAGGAAACTCGAAATCCATCGTTTCGTGTTGGAACGAATACCATAGAAGTCAAGCTTCCGAAGCAGTCTCTGGTGTGGGATGACATCAAATGCTTTAGAAAAGTCCAGCACTACTAAATCCGTGATGACGTTACCATCAAGGTGCTTGGCCAGGTCATTTGTCGTCAGGATAAGCTGAGACTCACATGATCTATGCCTCCTAAATGCATGTTAGTTGTCAGCAAGAATATTATGTTTACTCACGTGTCGCATCAGTTTACTATCAATTACATGCTCCAGTAATTTGCAGCAAGTACTTGTTAATGAATCAGGACGATATTTCACTGGGTTGGTGGTTGAACCCTTCTTAAAGAGAGGAGTGATGTTAGCCTTCCTCCAATCCAGCGGAACATCACCTGAGTCAAGCGATTGTTGGAAAATGAACTGCAAAACTGGAGCCAGTTCTTCGGCCGCGATCTTGAGGGCTTGATTCTGTATCTGATCTGGTCCAATTGCTTTTGTGGTATTGATGTTGAGCAATAACTTCTTGACACCTTCAACCTCAATTTTAATAGCAGGCATATCAGCATACGGGCTGGGCGGTAGAACTGGAAATGATGAAGGCTCCATATCTTCCCGGGTGAAAACGTGTTGAAATTGGTTTGCAAGAGCTTCTGCTTTCGCCTGGTCCTCAGTGATCAGACAGGTGTTCACTTTAACCATCTGGACACCAGTGTTGTCTGTCCGCCTGGATTTCACATATCTCCAAAAAGCCTTGGGTTGCTCTCCCCCAAGAATAGAAGAAACATGTTGTCTATGAGCACTCCTAATAGCACGATCGACTTGCTTTCGCACTCTAGTAAAATTGTCCCAGTCCAGCTTTGTACCCTTTTTTTGGCACTAATATAAAACTTATCTTTCTTACTGCAGAGACGTTTCAGTTTTGCGGAAAACCAAGGAGGACGCATACGGCCCTTAATCCGTTTTTGAGGAACATGATTTGTAACAATATTATTTAAAGAGTTTCTCAGTCACACCCAGTTGTCTTTTACGGATCTTTTATCTGGTTGCAGGTTGAAGAAATCTTTTCCCAGTTTTTTTGCTAAGACTTTTTTCCAGAGGGAAATTTTACGCGGTGGTTTTGAAGGAACTTTAAGCTTTGTGTGCAGTTTTGCTTGGATAATATAATGATCGCTAATTCCAGCACACGATGAAACTTCCGAAATTAATTCTCGAGGGTTATGGGGAGAAGATAGGAAAATGGGATTAGGAGGCAGAGATCAGCCATGATTGAATGGCGGAGTGGACTTGATGGGCCGAATGGTCTAATTCTAATCTTCCAACTTGTCAATGTGACAATGATTGACATTAAGGCCAGCCCAACCCATCCAACGTTGCCTATTGCAGTGATTCAGTGACTCCTTGACCTTTGCAGTTTGTTTCTTATCTCAACACTACTGCCAAAATCAGCAGCAATATGTGGATAGGCATAAGCTGCAGTTTGCTTTTGCCACTATTTGATTTGTAATCAGTTAATTCAGGTTAGATTTTGGTGAACAGAGTCAGGCCATCATCAATGGTTGATACAAATTAGGGTTGAATGTTACGTTTCTGTATGTGTTGATGTGGTGGTGGACTCAAATAGTTTGCTTTTATTCATTTCAGAAATTGATATTTTAAAGGGAAAGGAGGAGCTGTGACTTGGATGTGGCCCAAAAATTCAACTGAGCTTTCAGGATCAATTATAGCCTTTAGGAAATTGTACTGACCATCTCGTGAACCTACGCTGCACTGCCTCTTATACCAATGTAAAGCACTTTGGCCAACGAGAGTTGTTTTTTAAATGTGCTATATAAATAAATGTGACTTAACCTGACTTGACTAAACTGAACTCTAGCATGCGGCTGGAGGGATGGTGCAGGATGGAGGCCGTGGATTGGGCAATTGCCTGGGAGCAACAGTATGAATCACTTGTCAGTAAGAAGCCATTCCAAAAGCTCAGGTTTGCCAGACTACAATTCTTTGCTTTCCTCCACCTTTATCTGTAATCAGTTAATGATGGTTAGATTTGTTGAACAAAGAGTCAGGTCACCATGAATGACCAATACAAATTAATGTTAAATATTTGGTTTAACTGTGTGTTGGCAGAATGCTTTTCAACTTTCACATCGAACCCTATTTCACTTGGCCATACTCTCCTATCCCTTTATGAGCTTTCTGTCCCATTAATTCTGGTGTCTATATACAAATACCATCCTCAGATGCAATTAGAGGAGAGTGGGAACAAGAACTATCTATAAAAATCTTGAAAGACAGATGGGATAAATATTTGTTATACGTACACAAATGTTCGATTAATGTAAGACATACCTTAATTCAATTTAACATTTTACATAGACTATATTACTCGAAAACTAAACGGAATAAAATGTTTCCAAAAGTCTCTCCCATCTGTGATAAATGCTTATCTCAAGATACAACTATAGCACACTTCCAAGCTTAAAACTCCACAAATTTTGGAAAGAAAATTTTGAAATGTTCACAAAATTATTTAAAATACAATTGTACCCCAACACAGAATTGATTATTTTTGGAACAATGGAAGCCGGCTCTGAGCTGACTTCGTTCCAAAACTGTCTTCTAAACTATGGCTAGACAACGGCAAAAAAACGTATACTCAAATTCTGGAAAAATGCACCCACCCCAACGCTTAAAATGTGGATTTCAAGCATGTCTGAAATGTTCCATCTCGAAGATATGAGATTCATCCTAGCAGGTAAATCAGACCAATTCTTAACGATTTGGTCTCCTTTTATCAACATTACAAGTATATGGTGCAACCTAACCCTGGAAATTAATTGTTTCAGAACTGGGTGAGGGGTGTGGAAAGATATGAAGCAGGTATATCCCCATTTTTTTTTCCCTTTCCTTTTGTTTTTATTTTTTATTATTTCTGTTTTTCTCTTTTTTTTCTCTTTCCTTATAACTTCACAGGCTCTTTATTTCTATTCTTTCACGAACTTCCCTACTTTACTTAACTTTCTCTTTCACTTTCTTCCTTGCTTCTGTTACTTCTTGTTTTAAATTTAATAATAGAGAAGTTGTACACAAAATGTATTATGTTATACACAGTTTATACTATTGTACATTGCTTCTAACAAAAGTATTAATTAAAACATTTAAAAATTAAAAATAATTTTAAAAAATAATAATAATAATAATAATTCTGGTGTATTTCTTAACCTTTCCTATATTCTCTTTCCCTTTAACTCCATCCTTGTATTTCCAATTTGTCTCCCCCCCACTATTTACTATAAACCCCTCCGTGTAGCAGTGGCAAACCTGCCTGCCATAATGCTGGTCCCCCGCCAGTTAAGGTGCAACCCGTCCCTTTTGTACAATTCACCCTTACCCCAAAACATGGGCTAAGAATCCAAATCCCTGCCCCCTGCACCAGCTCCTCAGCCACACCTTCAGATCCCCTATCTCAATGTTCCTGCCCTCTCCAGCACGAGGAACAGGAAGCAAACCGGAGATAAACACCCTGGAGATCCTGCTTTTTAGCCTTCTTCCGAGCTCTGTAAAGTCACGCTGCAGAATCTCTTTCCTCTTCTTCCCGACATCATTTATGCCGACATGTACCACCACTTCCGGCTGCTCACATTCACCCTTGAGGATGCCCTGTAATTGGTCCGTGACGTCCTGGATCCTGGCACCAGGGAGGCAACACACCATCTTTGAATCCCGCCTGTTGCTGCAGAAACGCCTGTCTGTACCTCTCACGAAAGATTCAGGCAACCATCTATGACCAATACAAATTAGTGTTAAATATTTGGTTTGTGTGTGCGTTGGGAGGGTGGTGGAGTGAATGGTTTAATTATTAATTTCAACAATCTACATTTTTTTTAAAATATATATATTTTTCTATTAGAAGTATTTTACATTACAGTAATCTGCAATAACGTAAATTTATACAGTTCTTGTACCACTTCTGTTTTTCAACTTTAATAGAAAAAAGGATAGAAGGTTTGTAATAAGTCGATATATGGAGACCAAATCTTTTGGAATTGGTCTCGTTTACCTGCTAGGAGGAATCTCATATCTTCTAGATGTAACAATTCCGACAGAAGTCCACGTTTTTATTGTTGGCGTAGGAGCATTTTTCCAAAATTTCAGTATTAATTTTTTTGCCGTTATTAAGCCATAACTAAGAAAACTCCTTTGAAACACAGTCAGCTCCAAACTTGCTTCTATTGTTCCAAAAATAATCAGTTCTGCATTTTAAAGGGTAAAGATGAGTTGCCGCTAGGATTTGGACCCAAACATGCAACTGCGATTCCAGGTCTGACAAAATATTAAAAAATCTTCAGCAAATTATTCAAAATGACAATTCCTGTCACTGTGAATGACACACACCTATAGGGATAATGTTGGCGGGAAATCTGAAGAGAAAGTAAATTGCAGGTGAACTACAGTTTGTATTCTGTAAACATCACCACTAACCAGGCATGTGCCGTCAGGGTAGGTAAGGGAGGCACTGCCTACCCTGACTAAAATTATAAAATGGTAATAACTAAATATAAATAGTAAAGGCATGGGAGAATTATGCCTATCTAAGGGATCGATCTCTTAGGTAGGCATAATTCTCCGTGCCTTACATCCGCAGCGCTTGTAACCCTTGAAGGTCTGTGCAGCCCACGTGCCGTCAGCGCTGCTTCAAGCCGTCAATTTCAACGGAGCTGAAGGTAGCAGAAATTCTGCCTTTGCAGCACTGGGCAGCAGCAGCCTACTGCACATGCGCAGCGCTAGTTTCTTGGCGGGGTTTTCAAAAATGGATTGTCAATATTTTAAGTATCTTAGGAAACAAAGAGAGAAGAATGGAGTTTGTGTACCGATAATGTGGTAAGTACATTTTGTGTTTATGTTTCTAAACACCGTATTTCCCGGGGTGTGGGGGAGGAGAGATTCTTTCACAGCGTTTGGAGAGTCTGGCCTGGGGTAGAGTTGCGGGGAGGGCATGAATGTTGTGAAGGAGGGGTCGGGATCATGCCACTTGCAACGCTCCTTGCACGGAGCCACCGCATTGAGGCCGGGGGGAGAAGTAGCTCGGGTGGCTGCGAGCGGCCGCCTGGCTGGACAGCGGACCCGGCCGCCACCTTAGCTCCTTCTGCCGGTCCCCGCTCACCTCTGGCAGCTCTCCGTTTAAAAACCTCTCTCCTGCCGCTCGCTGGCCTCACTCATGTCAGATTGAGGTTGAGGTTACTCGGCTGTGAGAATTTAAGGATTCTGAGTAAACCAGCAGGCCAGGCAGCATCTCTGGAGCACATGAGGTGTTGTTTTGGGTTGGGACACTTCTTCAGTTCAGACTGAGTTTCTCCAACACATTGTGTCCTTTCCCTTCTGTTCCTTTGTTCACTGCTACGCTGTTACTCTATCTAGAGGGGAGAATGGGTTGGGAGAAAGGTAGTTCAGCCATTATTGAATGGCGGAGTGGTATTTGAAGGGCCGAATGGCCTGATTCTGCTCCTATGAATGATGAACGTGCTGGGCCCTGGGCAATTGCCTATTGTGAATTGCATGTCAGGAAATGGATATTCCAAATGCTCGTATTTGCACGATTTGAAGCAACTGCAATCTTTTGCTTTTCTCCATCTTGTTTTGTGACAGTTGATGATGCTTTGATTTTGGTGAACAAAGATTCATGTCACCATCAATGGTTGCCTTCAGTGTTTAGTGTTGATTATGAGGATTATGTGTGGTGCCTTTACTAAGAGCTGTTTGGATTTAGACCCAAATATTTTAATGACAAAAAGCTTAAAAAAGATACTTTAGTACAATTGTTCAATGTCACAACTGCCAGCACTCAATGAAGTCACAACTAGCAGGATAATGCAGGCTGGCAATCTGAACAGAAAGTAAGTTGTTTGTGAATTACAGTTCACGTCTGTAGACATCAGCGCTAACGTAGGATGTCACACCTCTGCAATAATTCTAATGATCCAGTACCAACCTGATTTCCCCAATCTACATGCATTGAAATCCCCACATGCATATTGAAGTCACATTGCCTTGCTTACATGCCGATTATACAGGGCTGCAAACTCTCATGCTTTCAGCGTGAGAATCACGCCTTGGAGCGAATTCTCACGCCCTCATGCTCATGACCGAGTTCTCACGCTGAGTTCAGTCCCTGC
Source organism: Malacoraja senta (assembly GCA_038087875.1). Classification (NCBI taxonomy): domain Eukaryota; kingdom Metazoa; phylum Chordata; class Chondrichthyes; order Rajiformes; family Rajidae; genus Malacoraja; species Malacoraja senta. The sequence continues at coordinate 173,987 of JAXLNO010002638.1, forward strand.
ACAGTAGGTCCCTTTGCGCCACGTGCCAGGGATCTGCACGGTCTGGGGGAGCGCATCGGTTGCCGGCTGTGAGTGACGTCGCGTCTCTTCACTCTTGGTTGGATTTGCAACCGCCGGGTGTCAGCAGCTCTCTGTGCCGGCTGTGAGCGCTGCGCTGCCGGCCGCCGCTGCAGCCTCGCTCTCTCCCTCCCTCCCTCCCTCCCTCCATCCTCCTGCCCTTCAACTCACACGGCAGCGCCAGCGCCGCCAATCCACCAGCGCCGTGCCCACCAGACTCCCCATTGGGCGGCCGGGGAGAGAGAGGGAGGGGGGGACAGAGAGAGAGAGAGAGAGAGAGGGAAAGAAAAAAAAGGGAGGGATGGAGGCAAAGCGAGACAAGGGGAGGGAATGTAGAAAGGGGATGAAGGAAGGAAAGGAGAAAGTGGAGAAAGAGGGAGGGGAGGAAAGAGGGAAGGATGGGGGCAGGAGGGAGGAAGGGGAGGATGGAGGGAGGGGGAAGAAAAGGTGTGTGTGTGTGTGTGTGTGCTTGTGTGTCTGTTTCCCTGTGTGTGTCTCCCTGTGTGCGTGTGTCTCCCTGTGTGTGTGTGTGTGTGTGTGTGTGTGTCTCCCTGTGTGTGTATCTCCCTGTGTGTGTGTGTGTGTCCCTGTGTGTGTGTGTGTGTGTATCCCTGTGTGTGTGTCTCCTTGTGTGTGTGTGTGTGTGTGTGTCTCCCTATGTGTGTGTGTCTCCCTGTGTGTGTATTTCCCTGTGTGTGTGTCTCCCTGTGTGTGTGTGCGTGTCTGTGTCTCCCTGTGTGTGTGTGCGTGTCTGTGTGTCTCCCTGTGTGTATGTGTGTCGCCCTGCGTGTGTGTGTGTGCGCAGGGCTGCCAACTCTCACGCATTGAGCGTGAGTCTCACGCATTTGACAAAACCTTCATGCTCTCACGCTGATCACAAAATTATATAATGAGAATAGGACCTGTTTTGCTTAACAAATAGTGTTGGAAGGAATTGCTGATGCTGGTTTAAACTGAAGATAGACACTTAAAACTAGAAAAACTCAGCAGGACAGGCAGCATCTCTGGAGAGAAAGAATGGGTGATGTTTCGATTCGACACCTTCAGCCTGAAGAGATTGAAAACCAGCCATAAAACACAATGACTGGCAACTAAGCGCAGAAATCAGAATCATGTGTTCATCTTTATTCACGTGCCGCCGCCACCCTGGGCTTCACCTCCCATTGAGTTCAATGGGAGTGCCCTGACCAAAGATTGCCGCCTCCCTGACCTCACCTCCCATTGACTTCAATCAAGTCAAGTCAAGTGAGTTTATTGTCATGTGTCCCTGGTAGGACAATGAAATTCTTGCTTTGCTTGAGCACAACAGAACATAGTAGGCATTTACTACAAGGCATTCTATAAATATATACAAAATGGTCAATATACTGAAAAAGTGCAAATAACAGTATTGGCTAGTAAAGTGTGCCCTGACCAAAGATGGCCGCCTCCTTGGCGAGGAGAGGGAAAAGAGATAGAGAAGGAGAGAGGGAAAAGGGAAGGAGAAGAGGAAGCCAGAGGAGTGGAGAGAGAGAAAGAGAAAGAAAGAGGGAGAGAGAGAGAGAAAAAAAAATGAACGCTGCCAGTAGCAAAGATGGCCGTCCAGGGCTTCATTCATATTGAGTTCAATGGAAGCCTGTCAGTAACTAAGATGACCGCCCAGAACATCACGTCCCTTTGACTTCAATGCCAGTGCCTTGACCAAAGATGGACGCCTCCCTGGGCTTCAGTCCCATTGACTTCAATGGAACACTGCCAGTAGCTAAGATCGCCGCCGGGGGCTTCACTGTCAATGGACTGCAACAGCAGACTGCCGGTAAACAAGGTGGCCGTCTGCAGCTCCACAGGGAAATGCCAGCATCCAAAATGGCTTCACTCTTATTAACTTCAATGGCAGGCTGCCTGTAGACAAAGTGTTTAGTGACAAGTGTAGAATCTCTTGCGGCTGCAAGGGAATGTGCCCGGGGAGGGGGCGGTGCGGGAGGGAAGGGAACAATTGACCAGGGAGTTACGGGGGGAGCGGTGTTTGCGGAAAGCAGACGGGGGGAGATTGGAAGATGTGGCGAGTAGTGGGGTCACGTTGGAGGTGGCGAAAATTTGTTGTATGTGACGGTTAGTGGGGTGGAAGGTGAGGACTAGGGGGATTCTGCCCTTGTTACGAGTGACAAGTGTAGCATCTCTTGCAGTACCGAACTTATTTCCACATACCTCGACTCCATCCTATCCTGCCTGGGTAATCCCACCCTACCTATGTTCAAGACACCTCAGACACTCTCCGTCATCTCCGGGCATTCCATTCTCTAGGCCCCCATCCCCTCATCTTCACCATGGATGTCCAGTCACTCTACACCTCCATCCCCCACCAGGAGGGTCTCAAAGCCCTCTGGTTCTTCCTCGATCGGAGAACCAACCAATCCCCGTCTACAGATACTCTCCTCCGCCTAGCGGAGCTGGTCCTTACCCTTAATAACTTTTTGTTTGACTCCTCCTATTTCCTCCAAATACAAGGCGTAGCTATGGGCACGTACATGGGCCCCAGCTATGCCTGCCTCTTTGTAGGTTACGTCGAACAATCCTTGTACGAGGCGTACCAGGACCCCATCCCCGACCTCTACCTCCGCTACATCGACGATTGCATTGGTGCTACCTTCTGCACCCACACACAACACACTGACTTCATCCGCTTCACCACGAACTTCCATCCGGCACTCAAATACACCTGGACCATTTCCGACACTTCCCTACCATTCCTTGACCTCACTATCTCCATCGCAGGTGATCGACTTCTGACCGACATCCACTACAAACCCACTGACTCCCATGGCTTTCTGGACTACACTTCTTCCCACCCTGCTTCCTGTAAGGACCAACCCCTACTCCCAATTCCTCCGTCTACGCCGCATCTGCTCTCAGGATGAGGTGTTCCACAACAGGGCATTGGAAATGTCCTAATTCTTCAGGGAACGGGGGTTCCTCTCCCCTACTATAGATGAGGCTCTCACCAGGATCTCTTCAATACCCCGTAACACTGCTCTATCTCCCCATCTCCCCACTAGTAACAAGGGCAGAGCCCCCCTAGTCCTCACCTTTCACCCACTAGCCGTTACATACAACAAATAGTCCTCCGTCATTTTCGCTACCTCCAACTTGACCCCACCATCTTCATATCACCTCGCCTGTTGGCTTTCCGCAGAGACCGATCCCTCCGTAACTCCCTGGTCAATTCTTCCCATCCCACCCAAAGCACCCCTTCTCCGGGCACTTTCCCTCACAACCACAAGAAATGCTACACTTCTCGCTTTACATCCCCCCTTGACTCCATTCAAGGACCCAAGCAGTCGTTCCAGGAGCGACAGAGGTTCACCTACACCTCATCTAACCTCATCTATTGCATCCGCTGCTCTAGATGTCAACTGATCTACATCGGTGAGACCAAGCGTAGGCTTGGCGATCGCTTTGCCCAACACCTCCGCTCGGTCCGCATTAACCAACCTGTTCTCCCGGTGGCTCAGCACTTCAACTCCCCCTCCCCCCCTGCCCATTCCGAATCCGACCTTTCTGTCCTGGGCCTCCTCCATGGCCAGAGTGAGGACCACCACAAATTGGAGGAGCAGCACCTCATATTTCGCTTGGGCAGTTTGCACCCCAGCGGTATGAACATTGACTACTCTAATTCCAGGTAGTCCCTACTTTCTCCTCCCATTCTCAGCTCTCAGCCCACTGACTTTTCCACTTCCTTTCTTCTTCCCGCCCTCCCCCCCACCCTCACTTCAGTCTGAAGAAGGGTTTCGAGCCGAAACGTTGCTTATTTCCTTCGCTCCATAGATGCTGCCTCACCCTCTGAGTTTCACCAGCATTTTGTCTACCTGCCATTTTTATACCTTTTAGTTTCTTCGAGCCAGCACCGCCATTTGTTGTGATCATGGCAAATCATCCCCAATCACTACCCCGTTCCTGCCTTCTCCCCATATCCCCTGACTATCTTTAAGAGCCCTATCGAGCTCTCTCTTGAAAGCATCCAGAGAACCGGCCTCCACTGCCCTCTGAGGCAGAGAATTCCACAGAATCACAGCTCTCTGTGTGAAAAGATTTCTCCTCATCGCAGTCCAAAATGACCACAGATTCACAACTCTCTGGGTGGAAAAGTTTCTCCTCATCTCAGTCCTAAATGGCCACAGATTCACAACTCTCTGGGTGGAAACGCTTCTCCTCATCTACGTTCTAAATGGCTTACCCCTTATTCTTAAACTGTGACTCTGGTTCTGAACTCCCCCAACATCGGGAACTGGTTTCCTGCCTCTAGCGTGTCCAAATCCTGAACAATCTTATATGTATCAATAAGATACCCTCTCATCCTTCTAAACTCCAGAGTGTACAAGCCCAGCCCCTCCATTCTCTCAGCATATGACAGTCCCGCTATGACGGGAATTAACCTGGTGAACCTACGCTGGGCTCCCTCAATAGCAAGAATGTCCTTCCTCAAGTTTGGAGAACAAAACTGCACACAATATTCCAGGTGTGGTCTCACCAGGGCCCTGACCAACTGCAGAAGGACCTCTTTGCTCCTATACTCAACTCCTCTTGTTATGAAGGCCAACATGCCATTCGCTTTCTTCACTGCCTGCTGCACCTGCATGCTTACTTTCATTGACTGAGGAACAAGGACCCCCAGATCCCAGACATGCTAGAGGCAGGAAACATGTTCCTGATGTTGGGGGTTTCCAGAACCAGGGGCCACAGTTTAAGAATAAGGGGTAAGGCATTTAGAAAGGTGACGAGGAAACACTTTTTCTCACAGAGAGTTGTGAGTCTGGAATTCTCTGCCTCAGAGGGCAGAGGAGGCAGGTTCTCTGGATGCTTTCAAGAGAGAGCTAGATAGGGCTCTTAAAGATAGTGGAGTCAGGGGATATGGGGAGAAGGCAGGAACGGGGTACTGATTGTGGATGATCAACCATGATCACATTGAATGGCGTTGCTGGCTGGAAGGGCCGAATGGCCTCCTCCTGCACCTATTGTCTGTTGTCTATTGTCTATTGAAGTCTGCAATTCAAGGACATCACCAGTTGCTGTGTGTCTTCTCTGGTGATGCTCTGCCAGACCTGCATTGCAGCCATTTTTAAGCTGATGCTTGTTTTGGGGGCTAGTGCCCTTCACTTTTTTCTTCAGCGTATAAAAGGCACGTTCCATTGGGTTCAGATCGGGTGAAAGAGCACAAATGTTAAATGCAACAAATGCATGGCGTTGGAATAACTTCGCACACTCCCGCAAAGTTAAATGCAGCAAATGCGTTGATTTCAAGTAATATTGCAAACCCCCCACCCCTGCTTGGAAGATCAATGCATTAAATGGCTTTGCATTAATCTTGCAGAACCCCACAAAAAATGTTAAATGCAACAAATGAATCACATTGGAATAACGTTGCACCCTCCTGCAGTGTTAAATGCAGCAAATGCGTTGCATTAGTGATATTGCAAACCCCCAGGATGTGAAATGCATTAAATTCATTGCAATAATCTTGCAAAACCCCTCACATGTGAAATGCAACAGTGAACGTCATAGAGGGGACGGCTGAGGCGGGACATCCGGCCCTCTGACTGATCCGACGTCCCCATTGGCGGAGAGAGACGTCACTCAACCGGGCGATGGGGCGGGACTTGCATGTGGCCGGAAGCGGTGGGTGATTGGAGGAGAGGGACGTCAGTCAGAGGGAGGGAGAAGGAACCCGCCCCCTTGTCTCTCTCTGGTCCGCGTTGCAGACAGGCGTGAGAGAGGGGGAGAAGGAGAGGGAGAGAGGGAGAGAGATGGAGGCGTGTGGGCTGGGGAGGGAGGGAGGGAAAGAGAAATTGAGGAGAGAAATGAAGAATTCAGTGAAAAATGAAAAAATGAGTGAAAATTAAGGATTTGAGTAAAAGAGAGGGGGAAGGTGGAAGAGGGAAGGGGAAGAGGGAGAAAAGGAGAGAAAGGAGAGGGAGAGAGGAGAGGAGGGGGTGAGGAGAGGTGGAGAGAGATAGACAAAGGAGAGAGGGAGAGGAAAAATAGAGGAGAGGAGAGAGAGAGAGAGACTGAGAGAGGGAGAGGGAAAGATAGAGTAGGGAAGAGGGAGATAGAGACTGAGATAGAGAGAGAGACAAAGGAGAGAGGGAGAGGGAAAATAGAGGAGAGGAGAGGGAGAAACATAGAAGCGTAGAAACATAGAAAATAGGTGCAGGAGGAGGCCATTCGGCCCTTCGAGCCAGCATCGCCATTCATTGTGATCATGGTTGATCGTCCCCTATCAATAACCCGTGCCTGCCTTCTCCCCGTATCCCTTGAATCCACTAGCCCCTAGAGCTCTATCTAACTCTGTCTTAAATACATCCAGTGATTTGGCCTCCACTGCCCTCTGTGGCAGGGAATTCCATAAATTCACAACTCTCTGGGTGAAAACGTTTTTTCTCACCTCAGTCTTAAATGACCTCCCCTTTATTCTAAGACTGTGGCCCCTGGTTCTGGACTCGCCCAACATTGGGAACATTTTTCCTGCATCTAGCTTGTCCAGTCCTTTTATAATTTTATATGTTTCTATAAGATCCCACCTCATCCTTCTAAACTCCAGTGAATACAAGCCTAGTCTTTTAATCTTTCCTCATAAGACAGTCCCGCCATCCCAGGGATCAATCTCGTGAACCTACTGCTGCACTGCCTCAATCACAAGGATGTCCTTCCTCAAATTAGGAGACCAAAACTGTACACAGTACTCCAGATGTGGTCTACCAGAGCCCTATACAACTGCATAAGAACCTCTTTACTCCTATACTGAAATCCTCTTGTTATGAAGGCCAACATTCCATTAGCTTTCTTCACTGCCTGCTGTACCTGCACGCCATCTTTCAGTGACCGGTGTACAAGGACACCCAGGTCTCGCTGCACTACCCCTTACCTAACCTAACCCCATTGAGATAATAATCTGCCCCCCCTTGTTTTTGCCGCTAAAGTGGATAACCTCACATTTATCTATATTATACTGCATCTGACAGGCATCTGCCCACTCATTCAACCTGTCCAGGTCACCCTGCAACCTCCTAACATCCTCTTCACAGTTCACACTGCCACCCAGCTTTGTGTCATCCGCAAACTTGCTAGTGTTGCTCCTAATTCCCTCTTCCAAATCATTAATATATATGGTAAACAGTTGCGGCCCCAACACCGCACCTTGCGGCACTCCACTCGCCACTGCCTGCCATTCTGAAAAGGACCCGTTCACTCCTACTCTTTGCTTTCGGTCTGCCAACCAATTTTCTATCCATGTCAACACCCTAACCCCAATACCATGTACTCTAATTTTAGTCACCAGTCTCCCGTGCAGGACCTTATCAAAGGTTTTTTGAAAGTCTAGATACACTACATCCACTGGCTCCCCTTCATCCATTTTACTTGTCACATCCTCAAAAAATTCCAGAAGATTAGTCAAGCATGATTTCCCTTTCATAAATCCATGTTGACTTGGACTAATCCTTTTACTGCTATCTAAATGCCCCATTATTACCTCTTTAATAATTGACTCCAGCATCTTTCCCACCACCGAAGTCAGGCTAACTGGTCTGTAATTCCCGTTTTCTCTCACGCTCCTTTCTTGAAGTGGGATAACATTAGCTATCCTCCAATCCACAGGGACTGATCCTGAATCTATTGAACATTGGAAAACAATCACCAATGCATCCACTATTTCTAGAGCCACCTCCCTGTGGACCCTGGGATGCATACCATCAGGCCCAGGGGGGTTTATCATTCTTCGGTCCCATTAGCCTACCCAATACTATTTCTCGCCTAATGAAAATGTCTTTCAGTTCCTCTACCCCCTTAGATCCTCTGTCCTCCAGTACATCTGGGAGATTGTTTGTGTCTTCCTCAGTGAAGACAAATCCAAAGTACGTATTCCTTCTGCCATTTCCTTGTTGCCCATAATAATTTCACCCGTGTCTGCCTTCAAGGAACCCACATTTGTTTTTGAGAGAGACAGAGAGAGGGAGAGAGAGAAAGCAGAGAGGGAGAGGGAAAATAGAGGAGAGGAGAGGGAGAGAGACAGAGAAAGGGAGAGAGAGAAAGGAGAGAGGGAGAGGGAAAATAGAGGAGGAGAGGGAGAGAGACAGAGAGAGGGAAAGAGAGAAAGGAGAGAGGGAGAGGGAAAGGTGGAGGGGACAGAGGGAGAGGGATAGATAGAGGGCAAGGGAAGGGAGGAGAGGGGAGGGGAAAGAGAGGGAGGGGAGGAGAGGAGAGAGACAGCGAGAAAGAGGGGGGAGGGAGATAGAGGGAGAGGGAAAGAGAGAGATGGAGGGACAGAGATGGAGTGTGGGCTGCGGGAGGGAGGAGGGGAGGTGGGGGCGAGGGAGGGAAATAGAGAGAGAGGGACAAATGAACAATTGAGTGAAAAATGAAGAATTGAGTGAAAGAGGGGGAAGGTGGGAGGGAGGGAAGGAGAGATGGAGAGAGCGAGAGGGAAACGTAGAGGAGAGGGGAGAGAGAGAGACAGAGAGAAAGGAGAGAGGGAGAGGGAAAGATGGAGGAGAGGAGAGGGGAGAGAGAGACAGAGAGAGAAAGGAGAGAGGGGAAAGGGAAAGGTAGAGGAGAGGAGAGAGAAAGAGAGGGGGAGAGAGGAGAGGGATGAATTTTAAAGGAATTGCAGTTTTTACTTTCGGAGCAGATTTGAAAGTTTGACCCCAGCGTCTGAAGAAGGGTCTCGGCCCGAAACGTTGCCTATTTCCTTCACTCCATAGATGCTGCCTCACCCGCTGAGTTTCTCCAGCATTTGTATCCACCACCTATTAAACTCAATCGTTAGTTAACTTCAGAGTGGTGGCGTTCGTGCGTGCGTGCGTGGAGGGCGCGCGTGTGTGTGGGCACACAATACTCCAGGTGTGGTCTCACCAGGGCCCTGTACAACTGCAGAAGGACCTCATTGCTCCTGTACTCAACTCTTTCTCTGTTTTCTTTAGTGGCCTTTCCACATAAAATGAAAACATCTTTTACACTTTGTGGACAACTCGATGTTTGAATTATGTTCTTCAACCAGTTTAGTCTAGTTTAGTTTGGAGATACAGCACGGAAACAGGCCCTTCGGCCCACCGAGTCTCTCTCTCTCTCTCTCTCTCTCTCTCTCTCACCCTCTCTCTCCCTCTCCCTCTCCCTCTCCCTCTCCCTCTCCCTCTCCCTCTCCCTCTCCCTCTCCCTCTCCCTCTCCCTCTCCTCTCTCTCTCTCTCTCCTCCCTCCTCTCTCTCTCTCTCTCTCTCTCTCTCTCTCTCTCTCTCTCTCTCTCTCTTCTCCCATCTCTCTCTTTCTCTCTCTCTCTTTCTCCCTCTATCTCTCTCCTTCTATCTCTCCTCTCTTTCTCTCCCTCTCTCTCCTTTTCTCTCTCCTCTCTCTCTCTCTCTCTCTCTCTCTCTCTCTCTCTCTCCTCCCCCTCTCTCGCTCTCTCTCTCTCACTTTCTCTCTCTCTCTCCCTCTCTCTGTCCTCTCTCTCGTTCTCTCTCTGTCCTCTCTCCCTCTTCCTCTCTCTCTCTCTCTCTTCCCCTCTCTCTCCTACTCTCTCTCTCTTACTCTCTCTCCCTCTCTCTCCCCCCTCTCTATCCCTCTCCTTCTCTCTCTCTCTCCCCGTCTATCTCTCTCTCTCTCTCTCTCTCTCTCTGTCCCTCTCTCTCACCCCTCGCTCTCTCTCTCTCTCTCTTCCTCTCTCCCTCGCTCACTCACCCTCTCTCTCCCGTCCCTCTCTCCTTTGCCCGGGCCTTCGAACTGGCCACGCACTTGCCCTGCCATGGGGGAGATGCCCGCTAATCCAGGCCCAGGCTTCGGACCTAACAACCAGGCTGAGAACCAGGCTTCTGAGGCCAGAAATTCAAGACACAGGCTCAAAGCCTAAGAACTAGGCCGGGAACGAGGCTTTGAGGCCTACAAATGTAGACACAGGCCAAAGCTTAATAACCAGGCCGAGAACCAAGCTTTTGAGGGAAGAAACTCAAGACGGGCACAAAGCCTAAGAACTAGGCCGGGAATGAGAATTTCTCTCCCTCCTCCTTTCTCAGGGAGAAGGCAATTCTGGATTTCGTGTTATGTAATGAACCAGATTTGATAAAGGACCTCGAGGTTAATGAACCATTAGGAGGCAGTGATCATATCATGGTCAGGTTTAATCTACAATAGGAGAGGGAGAAGAGTAGATCGGAGGTGTCAGTGTTGCAGTTGAATAAAGGGGACTATGGGGCCATGAGGGAGGAGCTGGCCAAAGTTGACTGGAAAGATACACTAGCAGGGATGACAGTGGAACAAAAATGGCAGGTGTTTCTAGGAATAATACAGAAGGTGCAGGATCAGTTCATTCCTAGGAGGAAGAAAAGATTCCAAGGGGAGAAAGGGACGACCATGGCTGACAAGGGACGTCAGGGACAGTATAAAAATTAAAGAAAAGAAGTACAACGTAGGAAAGATGAGCGGGAAGCAAGAGGATTGGGTAATGTTTAAAGAACAACAGAAGATAACCAAAAAGAAAATACGGCGAGAAAAGATGAGGTACGAGGGTAAGCTAGCCAAGAATATAAAGCAGGATAGTAAAAACTTCTTTAGGTATGTGAAGAGGATAAAATTAGTTAAGACCAAAGTTGGACCCTTGAAGACCGAAAAAAGGTGAATTTATTATGGGGAACATGGAAATGGCAGACGAGTTGAACACGTACTTTGGATCTGTCTTCACTAAGGAGGACACAAACAATCTTCCAGATGTACCAGTGGCCAGAGGATCTGGGGTGATGGTGGAACTGAAGGAAATCCACATTAGGCAGGAAATGGTGTTGGATAGACTGATGGGACTGAAGGCTGATAAATCCCCAGGGCCTGATGGTCTGCATCCCATGGTACTTAAGGAAGTGGCTCTAGATGCTTGACTAATCTGGAATTTTTGGAAGATGTTATATGGAAAATGGACAAGGGAGAGCCAGTGGATGTAGTGTACCTGGACTTTCAGAAAGCATTTGATAAGGTCCCACATAGGAGATTAGTGGGCAAAATTATGGCACATGGTATTGGGGGTATAGTGCTGACATGGATAGATAAGTGGTTGGCAGACAAGAAACAAAGAGTAGGGATTAACGGGTCCCTTTCAGAATGACAGGCTGTGACTAGTGAGGTACCGCAAGGCTCGGTGCTGGGACCGCAGCTATTTACAATATACATCAATAATTTAGATGAAGGGATTCAAAGTAACTTTAGCAAGTTTGCAGATGACACAAAGCTGGGTGGCTGTGTGAACTGTGAGGAGGATACTATGAGAATGCAGGGTGACTTGGACAGGTTGGGGAAGTGGGCAGATGCATGGCAGATGAAGTTTAATGTGGATAAATGTGATGTTGTCCACTTTGGTGGCAAAAACAGGAAGGCAGATTACTATCTAAATGGCGTCAAGTTGGGTTAAGCGGAAGTACAGCCGGATCGGGGGATCCTTGTTCATCAGTCTATGAAAGTAAGCATGCAGGTACAGCAGGCAGTGAAGAAAGGGAATGGCATCGTGGCCTTTATAACAAGAGGAATCGAATATAGGAGCAAAGAGGTCCTTCTGCAGTTGTACAGGGCCCAAATGAGACCCAAGTGAGACCCAATAGACATTCTTGCTATTGAGGGAGTGCAGCATAGGTTTACAAGGTTAATTCCCGGGTTGGCGGGACTGACATATGCTGAGAGAATGGAGCGGCTGGGCTTGTACACTCTGGAGTTTAGAAGGATGAGAGGGCATCTTATTGAAACATATAAGATTGTTAAGGGTTTGGACAAGCTAGAGGTAGGAAACATGTTCCTGATGTTGGGGGAGTCCAGAACCAGGGGCCACAGTTTAAGAATAAGGGGTAAGCCATTTAGAACGGAGACGAGTAAACAATTTTTCACCCAGAGCGTTGTGATTCTGAGGAATTCTTTGCCTCAGAGGGCGGTGGAGGCATGTTCACTGGATGCTTTCAAGAGAGAGCTCGATAAGGCTCTTAAAGATAGTGAAGTTAGGGGATATGGGGAGAAGGCAGGAACGGGGTACTGATTGGGGATGAACAGCCATGATCACATTGAATGGCGATGCTGGCTGGAAGGGCCGAATGGCCTGCTCCTGCACCTATTGTCTATTGAAGTATGTGAATCATGGACATCACCAGTTGCTGGGTGTCTTCTCTGGTGATGCTCTGGCAGACGTGCATTTCAGCCATCTTTAAGCTGATGCTTGTTTTGGGGCCTAGTCCCCTTCACTTTTCTCTTCAGCGTATAAAAGGCACGTTCTATTGGGTTCAGTTCGGGTGAAACAGCTCAAATGTTAAATGCAACAAATGCATCGAGTTGGAATGACTTTGCCTCTTCCTGCAATGTTAAATGCAGCAAATGCGTTGCATTAGTGATATTGCAAACCCCCGGGATGTGAAATGCATTAAATTCATTGCAATAATCTTGCAAAACCCCTCAGATGTGAAATGTAACCGTGACGTCATAGAGGGGACGGCGGGGGCGGGACATCCGGCCCTCTGACTGATTGGACGTCCCCATTGGCGGAGAGAGACGTCGCTCAACCGGGCGGTGGGGCGGGACTTGCAGATGGCCGGAAGCGGCGGGTGATTGGGGGAGAGGGACGTCAGTCAGAGGGAGGGAGAAGGAACCCGCCCCCTTGTCTCTCTCTGGTCCGCGTTGCAGACAGGAGTGAGAGAGAGGGAGAATGAGAGAGAGGGGGAGATGGAGGCGTGTGTGCTGGGGGAGGGAGGGAGGGAAGGTGAGCGGAGGGAGGGAGGGAGAGAGAGAGAGGGAGAAATGAAGAATTGTGTGAAAATTGAAAGAATTGAGTGAAAGAGAGGGGGATGGTGGAGAGAGAGAGAGAGAGAGAGAGAGAGAGAGAATGGAGAGAGGGAAAGATAGAGGGGAGAGAGGGAGAGGGATAGCTAGAGGGCAGGGGAGGGGAGGGGAGAGAGACAGAAAGAGGGGAGGGAGATAGAGGAGGGAAAGAGAGAGTGGGAGAGAGATGGAGGAGAGATGGAGGAGTGTGAGCTGCGGGAGGGAGGAGGGAAGGTGGGGCAGGGAGAGAGGGAAAGAGAAAATTGAGTGAAAAATGATTTGAGTGAAAAATTAGGATTTAAGTGAAAGAGAGGGGGAAGGTGGGAGGGAGGGAAGGAGAGATGGAGGAGAGAGGGGAGAGAGGGAGAGAATGGAGAGAGGGAGAGGAAAGATAGAAGAGAGGGTGTGAGAGAGAGGGAGGAGAGGTGAGGAGAGAGAGAGATAGAGAGAGAGAGAGAGAGAGGGAGGACATGGAGAGGGAAATATAGAGGAGAGGAGAGGGTGAGAGAGAGGGGGAGAGAGAGAAAGGAGAGAGGGAGAGGGAAAATAGAGAGGAGAGGGGAGAGAGAGATGAATGCATTTTAAAGGAATTGCAGTCTTCACTTTCGGAGTAGATTTGCAAGTTTGTCCCCAGCATCTGAAGAAGGGTCTCGACCCGAAACGTTGCCTATTTCCTTCGCTCCATTGATGCTGCCTCACCCACTGAGTTTCTCCAGCATTTGTGTCTACCACCTATTAAACTCAATCGTTAGTTAACTTCAGAGTGGTGGCGTTCGTGCGTGCGCGTGTGGAGGGCGTGTGTGTGTGCGGGCACACAATACTCCAGGTGTGGTCTCACCAGGGCCCTGTACAACTGCAGAAGGACCTCTTTGCTCCTAGACTCAACTCCTCTTGTTATAAAGGCCAACAGGCCAAAACTGCACAGAATACTCCAGGTGTGGTCTCACCAGGGCCCTGTACAACTGTAGAAGGACCTCATTGCTCCAATACTCAACTCTTTCTCTGTTTTCTTTAGTGGTCTTTCCAAATAAAATGAAAACATCTTTTACACTTTGTGTACAACTCGATGTTTGAAATATGTTCTTCAACCAGCTTAGTCTAGTTTAGTTTAGAGATACAGCACGGAAACAGGCCCATCGGCCCCAGCGAGTCCGTGCCGACCAGCGATCCCCGCACACTTACACCATCCTACACACACACAGGGGGACAATTTACAATCTTTACCAGAAACCAATTAACCTACAAACCCGCACATCTTTGGAGTGTGATAGGAAACCAGAGCGCCCGGAGAAAACCCACGCAGGTCACGGGGAGAGAACGTGCAAACACCGTACAGACAGCACCCGTGGTCGGGATGGAACCGTGTCTCTGGCGCCGTGAGGCGGCAACTCTACCGTTGGGTCACCGTGACGACCAGAGAGGGAGGGAGAGGTGGATACTTCTCTCTCCCTCTCTCTCTCTCCCTCCTTCTCTCTCACTCTCTCTCCCTCCCTCTCTCTCTCTCTCTGTCCCTCCCCCTTTCCCTCTCACCATCCCTTCATCCCCCCCTCCTTTGTTCTCTCCATCCCTTCATCCCTCCCGTCCTTTGTTCTCTCCTTCCCCTCTCCTTTGTTCTCTCCAACCCTTCATCCCCCCCTCCTTTGTTCTCTCCATCCCTTCATCCCCCCTCCTTTGTTCTCTCCATCCCTTCATCCCCCCTCCTTTGTTCTCTCCATCCCTTCATCCACCCTCCTTTGTTCTCTCCATCCCTTCATCCCCCCCTTTGTACTCTCCATCCCTTCATCCCCCCTCCTTTGTTCTCTCCATCCCTTCATCCCCCCTCCTTTGTTCTCTCCATCCCTTCAACCCCCCTTCCTTTGTTCTCTCCATTCCACCCTCAATGCCCCAAAAAACAACAAAACACCCGGAACCAAAACTGCGACATTTCGCCCTCCACCCGGACGCCTGAGATCCGCCGTCCCACTTTGCCAGCGCCGGTGCGCCGCTCTTAAGCGTCTCCCCTTTCCCCGGAACGCCTTTGTGGACGAGAGGTTCGCCACCCGACCGGAAGTGGTGCGGGAATCCAGCTGTGAAGAGCAGGTAAGGATAAAAGCGCTGCCATGCAGCGGGAGGCAGCAATGCAGCCAGTGATGCATGCATTCCCTTTAATGCAGCCAGTGATGCGTGCAGTCCCTTTAATGCAGCCAGTGATGCATGCATTCCCTTTAATGCAGCCAGTGATGCATGCATTCCCTTTAATGCAGCCAAGGACGCATGCATTTCCGTTAATGCAGCCAGTGATGCATGCATTCCCTTTAATGCAGCCAGTGATGCATGCATTCCCTTTAATGCAGCCAGTGACGCATGCATTCCCTTTAATGCAGCCAGTGATGCATGCATTCCCTTTAATGCAGCAGGGGGAACATGCATTCCCTTTAATGCAGCAGGGGGAACATGCACAGGCGCTTGCAGGCATTGCAGCCATCTTTAAGCTGATGCTTGTTTGGGGCCTAGTCCCCTTTTCTCTTCAGCGTATAAAAGGCACGTTCCATTGGGTTCAGATCGGGTGAAACAGCTCAAATGTTAAATGCAACAAATGCATCGCGTTGGAATAACTTTGCATCCTCCTGCAATGTTAAATGCAGCAAATGCGTTGCATTAGTGATATTGCAACCCCCCGGGATGTGAAATGCATTAAATTCATTGCAATAATCTTGCAAAACCCCATAGATGTGAAATGTAACCGTGACGTCATAGAGGGGACGGCGGGGGCGGGACATCCGGCCCTCTGACTGATTGGACGTCCCCATTGGCGGAGAGAGACGTCGCTCAACCGGGCGGTGGGGCGGGACTTGCAGATGAACGTGCAAACACCGCACAGACAGCACCCGTGGGAGGGATGGAACCGGGTCTCTGGCGCCGTGAGGTGGCAACTCTACCGCTGGATCACCGTGACGACCAGAGAGGGAGGGAGAGGTGAATACTTCTCTCTCCCTCTCTCTCTCTCCCTGCTTCTCTCTCACTCTCTCTCCATCCCTCTCTCTCTCTCTCTCTGTCCCACCCCCTTTCCCTCTCTCCATCCCTTCAACCCTCCTCCTTTGTTCTCTCCATCCCTTCATCCCTCCCGTCCTTTGTTCTCTCCTTCCCCTCTCCTTTGTTCTCTCCAACCCTTCATGCCCCCCCTCCTTTGTTCTCTCCATCCCTTCATCCCCCCCTCCTTTGTTCTCTCCATCCCTTCATCCCCCCCTCCTTTGTTCTCTCCATCCCTTCATCCCCCCTCCTTTGTTCTCTCCATCCCTTCATCCCCCCTCCTTTGTTCTCTCCATCCCTTTGCAAAACAACCGCAAATGCCTTTGAATCATTTGGTTTAGACACATCTGTGTTCTTATTTTCAAATTACTTACATAGAATATATGGTTAGTAACAGGATTCAGTATGCTTACCACGTTCTGAAGTTATTTGGCATTTTAGTATTGGTGCTGTGTGTGAGTTTGTGTCTGTGTGTGTGTTTGTTTGTGTGTGTGTGTGAGTGTGTCTATTTGTTTGTGTGTATGTGTGTGTGTCTTTCTGTATATGTGTGTGTGTGTTTGTTTGTGTCTTTGTGTTTGTGTGTATGTCTGTGTGTGTTTCTGTGTGTGTGTCTGTGTGTTTGTCTGTGTGTGTGTGTCTCTGTGTGTGTGTCTCTGTGTGTGTGTGTCTGTGTGTGTGTGTCTCTGTTGGAGTGCTTGGAGTGCAGTGGGGTTGGAATTGCTGCCCGCATCCTGCTTGGAGTGCTGTGGGGTTGGACTTACTGCCGGCACTCTGCTTGGAGTGCTGTGAGGTTGAATTTGCCGCCTGCACTCTGCTTGCTCTCTGGTTAGACTTGCTGCCTGCACTCTGCTTGGAGTGCTATGAGGTTGGACTTGCTGCCTGCACTATGCTTGGAGTGAGGTTGGATTTGCTGCCTGCACTCTGCTTGGAGTGCTGTGAGGTTGGACTTGCTGCCTGCACTCTGCTTGGAGTGAGGTTGGACTTGCTGCATACACTCTGCTTGGAGTGCTGTGAGGTTGGATTTGCTGCCTCCACTCTGCTTGGAGTGCTGTGGTGTTGGACATGCTGCCTGCACTCTGCTTGGAGTGAGTTGGATTTGCTGCCTCCACTCTGCTTGGAGTGAGGTTGGATTTGCTGCCTCCACTCTGCTTGGAGTGCTGTGGTGTTGGACTTGCTGCCTGCACTCTGCTTGGAGTGAGGTTGGATTTGCTGCCTCCACTCTGCTTGGAGTGAGGTTGGATTTGCTGCCTCCACTCTGCTTGGAGTGCTGTGAGGTTGGACTTGCTGCCTGCACTCTGCTTGGAGTGAGGTTGGATTTGCTGCCTGCACTCTGCTTGGAGTGAGGTTGGATTTGCTGCCTGCACTCTGCTCGGAGTGAGGTTGGACTTGCTGCCTGCACTCTGCTTGGAGTGCTGTGGTGTTGGACTTGCAATGTTTTAAGACTCGTTCACATTTTAAAATTTAATAAATCATTTTCCACTTGCCATGTCTGCGTGTTCTTCAACACAATGGGTACCTTATAGGCAGGAATGCCTGCGCTGTCAGAGAGCCACTAAGAGTGCCTGGAGGAGAGGGGAGGTTGAGGGGAGATGGACTGAATGTGAGTGTGGGGGGAATGGCAAGGAGCAGAGTTGTGGAGTGAAGGGAGGAGGGGTAACTGAGTGAACTGCCACCACACCAGCTGTAATTGACTGAAGTGCGAGCCCACCAGCCGTGACTTCACTGAACTGTAAGTCCAAGAATCCATTCAGTCCACATTGTCCATACTATCCCTCTGGAAACCAGTCCCTTCAGCCCACAACACCCATACTAGTGCTCCAGAGATCCACGCAAGGATAGACGTTCCTCCTTCATTGCTGTGATCTGTAAAAAGATATGAAAATGTCTAAAATTGATTGTCCACCATCTCCTCCTTCTCTCTCACAGACTCTGTCACCTGTTTTCAGTAGAATTTCTGGCAGTTTCTGAGCTGCCAGCCCACCAGGCCTGAGTTTCTGAGCTGCCATCCCACCAGGCCTGAGTTTCTGAGCTGCTAGCCCAAGAATACATTCCGCCCACAAAACCGATGTTAGAACTCCAGAAGCTCCCCCCGCCCCCCCCCCCCACTGGCCAGCAATATTGGAATTGGTGGAGAGGTGGAAAATTGCTTTGGGGGACCACCCCTCCCGTGTGAAGATGGGACCCAACGGGTCTCACTTAGTCTAGTGTACTTATACAAGAAGAAGTTTGGATGAATATCTTACTGTTTTTACTACTACAATAAAGAAACTATTAACCAAGAGACTGTGTTTGGAAGATTTCCCTTTCGACGGCATTGAATGTCTCGGGGAGAGCTCGTGAGTGAGTTTCGATTATCTCCTGAACCCCTGTCTTCAATCAGAGTGACTAAAGGAAAGAATCCTTGAAACTATATGAAAATCTGTCACTATAAGTATTACCCCAGATTACTACCCCCCAGTGTGTCACGCTATCAGTACTACTCCACAGTGTGTCCCTCCATCAGTACCACCACAGTGTGTCCCTCCATCAGCACCACCACAGTGTGTCCCTCCATCAGTACCACCACAGTGTGTCCCTCCATCAGTACCACCACAGTGTGCCCCTCCATCAGTACCACCACAGTGTGCCCCTCCATCAGTACCACCACAGTGTGTCCCTCCATCTGTAGAACCACAGTGTGCCCCTCCATCTGTAGAACCACAGTGTCCCTCCATCAGTACCACCACAGTGTGTCACTCCATCAGCACCACCACAGTGTGTCCCTCCATCAGTACCACCACAGTGTGCCTCTCCATCAGTACCATCACAGTGTGTCACTGCGTCAGTTCTGCCCCATTTTTGTCCATCCATCAGTACTATCCCACTGTGTGTCATTCCATCAGTGGACGGAGAGAGGGCAGCCCAGAGAGGGGAATAGAGAGCGTAGGAGGGAGAGTAACAGTTCAGAGAGAGTGACATCAGTAAGGATGGAGGGAGAGAGAAAGAGAGGAGGGAGAGGTGCTGCATCATTCGCTGTTTTATTTAGGTTTAGGACAATTCTGAGGCGGCAATGCTTCTGTTCTCTGAGTGTCGTTAGTATTTGGGTTGTTCCTCCACAGAGGTTATGAAGGAAGGCAGGGAATGTTATTGTCCCATGGTATAGTTAGATCTATTCCAGGCAATCAGGGAGTGAATGGTTCCCGGGGTCAGTCAGTGGGAGTGTGGGGTTGAGGTCGCAGTCATTGAAGCCGCGATCATATTGAGTGGTGAAGCAGAGTGGAGGGGGGGCATTTTAGTCCGAGGTGATGTGTTGAACTAATTCCTCAACCTGTGGACAAAGGTCGCCCAGTCCAGTCCACCTTCAAACTGGGCACCAGAAGCCCTGAGAGGGTCCCTCGAAATTGGCATTGCCTTGCTGAGTGAAACGGATTGAAGGAAATCAGACAAACAACATGAGGTGGTGAGTTGGATCTGATGGAGTTTGAAACAATATCCCCTTTGCTGGAACAATGCCGCCGCTCCCAATTTCCATCCCTCAGTATCTATCGCCACAATTCCAGTCTTTGGAGTATCTCATTCAATTCCCTGAATAAATCACAACCTGTCTCAGTAGGGATTTCACTCGGCTGATGTCATCTGTTTGTGAATCATTTCTAAACCTCTATTTTTAAACTCTGTTGAAACTTCACTGTCCCGGTGGAGACGGAAAATGGTATAAAATCTCCAGGAATGTTCTGTCCCAGCATTTCATTCCGAGACATTACCGGTAACTCACGGGGACACGTCGCTGGGCTGAGACAATGTGGGAAAAGGTTTATGAATATTTGGGTGTGCAGAAAATCCTGTACGTGATCATTGCTGCTGTTGGAGTCCCTGGTAAGTGAGCAGAACAATTCAAGTTTTATAACTCCATCCGTGTGTTAACTGGTGTTGACCTGATTCTCATCATGTTACATGTTCCCAACTGATGATCGTTGTACAAGATATGTGAAGAATATCAATCCTCTCAGTGAAATATTTGTGAATTAACGCTGCTGTGATTTGTCTTATTTTCAGACAGCTGAAACTAAGCCTCTTTTTCTCTCACTGCTGCCGGCCGGGAGCCACTAGAATGTTGTTCTTGCCTTCAGTGGGACCTTGCCCAGAGTTGTCCCAGTGCTCGGGACAGGCAGGCAGGCAGGCAGCTCTCCGGGACGGTGTGACTGGGAGAGAGGGGTTCACATTGTGAAGTTCACTGTGTCTGAGTTATTGATCAGAGTGAACACCCGCTCCTGTGGACACTGTGTCTGACTGTGGAGTCTGTCTGTCACAGTCGGATTCCACCCACCGCCTGTTGGTCAATAATTGGATCGATCTCCTGGACCACTGGCCGCGGATCTACCGGCGTGTGTGTGTGTGTGCTGTTACTGAACTGAACTCACTGTGGAATGAATCCATTAACGGAGCCGTTCTGCTGCCGGATTCCATGTTGTCCCTGCCTTCCCTCTGGAAGCCTTCCCCCTCGTCCCCATCAGATGCCAAGTTCCCAGAGCCCTGGTTAAACGGGGCCGGCCGGTTAAGTCTGTGAAAGCGGCCCCATCACAGATTGTGAGCAGCAGCAGGGTTCACTATAGAAAGGACCATTACGCCTATTGTAACGGGTACGTGGCTGCTCGTTCCCTCCCCGCCAGCCCGCCACATTATCTCTTCTCCCCTGAAGCAGGCAGACATGTCGGGCACAGTCGGAGCCGGCTCTGACATTGTTAAACTTGCAGCAGTCGCGCACCGACTCCAACACTCCTGATCTTGAGCTGAAAGTCGAGCCGGTGTTCAGCCCCGGAGGACCGTGTTGAGTAAATGCCCAGTGTCCGTTCCCTTGTCTTTCCGCAGTGAATTCAGTGGCGATTGTGATCCTGTCCCGGGGAAAGTGCGGCCTCTCCACCTGCACCACTCGCTACCTGGTGGCCATGGCAGCGGCCGATCTACTGGTCCTCATCACCGTGGTCATTTTGAATTGGCTCAAATATCATTACTTTAATTGGAGTTTCCTGGCCATCACCCCCGTGTGTAGTGTTAACGCTGTACTGAAGTTTGCAGCTACAGACTGTTCTGTCTGGTTCACCGTCACTTTCACCTTTGATCGCTTTGTCGCTATTTGTTGCCAGAAGCTGAAAACTAAATATTGCAGCGGGAAAACTGCGGCTGTGGTTCTGGCAACAGCCGGCGTTCTGTTCTGTGCGAAAAACATTCCCCGCTACTTCACACAGGGACCCGTGTATATCATCGACAATGTCCCGTGGGACTGTAGATCGGTGGACAGTGTTTACACTGACCCCGGGTGGGTGGCATTTGACTGGATCGACACCGTTTTAACTCCGTTCCTCCCTTTCGCTGTAATCCTGCTCCTCAACGCTCTGACAGTCCGCCACATTTTAGTGGCCATTCGGGTCCGTAAGGGCTGAGGGGTGAGAGCAAGGGGGAGAACCGCAGTGACCCGGAGATGGAGAGCAGGAGGAGGTCTATGGTTTTACTCTTCACCATCTCCGGCAGCTTCATCCTCCTGTGGCTGACGATGGTTGTAGACTTCGTCTATTATCAGATCACAGGAATTGGAGGTAATCGGAATGGAATCTCAATATATCTTTCACTACGTCGGGTATTTGCTGAGGAATCTCAGCTGCTGCACCAACACATTTATTTACGCGGTGACCCAGTCCAAGTTCAGGGAGCAGGTGGCGAGTGCGGTGAAATATCCGCTCACCTCAGTGCTTCGGATCATTAATAAATCCCCGCCCTCAGCGAATCTATCGCAGAGACGGGCGGCCGGCCGCAGTCTCTCCGCTCCGGGCTCCGGCTCCTGACATTCACCGCCGGAGCCATGAGGGAGGGGGAAGAGGAGAAACTGGCCAAAATTGACTGGAAAGATACACTAGCAGGGATGAGAGTGGAACAACAATGGCAGGTATTTCTGGGAATAATACAGGATCAGTTCACTCCAAAGAGGAAGAAAGATTCCAAGGGGAGGAAGGGGCGACCGTGGCTGACAAGGGACGTCAGGGACATTATAAACATTAAAGTGAAGAAGTACAACGTAGCAAAGATGAGCGGGAAGCAAGAGAATTGGGTAATGTTTAAAGAGCAACAGAAGATAAACAAAAAGACAATACGGGGAGAAAAGAATAGGTACGGGTAGAGAGAGTGATGGGGAGAGGGAGAGGGGGAGAGAGAAAGGGGGAGGGAGAGATGAGAGAGGGGGTGGGGGAGAGATGGAGAGAGGGGAGAGGGAGATGGGGAGAGAGGGGAGAGGGGCAGAGGAGGGGGAGGGAGAGAGAGAGGGAGGGAGAGATGAGAGAGAGGGGTGGGAGAGATGAGAGAGAGGGGGTGAAAGAGAGATGAGAGAGAGAGAGAGATGGAGAGAGAGAGAGAAAGAGAGAGACGGGGAGAGAGGGAGAAGGGGTGAGAGCGAGGGAGGGGTGAGAGAGAGGGGAGAGTGGGAGAGAGAGGGGATAGAGAGAGGGGAGAGAGAGGGGGAGAAAGAGAGGGGGAGAGAGAGAGGTGCAGAGAAAATGGGAGAGAGAAAGCGGGAGAGAGAGAGAAGAGAGGGGGGAGAGAGAGTGGAGAGACAATAGACAATAGAGGGCGAGAGAGGAAGAGACTGAGGAGAGAGGGAGAGAGAGAGAGAGGGGAGAGAAAGGAGAGAGAGGAGGGTAGAGAGAGGCAGAGAGGGAGGGGAGAGAGAAAGAGGCAGGAGTGAGGGGGAGAGAGAGACGGAGAGAGAGAGACAGTGAGGAATAGTTGGAGAAAGGGGGAGAGAGAGAGAGATAGTGAGAGATTGAGAGAGACAAGAGGGGGACAGATGTGAAGGAGTGAGGGGGAGAGGGAGAGAGAGGGAGAGAGTGAGAGGGAGAGAGAGAGAGAGGAGAGAGGAAGAGTGAGAGAGAGAAAGATGGGAGAGAGTGAGGGAGAGACAGAGAGGGGAGGGAGAGAGATGGCGGAAAGAGAGAGGGGAGAGGGGGATGGAGAGAGAGGGTGAGAGAGAGGGGTAGAGAGAGTGGGAGAGATAGGGAGAGAGAGAGAGGGAGAGAGAGTGTAGAGATAGAGGATAGTGAGAGAGGGGCGAGAGAGGGGGATAGAGAGAGGGGGAGAGAGAGAGGGGGAGAGAAACGGGGAGATAGACAGGGAGAGAGAGACAAGAAGAGAGAGAGGCGGAGGGGGGAGTAAGAGAGGGGGAAGAGGAAGAGAGGAGAGAGAGAGAGAAAAAAAAAAGAGAGAGAGAGAGAGAGAGAGAGAGAGAGAGAGAGAGAGAGAGAGAGAGAAGGGAGAGAAAGGGGGTGTGAAGAGAGATACAAGAGAAAGAGAAAAAGAGGGGAGAGAGGGGTGAGAGAGAGGGAGAGAGATAGAGAGGGGAAGAGACGGGGAGAGAGACAGAGGGGGAAAGAGAGAGCGGAGAGACAGGGAGGAGAGAGGGTGGGAGAGTTAGGGGGAGAGAGTAAGCGGGAAAGAGATTGAGAGAGAGAGGAGAGAGGTAGTGAGAGAGCGGAGAGAGAGAGAGAGAAAGGAGAGAGATGGGAGAGAGAGAGAGGACAGGGAGAGAGGAGAGAGAAGAGAGAGTGGAGAGAGATAGAGAAAAGTGGGTGAGAGGGGAGAGAGAGGGGGAGAGAGAGAGAGGGAGAGAGGGGAAGGGAGAGAGAGGGGAAGAAGGAGAGAGAGAGGGAAGAGAGAGGGCTGTGAGATAGAGAGAGTGTAGAGAGGGGGAGGGAGAGAGAGAGTGAGAAGAGAGGGGAGAGGGAGAGACCTAGCAGCGAGAAGAGAGAGAGGGAGAAAGAGAGTGCTGCTAGAGAAATGGGAGAGAAGGGGGTAGAGAGGGGGGGAGAGAGGGGGAGAGAGAGAGTGGGGAGAGAGGGGAGAGAGAGAGAAGGGGAGAGAGAGAAGGGGAGAGTGAGAGGGAGAGAGAGAGAGATAGAGGCGGGGAGAGACAGGGAGAGGGGAGAGAGAGAGAGAGAGGGGAGAGAGAGAGGAGAGGGGGTTGGGGAGAGAGTGAGAGAGGGGGAGAGAGAGGGAGTGGGAGAGAATGGCGGAGAAAGAGGGGGTGAGAGGGAGAGAGAGAGGGAGAAGAGAGGGGGAGAGCTAGAGGCGGAGAGAGAGTGGGGAGAGAGAGAGAAGGGGAGAGAGAGATGGGGAGAGATAGGGGAGAGAAACAGGAACAAAGAGAGATGAGTGAGAGAGAGGGGGGGGGGGGAGAGAGCGAGGGAGAGAGGGGGAGAGAGAAAGGGGAGAGAGAGAGAGAGAGGTGAGAGTGAGAGGGGAGAGCGAGGGGATGAGTGAGAGAGGGGAGAGAGAAGTTATCGAGAGGGGGACAGAGGGTAGAGAGAGGGGAGAGAGAGAGGGTAGCGAGGGAAGAGAGAGATGTGTAGAAAGGGGGATGAGAGAGAGACGGAGAGTGCGGGGGAGAGACAGAGAAAGGGGGAAAGAGAGAGGGGAGAGAGAGGGTGGGAGAGGTAGATAGAGGGGGAGAGATAGGGAGAGAGAGCGAGAGAGAGAGAGAGAGAGCGAAGGGGATAGAGCGAGAGAGGGGAAAGAGAGAGGGAGAGAGAGAGAGGGTATAGAGAGAGATGGGGGGAGAGGGAGATAGATAGCTGAGAGAGAGGGGGGAGGGGGGTGGGGAGAGACGGAAAGAGACGGGGAGAGAGAGAGAGAGTGGTGGGTGAGAAAGAGTGAGAGATAGGTGTTAGAGAGAGAGAGAGGGGAGAGAGAGAGGGGAGAGAGATGGGGTGGGAGACGGGAAGAGAGATAGAGAGAGAACGGGGGAGAGAGGGCTTTAGAGAGAGAGGGGTTAGAGAGAGGGCGGAGAGAGAAAAAAAATGGGAGAGAAGGGGAGAGAGAGGGGAGGAGAGAGATAGCAGAGAGAGAGAGAGTGGGGTGGTGAGAGGGAGAGAGAGAGGGGGGCGAGAGGGATAGAGAGAGGGGGCAAGAGAGGGGGGCGAGAGAGGGGTAGAGAGAGGGGGGAGAGGGGGTGAGAGGGGGAGAGAGAGAGGGGGAGAATGGCAGAGAGAGAGGGGATGAGGGAGAGAGAGAGAGGGTAGAGAGAGCGTGGGGAGAGAGAATGTAGAGAGGAGAGAGATAGTGTAGAGAGAGGGGGAGAGAGACTGTAGAGAGAGATGTGTATAGTGAGAGGGGGAGAGAGAGGGAGAGACGGAGAGAGTGGGGGGGGGCAGTGGGGGGGAGAGAGATGGGGAGAGAGACAGAGAGGGGGGGAAGAGAGACGGGATAGAGAGAGGGTGGGAGAGGATAGAGGGGAGCGAGAGAGAGAAGGGGAGAGAGAAAGAAAGAGATAGAGTGTAGAGAGAGAGAGAGGGAGTGGGAGAGATAGCTGAGAGAGAGAGAGAGGGGGAGAGGGAGGTGGGAGAGGGAGAGAGAGGGGGGCGAGAGAGGGGTAGAGAGAGAGGGAGAGAGAGAGAGGGGGGAGTTAGAGGGGGAGAGGGTGGGGTAGAGAGTGGGGAGAGAGTGGGGGAGAGGGAGAGAGTGGGGGAGACAGGGGTAGAGAGAGGCGGAGAAAGATGGGGAGAGAGAGGGGAGACAGAGAAGGGGGAGAGAGGGAGAGAGAGAGAGAGAGGACAGAGAGAGGGGAGAGAGAGAGAGGGGGGGAGAGAGGGAAAGGAGAGAGAGGGAAGAGAGAGGGCAGTGAGAGAGTGAGAGAGATAGAGAGAGAGAGAGAGAGAGAGAGAGAATGAGTGAGAGGGTGAGAGAGAGGGGAGAGGGAGAGACCTAGCAGCGAGAGAGAGAGGGAGAAGGCGAGTGCTAGAGAAAGGGGGAGAGAGAATGGGGATTGAGAGGGGGAGAGTGGGAAAGAGGGGGGAGAGAGGGGACAAGAAAGAGTAGAGAGAGAGGGGATAGAGAGAGAGAACAGAGAGGGAGAGAGAGAAAGAAATGGGGAGAGAGTGGAGAGACAATAGACAACAGATGGGGAGAGAAGGAGAGACTGAGGGAAGGGAGAGAGAGAGAGGAGAGAGAGGGGGATAGGGGGTGGAGATAGAGGGAGTGAGAGGGGGTGAGAGGGTGGGGGGGAGAGAGGGGTCTAGAAAGGGGGGAATCGAGTGAGGCGGGGGAGAGAGGGGGAGTGAGAGAGCGACGGGAGAGAGAGGGGGAGAGAGAGAGAGAGAGGGGGAGAGGGAGAAAGAGAGGGGAGAAAGAGAGAGAGAGAGAGAGAGAGAGAGGAAAGGGAGAGAGTGAGAGAGGGGAGAGAGAGAGGGAGGGGAGAGAGAGAGAGAGAGGGAGGGGAGAGAGAGAGGGGAGAGAGAGATGGAGAGAGATAGCGGAGAGAGAGAGAGGGGAGGGGTAGAGAGAGGGGTGAGAGAGGGGGTGAGGCGGTGAGAATGTTGGAGAGGGGGTGAGAGGGAGAGAGAGAGGGGTCGAGAGAGAGGCGAGAGAGTGAGGAGGAGAGAGAGAGAGATAGAAGGGGAGAGAGAGAAGGTGAGAGAGAGAGAGAGAGAGAGGGAGAGAGAGAGAAGGGGAGAGAGAGAGAGAGAGAGAGAGAGAGAGAGGAGGGGAGAGAGAGAGTCGGAGAGAGAGAGAGACAGGAAGAAAGAGAGATGAGGAGTGAGAGAGAGGGGAGGGGGAGAGAGCGAGGGAGAGAGAGAGGGAGAGTGAAGGGAGAGCGAGGGGGATTGAGAGGGGGAGAGAGAAGTTAGAGAGAGGGCAGAGAGGTAGAGAGAGGGGAGAGAAAGGGTAGAGAGGGGGGAGAGATGTGTAGAGAGGGGATGAGAGAGGGAGAGAGTGGGGGGAGAGAGATGGGAGAGAGACAGAAAGGGGAAAGAGAGAGGGGAGAGAGAGGGTGGGAGAGGTAGATAGGGAGAGATAGAGAGAGAGAGAGAGGGGATAGAGCGAGAGAGAGGGGAGAGACAGAGAGGGAGAGAGAGAGAGAGGGTATAGAGAGAGAGACAGCTGAGAGGGGGATGGGGAGAGACGGAGAGAGAGAGGGGGAGAGAGACAGAGTGCGGGAGAGAGAGGGTGAGAGATAGGTGGTAAGAGAGGAAAGGGAGAGAGAGGGGGTGGGAGAGGGAAGAGATAGAGAGAGAAAGGGGCGAGAGAGGGGTTAGAGAGATAGGGGGAGAAAAAAATGGGAGAGAGGGGGAGAGGGAGAGGGAGTGAGATAGCAGATAGAGAGAGGGGGATGGTGAGGAGAGAGAGAGAGAGAGCGGTAAGAGGGAGGGGGGAAGAGGGAAAGGGGTAGAGCGAGAGGGGGGAGAATGGCAGAGAGAGAGGGGGTGAGGTAGAGAGAGAGGGGGGGAGAGGGGTAGAGAGAGTGGGGAGAGAGAGAGGGGTAGAGAGAGGGGGAGGGAGAGGGGGGAGAGAGATGGGGAGAGAGAGAGGGGGAGAGAGAGGGGGGAGAATGGAAGAGAGAGAGCGGTGAGGGAGAGAGAGAGAAGGGTGGAGAGAGAGGGGAGGGTGAGAGGGGAGAGATAATGTAGAGAGGAGAGAGTGAGTCGAGAGAGAGGGGGAGGATAGAGGGTGGAGAGAGAGACTCGGAGAGACGCGGAGAGGGAGGATAGAGGGGGGATAGAGAGAGGGGGAAAGAGACGGAGGGGGGAGAGGGAGGGGAGAGAGAGGGGGAGAGAGAGGGGAAGAGAGATGGGTGGGAGAGAGAGAGAGAGAGAGGTCAGAGAGAGAGGGGCAGAGAGAGTGAGAGAGGGGAGAGAGTGGAGAGGGAGAGAGGGAGAGAATGGGAGAGGGGAGAGAGAGGGGAGAGAGAGGGGGGAGATAGAAAGGAGAGAGAGGGGGCGAGAGAGGGGGGAGAGGGGGAGAAAGAGAGGGAGTGAGAGAAAAGATGGAGAGGGGAGAGAGAGAGGGGGAGATAGAGCGAGAGGGGCAGAGACGGAGGGGGGAGAGAGAGATGGGGAGAGAGATGGGTGGGAGAGAGAGAGAGAGAGGTCAGAGAGAGAGGGGCAGAGAGTGAGAGAGGGGGAGAGTGGAGAGGGAGAGAAGGGGGAGAGGGGGACGACAGAGAGATGGGCAGAGAGAGAGAAAGAGAAAGGGGGAGAGAGAGGGGCGAGAGAGAGAGGAGAGAGGGGATAGAGGGGGAGAGAGAGGGGGAGAGAGGGAGGGGATAGAGTGAGGGGAGAGAGAGAGTGAGATAGAAAAGGGAGAGAGAGAGGGAGAGAAAGAGAGGATAGAGGGGACTAGGAGAGAGAGGGGAGAGAAATGGGGGCAGAGAGAGGGGGAGATAGAGAGGGGAGAGAAAGAGGAGGGTGAGAAAGCGGGAGTGAGATGGGAGAGAGAGGGGAATGGGGAAAGAGAGAGATTAAAGGGGGAGAGAGAGAGGGGGTGAGAGAGAAGGGAAAGGGGGAGAGAGAGGGCAGAGGAGAGAGTGGAGAGAGAGGGATGTGAGTGAGAGGACAGAGAGGACAGAGACGAGATAGAGAGAAGGGAGAGGGGGAGAGAGAGAGAGGGGGAGAGAGAGAGGGGGAGAGAGAGATAGAGAGGGGAGGGAGAGGGGGTGTTAGAGAGGTGAGAGAAATGGGGAGAGAGATGGAGTCGGAGAGAGAGAGACAGGAAGAGAGAGGAGAGGGGGAGAGAGGGGGAGAAGTGAGGGGGGTGAGAGGGGGAGAAAGTGAGGGGGAGAGAGTGAGGGGGAGAGAGAGAGGGAGAGAGAAAGAGGGAGAGATGGGAGTAAGAGAGGAGAGAGTGGGAGAGATAGAGAGAGGGGAGAGAGAGAGGGGAGGCAGAGAGAGAGTGAGAGAGAGAGGGGAGCAGAGAGAGAGAAGCAGGGAGATAGGGAGAGAGAGAAAAGAGAGAGGGGGAGGGAGAGAGAGGGTGGGTAGAGAGGGGGGCGAGAGAGGGAGGAGAGAGGGGAGAGAGAGAGGGGGGAAAGAGAGGTGGAGAGACAGAGGGGGAGAGAGAGAGAGGGGCAGATAGAGAAGGGGAGAGAAAGAGAGGGGGAGAGGGCGAGAGAGAGAGGGGATAGACGGGAGAAAGTGAAGGGGAGAGAGAGAGAGGGAGAGAGGGGGGTAGAGATAGAGAGAGGGGGTGAAAGAGAGGGGGATAGTGAGGAAGAGAGAGGGGGAGAGAGAGCGAGAGAGGGATGGAGGGAAGAGAGAGAGAGTGAGGGAGAGAGAGAGGGGGGATAGAGGGGAGAGAGAGGGGGACGGGGAGAGAGTGGGGGGGAGAGGGGGAGAGATAGGGGGAGAGAGAGAGGGGGGGAGAGAGAGGGGGGAGAGAGAGGGGGAAGGAGTGAGGGGGGTGAGAGAGAGGTGGGAGAGAGAGGGGGAGAGAGAGGGGGAGAGAGAGCGGAGTGAGGGGGAGAGAGAGAGACGGAGAGAGTGGGGGGGAGAGAGAGTGAGGGGAAAGAGAGAGGGGGGAGAGAGGGGAGAGAGAGAAAGGGGAGGGAGAGAGGGAGGGGTGAGGGATATGGGAGATAGATAGATAGAGAACGGAGAGAGAGAGAAGGTGGAGAGAGAGGGGGAGAGAGAGTGGGAGAGATAGGATAGAGAAGGGAGAGAGAGGGGTAGAACGGGGAAGAAATTGAGAGAGCTGGAGAATGATAGAAGGGGAGAGAGATAAGGGGAAAGTGGCAGAGGGGGAAAGGAGAGAGTGGGTGAGAGAGAAATAGGGTAGAGAGAGATGGGAGAGGGAGAGAGAGAGGGGGAGAGACAGAGGGGGGAAGGAAGGGGGAGAGAGACGCAGAGTGGTGGGAGAGAGGGAGTGAGAGAGGGTGAGTGGGAGAGGGGGTGGGGAGAGAGAGAGAGAGTGGATGGGAGAGAGACAGAGTAGAGAGAGAGACGTGGAGAGATAAGGGGGGAGAGAGAAGGTGAGAGAACAGTGAATGGGGGCGAGACGGGGGAGAGAGACGGTTCGGGTGAGAGAGAAGGGAGAGAGCGATCGAGAGATAGAGAGAGGGAGAGGCAGGGAGACAGGGGGACAGAGAGAAGAGAGAGAGAGGGGAGAGAGAGATAAAGGGGAGAGAGAGGGACGGAGAGAGAGAGAGGGGCGGAGAGAGAGTGGGGGAAGAGACACAATAGACAATAGAGGGGAGAGGGGGAGGGAGAGGGAGAGAGAGAGAGAGAGAGAGAGAGAGAGAGAGAGAGAGAGAGAGAGAGAGAGAGAGAGAGAGACGGGGAGAGAGAGACAGGGAGAGAGAGAGAACGGGAGGAGGGCGAGATGAGTGGTGAGAGGGAGAGAGATAGTGGAGAGAGATAGAAAGAGAGCGGAGAGAGTGGGCAGAGAGTGAGGGGAGAGAGAGAGGGGAGAGTAAGAGGAGAGAGTGGTGAGGGAGAGAGGGGTAGGGAGGAGAGAGAGGTAGAGAGAGAGAGGGGGGAGAGAGAAGGGGGAGAGGGGGGGCGATTGATAGGGGGAGAGAGAGGGAAGAGAAAGGGGGGGAGAGAGGGTAAAGAGAGGAAGGTGAGGGAGAGAGAGAGAGACGGAGAGAGAAGGGGAGAGAGAGAGAGGAGAGAGACTGGGAGAGAGAGGGAGAAAGAGAGAGAGAGAGACGGGGAGAGACATAAAGGGGGGGAGAGAGAGAGGGGTAGAGAGAGACAGAGAATGGGGCGAGACGGGGAGAGAGAGGGGAGAGGGAGAGATATAGCGGAGAGAGAGAGAGGGGAGAGAGTGGGGGGGAGAGAGTGGGGGGGAGAGGGGAGAGTGGGAGAGAGAGGGGGTGGGGAGAGAGAGAGGGAGAGAGAGAGGATGGGAGACAGAGAGGGGGAGAGAGATATGCAATGTATCAAATATACTGAAATTGATTATATTTGCCGATGATACGAATATTTTTTGTTCCGGTGACAATTTGAAGCAGCTTTTGGAGGTCATCACATCAGAAATGAATAAATTAAAACAGTGGTTTGATGTCAACAAATTGTCTTTAAATTTAAACAAAACAAAGATGATGCTATTTGGAAAACATAAAACAAACCCTCAAGTACAATTGAAAATAGATAACATAAGTATAGAAAGAGTATATGAATATACATTCCTTGGTGTGATCTTAGACCACAAAATCTGCTGGAAACCACATATAATTAAAATAATACATTTTATTTATATAGCGCTTTTCAAGACTCAAAGTCGCTTTACATGGAGAGACAAAAACAAAACAAAATAGAGCAGTAAGACAGAGATGCACAGGGGAGGGGAACATGGGACTAAGGGTATGCAGAGGTGAAGAGATGGGTCTTGAGGCGGGACTGGAAGATGGTGAGGGACTCAGAATTTCGGACCAGTTGTGGGAGGGAATTCCAGAGCCTGGGAGCTGCCCTGGAGAAGGCTCTGCCTCCAAAAGTGCAGAGGTTTGATTTTGGAGTGGAGAGACCGGCTGATGTGGATCTGAGCGACCGTGAGGGTTGGTAGGGGGAGAGGGGTCAGTGAGATAAGGGGGGGGCCAAGTGGTTGAGGGGGGGGGGGGGGCTTTATAGGTGAGGACCAGGATTTTGTAGATGATCCGGTGGGAAAAGGGAAGTAAGTGAAGTTCTTTGAGAACTGGGGTGATGTGGTGCCAGGATTTGGTGTGGGTAATGAGTCGAGCGTCTGCATTCTGGACCAGTTGGAGTCGGTTGATGTTGCTGGAATTAATGCCAAAGAGAAGAGAGTTACAGTAGTCCAGTCGGGAGGAGATTAAGGCATGATGAGTCTTTCAGCAGCGGGGGGTGTGAGACACGATCTGATTTTGGCAATATTGCGGAGGTGAAAAAATGATGTTTTGAGAACATGGCGGATGTGAGGCTCAAGGGAGAGGGTTGAGTCAAAGATCACGCCAAGGTTGCGGGCCTGAGGAGATGGGGAGACAGTGGTGCCGTCAATAGTGAGAGTGGGGTTGTTAATTTTGGTAAGTGTTGATTTGGAGCCAATGAGGAGAAATTCTGTTTTGTTACTGTTTAACTTGGAAGTTGAGTTGCATCCAAGATACAGGCAGGAGTTGATATGGGAGAGAGGCGGGTGGTGGGGGGACTTGGTGCTGAGATAGATCTGGGTGTCATCAGCATAGCAATGAAGTCCAGGTTGAAGTGACGGAGTATATGACCAAGGGGGAGGATGTAGATGATGAAGAGGAGGGGACCAAGAACGGAGCCTTGGGGAACATATAAACCACGTCAAAGCAAAACTGGCAAAGTCTATAGCAATATTGGGAAAATTAAGACACATTCTGGACCACAAATCATGACATACTCTGTATAATACACTCACGTTGCCATATCTGAGTTACTGTGTGGAAATATGGGGTAACACCTACAAAACCAACCTACAGCCGTTATGCACCTTACAAAAAAGAGCAATAAGAATTATCAATAACGTTGGATATCTTGAACATCCCAATTTATTATTCTTAAAGTCACACACACTGAAGTTCACCGATCTGG
Source organism: Malacoraja senta (assembly GCA_038087875.1). Classification (NCBI taxonomy): domain Eukaryota; kingdom Metazoa; phylum Chordata; class Chondrichthyes; order Rajiformes; family Rajidae; genus Malacoraja; species Malacoraja senta. The sequence continues at coordinate 206,159 of JAXLNO010002638.1, forward strand.
TTAAATTTAAGACTGCGCAAATCATGTACAAAGCAAGAAATAATTTACTTCCAAGAAATATACAAAAACTGTTTATGGAAACACAGGGTGGGTATAATTTGAGAGGGGAACTTAATTAAAAAAAAATCAATGTCAGAACAACTCTTAAAAGTATGTACATAGCAATCTGTTGGGTGAATTTGTGGAATGGTTTGGAACAGGAGATTAAACTTAGCACAAACATGATTCACTTTAAAGAGATGTACAAAAACACATTGTTAAAGAATATTGGGATGAGGATAGGTGATTGTGAGTGGGGATATTTGTTATACTGATTGTATTGGGAAGGGTGATTATAGGGTGATGGGTTGTATATATGACTAAGAGATACTGTATCGTATATCAGGGGGGTTTCTTTTCTTTTTTCTTTTTTTCTCTCTTTTTTTGTATGGCTTTGTAAATATTAGATTAGTGTATAAATGTAAATAATTTGGTATACATATAGCTGCTGTGTACATATGGTGTACATATAGCTGCTGGTGTACATATGGTGTACATATAGCTGCTGGTGTACATATGGTGTACATATAGCTGCTGGTGTACATTTGGTGTACATATAGCTGCTGGTGTACATATGGTGTACATATAGCTGTGGTGTACATATGGTGTACATATAGCTGCTGGTGTACATTTGGTGTACATATAGCTGCTGGTGTACATATGGTGTACATATAGCTGTGGTGTACATATGGTGTGCTGGTGTACATATGGTGTACATATAGCTGCTAAATTTGTATAAGATAATTATAAGCAGTTGAATAAGGGATGGGAATTAATAAGCTTTGGCTTCTTCCTGCTCCTTTTCGGACACATACGATTTCAGTTATTTATAGATATTGTTTAGAACACTATAAATATTCATGTTTTCTTTTTTTTGTATGCTGTTTCACACTTGCTTTTTATTCTTTTATTCTGTTAGAAATAAATAATTAAATAAGTAAAGAAATAAATAGGGTCCAAAATGAACGCCCCTGGGAATAACCTTCCCTTCATTCCAGACGCCAAGACCAGCTTTACGAATTTTGGACGTGGCAATGCTGAGACCATCTAGAAGAGTTAATCGTGTTCTAACTGGGTGATTGGAATCAACGACAGTGTCCTTCATAAAGACTGGTGGGCCATGCACAGGGCATTCTTCAATAAAAAAAATTCTCGCAGCCTTCACAAACTTAAACAGAAAATTAAGAACTGATCAGGGTGTTGGCATTATTGAAATTGGCTGGACATTGTACTGAAAATGCTCAATGATCCACAAAAGATGTTATCTTTTTAGAAGTATATCAGAAAATCATATTGCGATGATGCATATGCTGTGCAGAAGATTACTCTTCTGAGGAAGCATTCAAAATGTGAGAGGTTAATACTGGCCAATTTGTAAAGAATCCCTTCATGATGTTTGTCTGTCACCATGATTATTTTGGGGGTAGGATGCCGCTATTTAATTCCAAATGACAGCTGTGTTGACCTGTACGGATATTTATAAACATCAAGAGAAAAATCCTGACCACAGAGTATAATTTTAAATAATAGTAACAAGCATGATGTAATGTAGGGAGTATGTTTCACGGTAACATGGGTACATGGTGTCAACTCCAAGAAATGTGTGTTGAAGGATAAAAGTCTGTTATGTGAACCGATGAAGCATTTGTATCCAGGCAGATGAATTAAGACCATATACATAGACAATAGGTGCTGGAATAGGCCATTTGGCCCTTCGAGACATTCAATGTGATCAAGGGTGATCATCCACAATCACTACCCCGTTCCTGCCTTCTCCCCGTATCCCTTGACTCTGCTAACGCTAAGAGCTCTATTTAACTCTCTCTTGAATGCATCCAGTGAATCACTCGCCACTGCCTTCTGAGGAAGGGAATTCCATAAATTCACAACTCTGGGTGAAAACATTTTTCCTCATCTCAGTTCTAAATAGCCTACCCCTTGTTCTTAAACTGTGGCCCCTGGTTCAGGACTCCCCAAACATTCTCAAATTAGAAGAGCAAAATGGCACACAATACTTCAGGTGTGGTCTCACCAGGGACCTGTATAACTGCAGAAGGACCTCTTTGCTCCTATACTCAAATCCTCTCGGCAGGAAACATGTTCCCGATGTTCGGGGAGTCCAGAACCAGGGGCACAGTTTAAACGTAAGGGGTAGGCCATTTAGAATGGAGATGAGGAAAAACTTTTTCACCCAGTGAGTTGTGAATCGGTAATTCTCTGCCTCAGAAGGCAGTGGCGGCCGAGTCTCTGGATGCTTGCAAGAGAGTTAGATAAAACTCTTAAAGATAGCGGAGTTAAGGAATATGGGGAGAAGGCAGGAATGGGGTACTGATTGTGGATGATCAGCCATGATCACAGTGAATGGCGGTGTTGGCTCGAAGGGCCGAATGGCCCACTCCTGCACCTATTGTCTATTGTTATGAAGGTCAACATGCTATTAGCTTTCTTCACTGCCTGCTGTACCTGCATACTTACTTTCAGTGACTGGTGTACAAGGACACCCAGTTCTCATTGCACTTCCCCTTTTCCTAATCTGACACCATTCAGATAATAATCTGCCTTCTTGTTCTTGCGACCAAAGTGGATAACCTCACATTTATCCACGTTAAACTGCATCTGCCACGTATCTGCCCACTCACCCGTCACCTTGCAGCCTCACAGCTTCCCCTTCACAGTTCACATTGCCACCCAGCTTTGCGTCATCTGCAAATTTGCTAAAGCCCCTGTCCCACTGTACGAGGTAATTCATGAGTTCTCCCGAGTTTTCCCCTGATTCGAACTCGGAGAATGTCCGTAGCGGGTCCGTAGGAGTTCGTGGATGTCTCATGGCGGCTTGTAATGCTAACGGTAGGTATAAAAAGTAACAACTTTTTTCATCATGAGTATTTTTTTACTCGTGGACATTTTTTACAGGGATGAAAAACGTCATGAGTTACCGGATGTCCTGAGCACTTACCGTTAGCAATGCGAGCCGCTACGAGACATCCACGAACTCCTACGGACCTGCTATGGACATTTGCTATGAGAATGCAGGGTGACTTGGACAGGTTGGGGGAGTGTGCAGATGAAAGGGTCCCTTTCAGAATGGCAGGCTGTGACTAGTGGGGTACCGCAAGGCTCCGTGATGGGACCGCAGCTATTTACAATATACATCAATGATTTGGATGAAGGGATTCAAAGTAACATTAGCAAATTTGCAGATGACACAAAGCTGGATGGCAGTGTGAACTGTGAGGAGGATGCTATGAGCGTGCAGGGTGACTTGGGCAGGTTGGGGGAGTGGGTGGATGCATGGCAGATGAAGTTTAATGCGGATAAATGTGAGGTTATCCACTTTAGTAGCAAAAACAGGAAGGCAGATTACTATCTAAATGGCGTCAAGTTGGGAAAAGGGGAAGTACAACAGGATCTGGGGGGTCCTTGTTCATCAGTCTATGCAAGTAAGCATGCAGGTACAGCAGACAGTGAAGAAAGCGAATGGCATGTTGAATCGAAGAGGAATCTAATATAGGAGCAAAGAGATCCTTCTGCAATTGTACAGAGCCCTAGTGAGACCACACCTGGAGTATTGTGTGCAGTTTTTGTCCCCTAATCTGAAGAAGGACACACTTGCTATTGACGGAGTGCAGCGTAGGTTTACAAAGTTAATTCCCGGGATACCGGGCCTGTCATATGCTGAGAGAATGGAGCAGCTGGGCTTTTACACGCTGGAGTTTAGAAGGATGAAAGGGTATCTCATTGAAACATATGATTATTAAGGATTTGGACACGCTAGAGGCAGGAAGGATGTTCCCGATGTTGGGGGAGTCCAGATCTAGGGGCCACAGTTTAAGAATAAGGGGCAAGCCATTTAGAACTGAGATGAGGAAACACTTTTTCTCACAGAGGGTTGTGAATCTGTGGAATTCTCTGCCTCAGAGGGCGATGGAGGCAGGTTCTCTGGATGCTTTCAAGAGAGAGCAAGAAAGGGCTCTTAAAAATAGTGGAGTCAGGAGATATGGGGAGAAGGCAGGAACGGGTACTGCTTGTGGATGATCAGCCATGATCACATTGAATGCCGGTGCTGGCTCGAAGGGCTGAATGGCCTACTCCTGCACCTATTGTCTATTGTCTATTCTCCGAGTTCGAATCAGGGGAAAACTCGGAAGAACTCGTGAATTACCTCGTACAGTGGGACAGGGGCTTAATGTTACTTTTAATTCCTTCATCTAAATCATTAGATTCAGTTTCCTTCAGTTCCTCCATCACCCTAGATCCTCTGTCCCCGAGTACTTCTGGAAGATTGCTTGTGTCTTCCTTAGTGAAGACAGAACCAAAGTACCTGTTCAACTCGTCTGCCATTTCCTTGTTCCCCATAATAAATTTACTTGTTTTTGCCACATTTGTCTTAACTATTCTATTCCTCTTCACATACCTAAAGAAACGTTTATTATCCTACTTTATATTCTTGGCTAGCTTACATTCATACTTCATCTTTTCTTCCTTTTTAATTATCTTCTGTTTTTCTTTAAAAGTATCCCAATCCTCTTGCTTCATGTTCATCTTTGCTATTATATACGTCTTCTCTTTTAGACTTCTCTTGTCATCCATGGTCGCCTCTTACTTCCCTTAGAATCTTTCTTCCTCTTTGGAAACAAATGATCCTGCATCTTCTAGATTATTCCCAGAAATTCCTGCCATTGCTGTTGCACCGTCATCCCTGCTAGCATCCCTTTCCAGTCAACTTTGGCCAGCTTGTCCCTCATGTCTCCATAGTCCCCTTTGTTCAACTGCAATAGTGACAGTTCTGATTTTACCTTCTCCCTCTCAAATTGCAGATTAAAACATATCATATTATGGTCACTACCTCCAAATGGTTCCTTTACCTTGAGTTACATTATCAAATCCGGTTCATTCCACAACAATAAATCCAGAATTGCCTTCTCCTTGTCGGCTCCAGTACAAGCTGCGCTAAGAATCCATCACGGAGGCATTCTACAAACTCCCTTTCTTGGGGACCAATACCAACCTGATTTTCCCAGTCTACCTGCATATTGAAATCTCCCATAACCATCGTAGTATTACTTTTGTTGCATGCCAATTTTAACTCCTGATGCAACTTGCACCCTATAAGCGGGCAAAGAGACAAGAGATTTAATAAAGTAGACCATACAGAAAAGTAAGTGCATGGTTTGTATCTAAACTGAACTTGATCAATTGCAAGACAATATTGACTATAGACAATAGGGGCAGGAGTAGGCCATTTGGCCCTTCAAGCCAGCACTGCGTGATTCAACGTGATCATGGCTGATCATCCATTCAGTACCCCGTTCCTGCCTTCTTCCTATATCCCCTGACTCCGCTATCTTTAAGAGCTCTATCTAGCTCTCTCTATAAAGTTTCCAGAGAACCGGCCTCCACCGCCCTCTGAGACAGAGAATTCCACAGACTCACAACTCTCTGTGAAAAAAAGTGTTTCCTCGTCTCCGTTCTAAATGGCTTCCCTCTTATTCTTAAACTGTGGCCTCTGGTTCTGGACTCCCCCAACATCGGGAACATGTTTCCTGCCTCTATCGTGTCCAAACCCTCAAGAACGGAACACGCTATCAAAACATGGAGGGGACGGGGGACACATTTTTTTGTCGGCGGCGCGCGCTTGCGCACACTCACTCACACGCGAGGCTTCAGAGGCTCAATCCAGCACTAAATGCAGCTCAACACTGCCTGTCTCACCGCGTTAACTACAGCCCTGTCTGGACTGACAGGATACCAGCGCTGCTTCTCCACGCTGGCCATATTTCCCGCAAGTCCAGGCAGGCTGTAGGCTCGCCTGGTGGGACAGGCAGAGTTTACCTGGTTTAGCGCTGTTTCTCTGCGCTGGCTGTGGGCCTGGGGGGCACCGCGCCCGTCTGAATCCCGACCAAAGATCCTATAGCGGAGGATCTTTGCTGCCGACCTCTCTGGCCACCCGTGCCACGTCTCCCTCCTCCAATCACCGCGCTCTGTCCTCAGGCCCACCCCCCACTCCTCCCTCCTCCAATCATCGCGCTGAATTATCATGTGCCGCCCCCATTGCCTGCTGACTGACGTCTCTCTCGTCCAATCGGCGCCCTCGATCTTCCGTCCCACCCCCACTGTCGCGCGGAAAGCGGACATTTCACCGGGTTTTAAAATACGGATCACAAAAACTTGGGGGGTATGTTCCCCACCTCTCAAAACATGGAGGGGACGTGTCCCCTCTGCCCCCCCCGGGTTTTCTGCCCCTGCAAACCCTTAATAATCTTATATGTTTTAATAAGAGACCCTCTCATCCTTGTAAATTCCAGAGTGTAGCAGCACAGCCGTTCCATACTCTCAGCATATGATTGTCCCGCCATCCCGGGAATTAACCGTGTGATCCTACACTGCACTCCCTCAATAGCAAGAATGTCCTTCCTCAGATTTGGAGACCAAACCTGCACACAACACTCCAGGTGTGGTCTCACTAGGGCCCAACTACAGAAGGACCTCTTTACTCCAAAACTCTTGTTATGAAGGCCAACATGCCATTCACTGCCTGTTGTACCTGCATGCTTACTTTCATTAACTGATGAACAAGGACCCCCAGATCCCGTTGTACTTCCCCTTTTCCCCAACTTGACACCATAATCTGCCTTCCAGTTTTTGCTACCAAAATGGATAACCTCACATTTATCCACATTAAACTGCATCTGCCATGTATCTGCCCACTCACCCAACTTGTCCAAATCACCCTGCATTTTCATAGCATCCTCCTCACAGTTCACACTGCCACCCAGCTTTGCGTCATCTGCAAATTTGCTAATGTTACTTGTAATCCCTTCATCTAAATCATTGATGTATATTGTAAATAGCTGCCGTCCCAGCACCGAGCCTTGCGGTACCCCTGCCTGCCATTCTGAAAGCGACCCGTTAATCCCTACTCTTTCTTGGCCCTACTAATATAATTTTACTTGACAGCAACTATGATGAACAGTTTTGGCTCCGGAAATCATGTGGTGGAATAGACAACAAATAATAGGTGCAGGAGTAGGCCATTCGGCCCTTCGAGCCAGCACCGCCATTCAATGAGATCATGGAGAAGAGGGAAGATAAATAAAAATGTCAACGAAATAGAGCACTTCACAAAAGGGAAATCATATACTTGTGGACAATTTCAGTCTTCATATAGAAAGGAAACAAAATGCTGTATTCACTGGAATTTACAAGGATGTGGGGGAGGGGTCTTATAGAAACATATAAAATTATAAAAGGACTGGACAAACTTGATGCAGGAAAAATGTTCCCAATGTTGGGCGAGTCCAGAACCATGGGCCACAGTCTTAGAATAAAGGGGAGGCCATTTAAGACTGAGGTGAGAAAAAACGTTTTCACCCAGAGAGTTGTGAATGTGTGGAATTTCCTGCCACAGAGGGCAGTGGAGGCCAAATCAGTGGATGGATTTAAGAGAGAGTTAGATAGAGCTCTCGGGGCTAGTGGAATCAAGGGATATGGGGAGAAGGCAGGTTATTGATTGGGGACGTTCAGCCATGATCGCAATAAATGGCGGTGCTGGCTCGAAGGGCCGAATGGCCTCCTACTGCACCTATTTTCTATGTTTCTACGTTTCTATGGATCTTCAGTCACTCTACACCTACATCCCCCACCAGGAGGGTCTTAAAGACCTCCGTTTCTTCCTCGACCACAGAACCAACCAATCCCCGTCTACTGATGCTCTCCTCCACCTAGCGGACCTTGTCCTTACCCTCAACAACTTTTCCTTTGACTCCTCCCATTTCCTCCAAATCCAAGGCGTAGCTATGGGCACGCGCATGGACCCCAGCTATGCCTGCCTCATGGTTGACTAAGTCGAACAATCCTGGTTCGAGACGTACCGTGGCCCTATCCCCGAACTACCTCCGCTACATTGATGACTGCATTGGTGCTACTTCCTGCACCCATGCACAACTCACTGACTTCATCCATTTCACCACTAACTTCCATCCGGCACTCAAATTCACCTGGACCATTTCCGACATCTCCTTCCCGTTTCTAGACCTCACTATCTCCATCGCCGTTAACAAATTACTGACCGACATCTACTATAAACCCACTGACACCCATGGCTATCTGGACTACACTTCTTCCCACCCTGCTTCCTGTAAGGACTATATCCCCAATTCCTCCTTCTATGCCGCATCTGCACCCAGGATGAGGTGAGGGCATGGGAGATGTCCTCATTCTTTAGGGAATAGGGATCCCCTCTTCGACTATAGATGAGGCTCTCACCAGGGTCTCTTCTATACCCCGTAACTCGGCTCTCACTCCCCACCCCCCCACTTGTAACAAGGACAGAGTCCCCCTTGTCCTCACCTTCCACCCTACCAGCCGTCACATACAACAGATAATCTTCTGACATTTTCGCCGCCTCCAACGGGATCCCATCACTTGCCACATCTTCCCATCTCCTCCCCTTTCGGTTTTTGGCAGAGACCGCTCCCTCCGTAACTCCCTGGTCAATTCGTCCCTTTCCACCCAAACCACCCCCTCTCCTGGTACTTTCCCTTGCAACCGCAGGAAATGCTACACTTGTCACTTTACCTCCCCACTTGACTCCATCCAAGGACCTAAGCAGTTTTTCCAGGTGCGGCAGTGGTTCACCTGCACATCCTCCAACCTCATCTATTGCATCCGCTGCTCTAGGTGTCAGCTGCTCTACATCGGTGTGACCAAGCGTAGGATTGGCGATCGCTTCGCCCAACACCTCTGCTCAGTTCGCAATAACCAATCTTATCTCCCGGTGGCTCAGCACTTCAACTCCACCTCCCATTCCGAATCCGACCTTTCTGTCCTGGACCTCCTTCATGGCCAGAGTGAGTCCAACCGCAAATTGGAGGAGCAGCACCTCATATTTTGCTGGGGTAGTTTACACCCCAGCGGTACGGATATTGACCTCCAATTTCAGGAAGTCCTTGCTTTATCCCTCTTTCCCCTCCGCTTCCTAGCTCTCCCACAGCCCACTGTCTCCGCCTCTTTCTTTCTTCTTCCCGCCCCCCACCCCTACATCAGTCTGAAGAAGGGTCTCGACACGAAACGTCACCTATTCCTTCGCTCCATAGATGCTGCCTCACCTGCTGAGTTTTGTAAAGACTGTCCAAACACATGGTGTCTTCACTCTAGTTTATTGCATACATTGTATTCGTATACACACATATTGCCCTGTTCGTGGTCCGTTACCGGAGCTAGAGAGCGAGCTAGGGGTGGGAAGGTTACATTTATACTGAAGCTAATGGGGAGTGGTTAGTAGTAGTGAGGTCACCATGTTAAAGGAACATGCACGGCTCTACATCCTTCCCCTTGAAAAGGGAAACATAGCAATGATGACAGTGAGACCACGACTCATACGCTAGGCACAAACCCGCGCGTACATCGTCAGGAAAAACTTAAAACATTCAAGCAAACTCCCCGTAACGTTCAGGCGGCTTGACCAGACGCCCGGAGCGGGTATGCAGCCCGCCTCTCCCCCCCTCCGAAGGTAGAGTGGGCACCGGGGCAGGAGCGGCGATAGGTGAGCCGAAAGGGGAGTGAGCAGGAGGGGGAGAACGAGGAGACCGGGGAGGAGACAAGGGCACCGCAACGGGCACGCGAGCGGGAGATGGCTGATGGGGGGGGCCAGGAAGAGCAGCGGGAGAACGGGGCGCCAAGGATCGCGAGGGCAGAGGAGCGGGAGGCAACGAGGCGGCAACCGGGGGAGCAAAAGGGGCTGCGGGAGGCGGAGCGGGCTCGTTGACCGGCAGCAAATGCTGGCGGGACCGGCGGTAGATCGTGCCCTCGTAGTCAACCAGGTAAGAGCGCAGAGAGTCGGCAAAGCCGATGACAACAGCCAAGCGGTGGTGTCCGGAGGGGGACTGCATCCGGACGACCTGGCCCTCGAAGAGGGGCTGAAGGGGACGGCATGACTTGTCGTGGGAGCGCTTCTGGACGACCTGTTTCTGGGTAATACGCTTCTGGACAGCAGCGGGGCTGCGGACTGCGGGCTGTAGCGACCGCTGGGAGACAGGGATCGGAGGGCGAGTGGTGCGGGACATGAGCCGTTGAGCCGGTGAGCCCATGGCAGGGTCGCGACTAATATTTCGGAGATTCAGTAGAGCGAGATAAAAATCCGAATGCGACAGTCTGCAATGTTCCAGCAGCTCCTTGGCACTGCGGACGGCGCGCTCAGCAAGGCCGTTGCTCTGCGGGTACTCCGGGCTGCTGGTGATGTGGCGAAAGTTGTAGGCGGCGGCGAATGCGCGGAACTCAGCACTCGTGAACTGGCCCCCGTTGTCAGACTGCACAGTCACAGGAATGCCAAAGGTTGCAAAGAGGGGTTGCAACGTCCCGATGTCCGCAGCAGAAGTGAGGGAGTGCAGACGCTTAATCTCGAACCAGCTGGAGTAAGAGTCGACCAGGACCAGGAAATGTTTGCCACGCCACTCAAATATGTCCGTAGCGACCGCCATCCACGCCAGGGCGGGGGCAGGCTGTTGCAGGAGTGGCTGGCGTTGCTGGTGGGGAGAGAGGGTATTGCAGGTGGAACAGGCAGAGACCCTCTCCCGGATGTCCTGTGCCATGCTGGGCCAATAAAATTGGCTCTGGGCCTGGGACAGGGAGGCATCGGCACCGGGATGGCCGTTGTGGGCAGTTTCGAAATAGTGGTCGCGCAGAGCGGCAGGCACCACAACCTTGTGGCCCTTCACCACCACGCCGCCCTGCAGCACAAGTTCGTCCCGGACTAGGAAGTAGGGCGCAGCACCAGCCGGCAAGGGTGAGCGACGGTCAGGCCAGCCGCGACGGATGACGTCTATAAGCTGTTGCAGGGCAGGATCATTGGCAGTGTGGTGAATCAGGGACTGCATCTGCTGGGAAGGCATGAAGTTGACGTTTAGCACCATCAGGTCGGATGACTCGTACGGGTGGCGGGCTGTAGAAGCCAGCGGTGCGCGGGACAGCGTGTCAGCCACAAACATGTCCTTGCCCTTGCGGTACACGATTTGAAACGTGAAGCGTTGGAGTTGCAGCATCATACGCTGCAAACGGGAAGAGGCAACGTGGATCGGTTTGTTTAAGACCGTGACCAGCGGCTGGTGGTCGGTTTCGATAGTGAAGGTGTTACCTATAATGTAGTCCCTGAACTTCGAGCAGGCAAACACCACGGCAAGGAGCTCTTTCTCGATCTGAGCGTAGCGTTGCTCGGTTGGAGTCATGGTGCGGGAGGCGTAGGAGACAGGTAGCTGCAGGCGGTCGTGGATCTGCAGGCAGGCGGCACCGAGACCGAAACTTGATGCATCGCAGGTAATGACGATAGGGCGCTTTAAGTCGAAGAACTTCAGAGTGGGGGTGCGAACCAGCCGGGATTTCAATATTAATATTAATATTAATATTTGTATTTATATAGCACTTTTCAATCAAATCACTTGAAACCAAAGTGCTTTACAGAGAATTATCCATATCCATATGTTGATATCAACATATCAACATTCACACGCAGGCAAAGGTGGGTGAAGTGTCTTGCCCAAGGACACAACGACAGTATGCACTCCAAGCGGGATTCGAACCGGCTACCTTCCGGTTGCCAGCCGAACACTTAGCCCATTGCGCCATCTGTCGTTTCAAGTCATCGAAGGCTGCCTGATGCAGCGGGTACCAAACCCAGGCAGTGTCTATCTTGGTCAGTTCCCTCAGGGGCGCACTCAGCTCGCTGAGGTCGGGAATAAATTTCCCCAGATAGTTCATCATGCCCAAGAAGCGTTGCAGGCTTGGCACGTTGACCGGAGCTGGCATCTCTGAGACCGCAGCTGTCTTCTGTGGGTCTGGTTTCAGACCCTCAGCCGTAAAAACGTGGCCCACGTAGGTGACCTCCGGGGCGCGGAAACGGCACTTCTTGGGGTTCAGTTTGAGGTTAATTTCCCGAGCCCGATCCAGGACCAGACGGAGGTGGAGGTCGTGCTCAGCGACGTCCCTCCCGTACACCAAGATGTCATCAACGATGATAGCACACGGCAGACCTGCAAATAGCTGTTCCATGGTGCGCTGGAAAACCTCGCTGGCAGAATTGATCCCGAAAGGCATGCGGAGGAAACGGAACCTGCCGAAAGGTGTACCAAACGTGGTCAGTAAAGATGAACGTTCATCCAGCGGAATCTGCCAGAAAGAGTTCTTGGCATCGAGGACAGAGAATACAGTGGCCGGGCCAACCTTTGCAGCGACATCCTCCACCGTTCGCATGGGGTAGTGCGGGCGCTTGATGGCAAGGTTTAGGTCCTTGGGGTTGATACAGATCCGAATCTCACTCTTGTCCTTCTTAGCAGCAACGACCATGGTGGAGACCCACCGGGTGGCATCGCTCACTTCCTTGATGATGCCCATGGCCACCATCTGGCGTAGAGTGGACTCCACCTTGTCCTTCATAGCAAAGGAGACGCGGTGAGGAGGGCGGACTACCGGATGGACCTCCGGGTCCACCTCGATTTCGTACTTGCAGGGTAGTTTGCCCAATACTTCGTCAAAACGATCGGGGTACTCGCACATGGGATCCATGGGGGTCTGCACCGGGTGGATGTCGTGGTGGAAGGACACCAAACCGAGGTCCTGGCACGCACGGGCGCCCAACAGAGTAACATTCTCAGATTCCAGCAGGAGGAAAGAGAGGGGCCGAGAGGCCTTCAGAACTGAGCAGATAAGGGTGGCCTTGCCGACTGGGAATAGCATGCTCCCCCCATATGCACGGAGGCAGGAGTGATCAGCGGTAATGTTCTCACCAGCTCTTATCTGTTGAAAAAGACTTAACGACATAATATTCGTAAACGCCCCCGTATCTACCTTAGCAGAGAAGGTCATCCCATTCACAGTAACTCGAACTGATGGATCAGCTATCAAAGCATGTGCACCCAGGACTGAAAAACAAGCGATTCATCATGGGAGGAGCTGTTATCAGAATCAGGGAGTTCGACTGGAAGGTATTCGGAGTCATAAACACTGTCAGTAGCAGTCAGGTTGTGTAGACTCTTTCTCGGAGCAGGGACAGGCTGGCCCCTGGAACGGCACGCTGCGGAGAAGTGATTAAGCTTCTTACACAAATTACAAGTCTTACCCAGAGCAGGGCAAACATCAAATTGATGATTGACAAAGTTGCAGTTTGGGCATCGGCGAGGGTTGACCCTTGCAGGCGCAGGAGTGCTACGCTGGAGTGGCGGGCCATCCCGCCGCGGGCGTCCAGCAGCACCGGCATAGTTAATGTCCTCAGCTTCAGGGGGAGATACGGCGTCGACAGCAGCAGACATGCGAGAGGCATGCAAAGCGTCGTTTAAAGTGAGGTCCGGCTTTCTCAGAAGCTCAGCCCGTAGCTTCACGTCCTGTAGACCGTGAACTAGGACATCTCTGATCAACTGATCGGGGGTCAACGTCTCCAGGTGGCAACGCCGGGCCAGGTGACGCAGCGATGCCACGAAGGTATCGATGTGCTCCCCGGGTTTCTGGCGCCTGCTGAAAAACTTGAACCGCTCTAGAATGGAGTTGGTGGGAATGTCACACAGCGCGGCAAATTTATTGATGAGACACACGGGGTCCTCTGCATTCTCACCATCGGCGTACTCAAAAGATTCAGAACGTTCCATGGCCTCCGGGCCAGCCAGGTTGAGGAGCAGATGTGCTGTAATCGCAGGGGTAATATTAGGATGAGCGATGGCGACATAGTGCTGGAAGTCGCGCCGGAAAATAGTCCACCGGTGGACGATGTCCGAGTCAAACACCAGAACGTCAGGCTTTCGACACGAGGTGGCCATCGTACATAAATAGTTGGAAAGGAAAATAAACACTTGGAGAAAATAAAACAAACCCGATGAACAGGAGGCGCAGGGTTAACTTCTTGACACCATGTAAAGACTGTCCAAACACATGGTGTCTTCACTCTAGTTTATTGCATACATTGTATTCGTATACACACATATTGCCCTGTTCGTGGTCCGTTACCGGAGCTAGAGAGCGAGCTAGGGGTGGGAAGGTTACATTTATACTGAAGCTAATGGGGAGTGGTTAGTAGTAGTGAGGTCACCATGTTAAAGGAACATGCACGGCTCTACAATATTCTCCAACATTTTTGTCTACAACAATTTGATTAATATTTTTGGTGATATAGGTTGGTCATTCTGATCATATTAATAATCCTCAAAGCAATACTCTCTTACTTTCACATTCTTTATAATGTCCCAAAGTATCCAGCAAAGTGCCTTACATAAATTGGGCATGAACCACACTTCCTTGAAACAGTCACTGTCAGTTTACTGGGAAATCAATGTCAGATTCCAATGTCTGACAAAATTCCAGAAGTTAACAACAATTATTATGGAAAGTAATTGTGATTAATGTTAAAAGAAAAATTAGTTCATGAGCAAACACAAATCTGTGCTCTTGAACCTAAGCCTGCATTGTTCCACCATTGCCCTGGCTACCAATGCACCGTGCCAACACTACAATTATCCTAATGAAGAAATAGATTGGTTACTTTGGACATACAAAGGTAATCATCATAACGGAGCTCCCATTCTTCTGTGTAAATTATTCTCTCCTTATTTTGTAAATTATAACTTATTTTTTCTGTCTCTTTCGTTGTTTGCTCGCTTGTAGATCCCAAAGTCTTTCTGGTGGAGACAACTGGAAAAAGAAAGCCAAAAATAAACCTAATTACATTGTTTCAAGTCAGATAAGTGGTTGACCTGTAAAATATGGAAGTTAGTTACATAATATGCAATATGTTCTATGAATTGAATTGAAATGACATGGTGGTAGTCAGATGGTCATTATCTCATATCAATTATTTACTGTAATGCACAGGAGTCACTCATTTTGAGTTTCACTTTTACAAACAGAATTACCTGTTGGTCTTTTGATTCTTTTCACCAATACTGTGCCTTTCTTTGTTTCTTCAGTGGCTCCTCCCAAATCTCTTTGTCCTCCCCTGTATATGACGTGACCTGTGATGAGACATTTTGTTGAAACTGTGATTCATAAGGACACAAATAAATTGTAACTACTTCTTCTCGATTATTTCTTCCATCGCATTAATAACTGAGATACTCAACTCAACTAGTAATAGAAGCAGTAACTACCTAGTGTGCAATATTTCATTGAGCTCTCACCTTTCATACTCTACTCTGAAATGAAGTTTGATATTGTCAGCAAATGTGGGAAAATGTGGGAACAATTGATCTCTTTCAACAATATATATTTGTGAATGTTAGCACCTGACTCCACAGCAGTGATGACGATTTTTCTAAAAAGCAGTAATTTCTGTTTTGTAGAAAATAAAATGCTAATGTAGAACCACCGTTAATTCATAAAAGCGTATTCTCACTTCTCCTTTATGCTGAGAATAATTTCTGTTCTTACCTTTATGACAAGATTTCTTTTGGTATTCTTGCCATTTTTATTCTTAAAAGGAGGCCTAAAGATTCTGAATCCTTGGGGGGGAAGTGACAACATGAGTGCTGCTTTGGAGCAATAGTTTGGAATTCTGGATATTTCTAATGTAATTGAATTTAAAATAAGCAACATATCACAAAAGTAATAATTAGGAAAAGTACATTTGTAATTAATGAATAAGACATTTGTAAAACTATATTCAGTTTAACAAATATTGCAATGTAACAAACACTCCAAAGAGAAGAATAAAATCTCCCTGGCAACAGATTCCATTCCATCGACTAACGGCTCGAGGATGTTTGGTTAACGGCGGCGCCTCCTCACGTGAGCGGCGGCTCCAACCAGACGCGGGTCACGTGGACAGCTCCAGCCCGCGGATGGAAAAGGCGCCAAAGGCCGTCGCGTCGCCAGTCTCCCGTCTCCCCCCATCCTCGCTTTCCCGCCGCCGCGTCGCTGAGGGGGAGGGGCTGAGGCCGCCGCGTCGCTGAGGGGGGGGGGCTGAGGCCGCCGCGGGCGGGGGGAGGGGCGGTGCGGGGCTTGGGGAGACGTCAACGTCAGCACACGTGCGCGTCACACCCCCACCCCGGCTCTCTCGGGCAGTGCGCCTGCGCCGCTCTCCGCGCTCGGCCGCTCCCCCCGGCGGCGGGACAGCGAGTACAGCTTTTGGCGCCTTTTCCCGCCGAGGGCTCGAGCTGTCCACGGGACTAATGAAATAATTAATAACCAGGGCGTCAGGGACTTGTGTGGCAGATGCTGCAGTGATGCACCTCCTGCAATGCAGCAGTACCTTGCAGCGAAGCTGCTGCTCCAGTGATGCATCTCCTGCAATGCAGCAGTACCTTGCAGTGGAGCTGCAGTGATGCACCTCCTGCAATGCAGTTGTACCTTGCAGGGAAGCTGCAGGTGCAGTGGATCAGCTGTTGCAGTGGAGCACCTCCTGCAATGCGGTAGTACCTTGCAGGGGAGCTGCTGCTGCAGTGATGCATCTCCAGCAATGCAGTTGTACCTTGCAGTGGAGCAGATTTTGCAGGGGAGCTGCAGTGGAGCAGATATTGCAATGGAGTTGCTGCTGTTACAGTGGAGCACCTGTTGCAGGGGACCTGGTGTTGCAGCGGAGCAGATATTGCAGTGGAGCAGGTTCCTGCATTGGAGCAGCTTCTGTTGTGGAGCAGCCACTGCCACAGTGGAGCTCTTGCTGCTGCTGCACTGGAGCATCTGCAGCTGCAGTGAAAGTTCAAGCCTCCACCATCTCCTCAGGCAGCGTGTCCCAGATTGCAACCACCCCCTGGGTGAGTTTAATCTCATCCATGTCCGTTTTATTGTTCTGTTAGTATAGGCTGGTCTGCAATTCCTTGTTCCATCATCTTATTTTAATTGCTGAATCCAAATACTACGTTTCCACATCAGTTCTTGCCCCATCAGAGATATTCTCCCCTTTGTTTCACCAATCCATCACAACCCCTCTCTACAACTGAAATACTACTTGTTTTTGTTGCTGTTTCCGACTCTGGTGAAGGGTCCCTGATCTGAAACTGAACTGTTTCTTTCTCCACAAATGCTGTCTAACCTGCTGAATGTTTTTTGAATTTTCTTACATTTTTATTTCAGATTTTCAGCATGTGCGGTTCTTTGCTTTACACGTTGATTTTGATGTTGTGACCTGCCAACAATGAATCAAAGGAGATCAGATACGTGGTGTCGTAATCTACTGGGATTCAAGTAACAAGTAAGTGTTTCAATGGGAAGGTTCTGCCTGCTCGGGATTGGACTCCATTTTAGTTTAGTTCAGAGATACAGCGCGGAAACAGGCCCTTCAGCCCACCGAGTCTATGCCGATCCCTGCACACTAACACGATCCCACACACACTAGGGACAATTTACACAAAATCAAATAGACCGTGGGCCAAGGAGCTTTTTCGTTTAATTTTATGACCCTAATCACTTATCTACCTGTATTTATAATACATTCTGTAAAAATATTATAGAAATCATACCTGAAACTCGTCAAGAACAAAACCTGCACATATTTTTAAAATATGAGAAAAACCTTAAAAGGAGGCCTAAAGATTATGAATTCGTGGGAAAAAAGTGACACGTCAGCTCTGCCTTGGAGAAGCACAGACTGAATCTCAATAGTTTGGACATTTTGGATATATCTGATGTAATTGAGTTTAAAATAAGCAACATATCATAGAAGTAAAAATTAGGAAAAGTAAATTTGCACTTAATGAATAACACATTTGTAAAAATATATTCAATTTAACAAATATTCCACCAAGTTAAGAATATAATCTCCCTTGCAACAGATTTCATAGGCTAACGGCCAAATTGATTAGAATCAATTATATTTGAAAAACTGCATTTAATATTTCAAACAGATTTAAATTATGTTGTGGATTTTTTGTCAGAAGTTTAGGTGTCCAATCCTCATCTGACTCGCTAGATTCATAAACTTGG
The DNA here is from genome assembly GCA_038087875.1 of Malacoraja senta. Lineage (NCBI taxonomy): Eukaryota > Metazoa > Chordata > Chondrichthyes > Rajiformes > Rajidae > Malacoraja > Malacoraja senta. The sequence continues at coordinate 224,090 of JAXLNO010002638.1, forward strand.
GTTGGACACCTTCTGCTCCGATTTGTCCTGAATTCTGGCTTTGGTACATTTAATCCTGTGAAAAATAAAACATGCTCGTCATCTGTTATGGCCAACTTCAGGTATTTATCTTCATTGAACTTACCAGTGCAAAATATCTGTGGAAACATCACTTTGCAATGTTATCGTTATTACTATTTCCTCCAGAGTATTCATGCTATTATTCAATTGATCATGTCTACTTGACAAAGACAGCAAACAACCTAAAAATTATTTTTCAGAGTTAAAGAATAATCAACCAGCATGAAGAATATGACGGATGAGTATGTGTCTATTTCCAGGTCAGAAATCGCAATAACCAATCTTTCAGTTTCACACACCTGTTTGGTAAGTGAAATAGATCAGAATCCTTCTTTCCATTCCTCCAGGTTTAAAGTAATGGCTCATTCTTGCTGCCTGTACTGACAGTGACACTTTGTGCCATGGTTGGGTAAATGGATTGAATAATGAACAACCAGGACCATCCACCTCTTCATCAATGGGAACATTGACCTTTGTCCAATCTCTGATTTCACGACTGACTAGTTGCAACATTAAAACGCGTAACTGGTCCCAATGTCTCTGGGTTTGTGTTGTCCATGGTCACCATCTTCTGAATGACATCAAGCTTTGGTATTGATTGTAAAGTTAGTCCAATTTGAGATCACTGATGGGAATTTTTGAATATTGGTGAGGAACCTCACCAGGAGAAGTGTTTTACTGAACTAGACTAAGGGGGGTAAGCTGAAGGAGCATAATTACAGTCCCATCATCTTATTCTAATTGCTGCCTCCAAATACTATGTTTCCTCATCTCTTCTTGCCCCATCAGAGATATTCTCCCCTTTGTTCCACCAATGCACCACAACCTCTCTCTACAACTGAAAAACAACTTGTTTTTGTTGCTCATTCCTACTCTGGTGAAGGGTCTCTGATCTGAAACTGAACTGTTTCTTTCTGCACAAATGCTGTCTAACCTGCTGAATGTTTTTTGAATTTTCTTCCATTTTTATTTCAGATTTTCAGCATCTGCGGTTCTTTGCTTTACACGTTCATTTTGATGTTGTGACCTGCCAACAACGAATCAAAGGAGATCAGATACGTGGTGTCGTAATCTACTGGGATTCAAGTAACTAGTAAGTGTTTCATTGAGAAGGTTCTGCCTACTCGGGATGGGACTCCATTTTAATTTAGTTTAGAAATACAGCACGGAAACAGGCCCTTCAGCCCACCGAGTCCACGCCGACCAGCGATCCCTGCACACTAACACTATCCCACACACACTCGGGACAATTTATACTCATACCTCACTAAACTTCACATCACACCTAAGCTTCAACTCACTAAACTGCACCTCGACTAAACTTCCTCAACAAAACATCGCACCTCGACTAAATCCTCGCCTCGACTAAACATTACCTCAACTAAACACTCAATCGCCTCGACCAAACTTCACCTCAGCTAAACCTCACCTCAGATAAATTTCACACCTCACTAAACCTTGCTTCGATTAAACCCCTCGCTTCAACAAACTGTCACCCAGGGGATCCGAAACTCATGGACATTAAACATCGTGTGGGGTTGGGGTGGGATAGGGTAGAGGTGAGGAGTGGGGGAGCAGGCAGGCAAGGAGAGGGGTTATGGAGGGAGGAAGGGAGTGACTGAGGGAGGGAGAAGTGATTGAGGGAGGAGGAGAGGGGAAGGAAGAGGGAAGGTGAAGATACCTGGTGTGGGCCGAGCCTCGGGGCTGTAGCCGGGCCCGGACACAGACACGGACTGGCCCCTGAACGCGGCTCCGGGCCCTGGGCTGGGGTTCGAGCCGGTGTGGGGTCTTGGGGCTGCTGCTCCGGGCCCACAGGGAGGGAGAGGAGCGGGACCTGGGGCAAGGACTAGGCAGCAGCATCGTCCTCTCCCTCCCCCAGACCGCAGCCTCTCCCTCCCATGGCTCCAGACCTGTCGACATGTGACGCCTGTATGGTCGTGAATAGTCGTCCAAAGAGTCCTACCTTTTCCTGGTCGCCGCTGGATTTTCAACGTGTTGACGTTGAACTATGACGGGTGCCGGCAGTCGCTGAAAAATATTGCGTACGTGGGACAGGCCCTTTAGACTGTTGAGGAAGCCTTGTTTATGGGCTCACAGTCAGGTGGGGGCTGTAAAGCTCCACTTGGTTCCAGTTGGATTGTCTGGTCCCTGTATTGTCTTAGATAGATGCAAAATGCTGGAGTAACTCAACAGGACAGGCAGCATCTCTGGAGAGAAGGAATGGGTGATGTTTCTGGTCTAGATGCTTCTTCAGACAGATATCGGGAGTGGGAGGTACATAGATAAGGAAGTGTGTAGACGAGGAAATCTATAAGTTTATAGATAAGGATATCTCCCACTCCCCTGACATCAGTCTGAAGAAGGATGTCGACAGGAAACGTCACCCATTCCTACGCTCCAGCGATGATGCCTGTCCCGCTGAGTTTCTCTAGCATTTTGTGTCCATCTTTGGTGTAAAGCAGCATCTGCAGTTCCTTCCTACACATGCCATTTGGGCAGTCCGGTGGGGGTGAGTAGGAGGGGTTGGGGGAAACGTGTAAAATCACAAAGGATAGTGAGTGTGGAGAAGTCGTGTCAGGATGACAAGGTCACTGTGTTGACGATGCAGGTTTAAAAGGGTGGCACGGTGGCGCAGTGTAGAGTTGCTGCCTTACAGCACTTGCGGCATCAGAGACCAGAGTTCGATCCCGACTACTGGTGCTGTATTTACAGAGTTTGTATGTTCTCCTCGAGGGTTTTCTCCGAGATCTTCCGTTTCCTCCCAAGCTCCAAAGACATACAGACTTGTTGGTTAATTGGCTTTGTATAAATGTAAAATTGTCCCTAGTGTGTGTAGGGTAGAGTTAATGTGCAGGGATTCCTGGTCGGCGGGTCGAAGGCTTGTTTCTGCGCTGTACCTAAACTCTACAGTGATTGGAAACAACCAGCGCTGCCTCTGGGTTTCTTGGTTTTTGGTCATATTTGCTCTGAAACAGAGAAGGAAGCAGATCCGGTGAACTTCTCAAAGAAGCTGGAGAAATGATGGAAATGGAATGGGTTTGCAGGCCAGTGGGGGAAGAGCGAAGGGCAGGAGGATTGGTGATTTTTCAAGCATTTGTAACTATCTTCCGTTCAGGCAGCGGGCGCAGGCAGCCATGTGTTAGACACTTGATACAGCTAGTTATAACTAGTCCCAAAGACGTGCGGATTTGTAGCTTTATTGGCCTCTGTAAATTGTCCCTAGTGTGGAAGGGAGTGGATGTGAAAATGAGGTAGCTTTGGGGTTATGGGGAGAAGGTGGGAGAATGGAGATGATGGGGAAAGATAGGTCAGCCATTATTGAATGGTGTAGTAAATTATGGGCCGAATGCCAATTCTGCTCCTTGAACATATGGACTTATGTACATAGAACTAGTATGAAAGGGAGATTGATGGTCAGCATGGACTCGATGGGCCAAGGCGCCTGGATCCTTTCTGTACCTCAGGTTTAGCTTTATTATTATTACATGTGGGGCTGGTGTACTGTGAAAAGCTTTGTTTTGTAAGCTATCCAATCAAATCAGATAAAAAATATTCATCAATACAATCGCCAAAGCAAGTTCAATAGGTAGAGCAAAGGGGATGATACAGAGTGCAGAATATAGTTCTCAGCATTGTTGTGAAATAAACTGAGGTGCAGTGTTCTGGGACGTTGCCAGTTGTCACGTGGCTTGTGTTGTCTGAGATCTTAAGGGGTTGGACAGGCTAGATGCAGGAAGATTGTTCCCGATGTTGGGGAAGTCCAGAACAAGGGGGAAGTCTTTTAGGACCGAGATGAGAAAAACATTTTTCACACAGCGTGGTGAATCTCTGGAATTCTCTGCCACAGAAGGTAGTTGAGGCCAGTTCATGGGCTATATTTAAGAGGGAGTTAGATGTGGCCCTTGTGGCTAAAGGGATCAGGGGTTATGGAGAGAAGGCAGGTACGGGATGCTGAGTTGGATGATCAGCCATGATAATATTGAATGGCGGTGCACGCTCGAAGGGCCGAATGGCCTACTCCTGCACCTATTTTCTATGTTATCTGTTGTTTGGGCACAGCCTCGCATGTTGAGTGGACGCAGTGTTGGCCCTGCAGGTGGTACTGGCTGGCGCCAGCCTGTTGAAAAATAAAAACACGCAGATGCTGGAAGTCCGAAATGAAAACGGGAGACGCGTTGTAGAATTTGCAGGTCTGACCCCATTAATGTGTCAGGTCACCGACCCTCCATTGAAAGAGTCACAAAACAGAGAAACAGCCCCTTCAGCCCTACTCCTCGTCCATGCCGACAAAGGAGCCTTCCCGGGCTGCTCTCATTTGCATGTGTTTGGCCCATATCCCTCTAAACCTTTCCAATCCGTATCCCTCACCAAACGTCTTTTAAACACTGAAAATCACTTCCTTTGGCAATTCGTTCCATGTCCCCTCCACTCTCTGTTGGAAAGGTTGCCCCTCAGGTTGCCCGTAAAATCATTCTCCTGTCACCCACGCCTCTAGCCCCTAGTTGTAGATTCCCCGACAATAGGTGCAGGAGTAGGCCATTCGGCACTTAAAGCCAGCACCGCCATTCAATGAGATCATGGCTGATCATCCATAATCAGTACCCAGTTCCTGCCTTCTCCCCATATTCCCTAATTCCTCTATCTTTAAGGGCCCTATCGAGCTCTCTCTTGAATGTATCCAGAAAACTGGCTCCACAGAGAATTCCACAGACTCACAACACTGTGTGAAAAAGTGTTTCCTCATCTCCATTCTAAATGGCTTACCCATTATTCTTAAACTGTGGCCCCTGGTTCTGGACTCCCCCAACATCGGGGACATGTTCCCTGCCTCTAATGTATCCAAACCCTTAACAATCTTATATGTTTCAATAAGATCCCCTCTCAGACGTTTAAATTCCAGAGTATACAAGCCCAGCCGCTCCATTCTCTCAGCATATGACAGTCCCGCCATCCCGGGAATTAACCTTCTGAACCTACGTTGCACTCCCTCAATAGCAAGAATGTCCTTCCTCAAATTTAGAGATCAAAACAGTACACAATACTCCATGTGTGGTCTCACTAGGGCCCTGTACAACTGCAGAAGGACCGCTTTGCTCCAATACTCAACTCCTCTTGTTATGAAGGCCAACTTGCCTTTCGCTTTCTTCACTGCCTGCATGGTTACTTTCATAGACTGATGAACAAGAACCCCCAGATCCCCTTGTACTTCCCCTTTTCCCAACTTGACACCATTTTGATAATAAACTGCCTTCCTGTTTTTGCTACCAAAGTGGATAACCTCACATTTATCCACATTAAACTGCATCTGCCATGCATCTGCCCACTCCCCCAACCTGTCCAAGTCACCCTGCATTCTCACAGCATCCTCCTCACAGTTCACATTGCCACCCAGCTTTGTGTCATCTGCAAATTTGTTCATGTTACTTTGAATCCCTTCATCCAAATCATTGATATATATTATAAATAGCTGCGGTTCCAGCACCGAGCCTTGCGGTACCTCACTAGTCACTGCCTGCCATTCTGAAAGGGACCCATTAATCCCTACTCTTTGTTTCCTGTCTACCAATCAATTCTCTATCCATGTCAGCACTCTACCCCCAATGCCATGTGCCCTGCCATGTGCAGGGAGGGTGTGTAGGATGACAGCAATGTGTTCCCCACCCCCTCCCTCTCTGGGCCAGCGGGCAGGGTGCCAGTGCCCAGTGCAGGGCTGCCCCTCACACTGTCTTTTTCTTTGCTCACAGTTAGTGCGGAAGACTGGCAGTGCCGTGCTGGGGCTGAGGCTCGGGGTGGTGGTGCTACGGTGAGGATGTCCTGCCGCAGTCCCCATCTGGCCACCAACGGCTACTACCAGCACAACGACGATGCCTCCAGCAGCAGCGGAGGCTCCACCAAATCCAGCTCTCCCTCTTACATGGAGACTCCCGTCAGGTACGCCTCTCTAACTCTCTCTTGTCTCCTTCCCCCCCCTCCCTCTCGTTCTTTCCTCTCTAAGCTATGCTCCTGTCTAACAGTAAAGATGCAGCCTCCACCCTTGTACCTCACTCAGGGAGCTGTGTATCACAACTCCAACTCCCCCCCACCCTCTCCTCCCCCAGCCCCGCCTCCCAACTCCCAATCCCTCCCCTCCCTCCCTCCCATTCCCCCCTCCGCCCTACTCCAACTGAACCTTTCCCTACTGGAAAATGTTCTAGACAAAAACTCAAGGAAAGTTCCAACAGACTCTTGTTTCCTGCTTGGAATCTCAGGTGGAGGATGATCGGATGTAGGGTACATGTTCCATAGGCCAAGGGCAGGGTTGCCGTGACAATAAGTTGTTGATGAAGCCATTCGGTTGATGGGCTCATGAGGTATGTTGGAGGGAATGTGAACAGGGACTGCCTGACCCGCTGAGTTACTCCAGCACTTTGTGACTTTTTTTATAAACCAGCATCTGCAGTTCCTTGAGGAGGGGGAGAGAGAGAGAGTCGTGATGTTCCTTCCCGCGTGAAACAATCTTCTCCCCCCCTTTCCCAGCTCTGACAAGCGACTCTCTACATCCCTCCCCCACCCGAGTCGCACCAGCTTCTCATTCTCACTTAGCAAATAGCTAACAATGGCCAGTTTCCTTTATCATCGTTACTTTTTTGCTTCTCTTTCGCAGTCCTGGTCTGCCTCCATCCTAAATCGTTGCCCTTTATCGTTTCAGGTGTACAAGAAAAGGTCAAACAGCAACTGGCCGGGACGTGTGCCTGGTGTCAAACGTTCGCCGTCCAACAGTTCAGTCAACAGTCTGAGTAGCTACATCAGCAACGTCATCAACGCCTCCAAGCGCTCTCAGCGCTCTCTGTACCTCGGCAGCAGCAGCGGCTGGCAGGAGCCCGTCGGTACGTGTCCGGGGAGGGCAGCGCGGGGGGTGGAAGCAGGGCACCGGCGCATTTCTTTAGTCAGAGGGTGGTGAATCAGTGGAATTCATTGCCACTGAAGGCTGTGGAGGCCAAGTCAGTGAATATTTTTATGGCAGAGATAGACAGATTCTTCATTAGTACAGGGGTTACGGGAGACGCAGGAGAATGAGGTCAGGTGGAGAGATAGTTCTGCCATGATGGAATGTCAGAGTAGAATTGATGGGCCGAATGGCCTAATTGTCCTATCACTTATGACCTTTTGACGTCAGTGTGCTTAAAGCCTTAACCCTTCCCTCCAACAGACTGGTTCAGGGCTTCTGCTTGGTTTAGAGTATCGCAATCACTGGTGCACGTCGGAGACTCGTGCTGCAGTATCTCAGTTTTAGTTAGAAACGAGCCCTTTGGCCCAACGAGTCGGCGCTGACCAGCGATCATCACACAGCTGCTGTGAGACTTTGCCTATCCCGCTGGGAGGCGGGCGGGCGGACAGGAGAGGGGCGCATTGCCGCTCTGCTGTGGGGCCTGAGTGTGGTAACACACACGGTTCAGTTACTGTGGGGAGCTCTGGGTCGGGGTCTGATGCCCCTGGTGGTGGGAGGTGACCGACACCGAGCTGCAGTTACTGAGAGGCGAAGGATTATACCTTCCTTTATAGGAAGGAACTGCAGATGCTGGTTTACACTAAAGATAGACACAAAATGCTGGAGTAACTCAGCGGGACACGCAGCATGAGGTCATAAGTGATAGGAGCAGAATTAGTCCATGTGTTCCCATGAAGTCTAGTCCGCCATTCAATCATGGCTGATCTATCTTTCCCTCCTAACCCCATTCTCCAGCCTTCTCCCCGTAACCCCTGACACCCGTACAAATCAAGAATCTATCTATCTTGCATTAAAAATATCCACTGATTAGCCTCCACAGCCTTCAGTGGCACAGATTCACCACCCTCTGACTAAAGACATTCCTCCTTATCTCCTTCCGAAAGGAGCGTTGTTTAATTTTGATGCTATGAACTCTAGTCCTCAACTCTCCCACAAGTGGAAACATCCTCTCCACATCCACTCTATCCAAACCATTCACTTTTCGGTAAGTTTCAATGAGGTCCCCCTTCATTCTTCTAAACTCCAGCGAGTACAGGCCCAGTGCCGTCAAACTCCTTTCTGGAGAGAAATAATGGGTGACGGTTCGATCGAGACCCTTCTTCAGACTTAGTCAGGGGAGAGGGCGATCTGGAAGGGTAAGGTGCGAAAACGAGAGATCAAAGGGGACAAAGATGAAGGGAAATGTAGAATAGATCATTGTTAGCTAGGGGAAGGTGACAACAAGCATACAAAGATAAAATGTAATCAGGAGGACAGTTAAACTGGCCGAAGAGCTAGGATGGTGGAGGGATGGAGCGAGAGAGAGAGAAAACAAGGTTTACTTTAATTTAGAGAGGTCAACGTCATATCGTTGGATTGTAAGGTGTCCAAGCGAAATATGAGGTGCTGTAATATTTTCCTGTGATGACTTGCCTCGGTAACCTGTATCTCGAATCCAACAGCCTCAAGGCCGTCCAGCTTTGAGGACAGCTACGAAGAGAAATTAAACATCATACGGCAGGATGGGGATACTGACAGCGCCTTCCACTTCTTCCAACATCTACTTGTCGTCCACATCTGGCTACTCCTCCCAGGATGAGCTGCAGGGTAAGTGGAATGTTCATCATCTCACCCCCCACGTCCCTCATCCTGAAAAGCTAACGGGCGGCACGTTGCACTATCGGTAGAGAGGACACACTGGCTGGGGCTAGAACAGAGGCTTTAGGGATTTCATATTGAAGTTGGGCAGTGGGGCGGCTGAGCGGGCACTTGATGAGTGGGTGAGAGGTGTTACTAGGGTGGGCACAGGGTGGGTGGGAGATGTTACTATGGTGGGGACGGTGGGTGAGAGGTGTTACTAGGGTGGGGCAGGGTGGGTGGGAGATGTTACTAGGGTGGGGACAGGGTGGGTGGGAGATGTTACTAGGGTGGGGCAGATAGATGGGGGCAGGTACTAGGGCATGGACAAGGTGGGTTGGTGAGTGGAGGATGTAACCAGGGTGGGGACAAGGTGGGTGGGTGGTAGATGTTGGGCGTGAGCACTGGGTGAATTGGGGATGTTGCTAAGGTGTGGATGGGGGGGTGAGTGGAGGATGTTGGGGGGTGAGTGGAGGATGTTGAGGGGTGGGGGTGAGTGGAGGGTGTTGGTGGGTGTGGGGGTGAGTGGAGGGTTGGGGGGTGAGTGGAGGATGTTGGGGGTGTGGGGGAGGGTTGAGTGGAGGATGTTGGGGGGTGGGGGTGAGTGGAGGATGTTGGGGGGTGGCGGTGAGTGGAGGATGTTGGGGGGGGGGTGGGGGTGAATACCCCGTAGCTGGAGCAGGGTGAGGTTGAGTGGGCTATTACAAGGCGCGGGTGTCAGGACATGGGGCGGGTACATGTGCTGTTACTGGGAAGGGGGTGAGGGACATGTAAGTGGGCTGACGGTGGGGAGGCTAAATGGAGCGGGTGGGGTGTGAGGGTCCGTTACTGGGGCAGGTGAGGGGCTGTTAGTGGGTGAGTGGGCTGTGGACTGACACTGGGCAGGAGCTGAACGTGTTGTACAGGATTGTAGATTTCCCAGATGCTGGGTTACATCAGGGGGACTGAGCTGTTATTTGGGCAGCTAATCACCATTCATTCACACACACGCACGCACGCACGCACCCCCCTCCCCCCCCCCACACACACACACACACACACACACACACACACACACACACACACACACACACACACACACACACACACACACACACACACACACACACACACACACATATGTAGACACAAAAAGACAAACACAAAAAATAGGCTGCTGCCATTTGACGCCACAAACTTCCCCTGCATAGCGCCTGTCACCAAGGTGTGAAAAGTGATGCAGCTTCTGCTAAAGAGCATCGTTCCATTGTAATATTCAGGTTGTATCAGCAGCAACACCGTGTGTATCCATCCACTTAAAATCATTAATGAATCCACTTCCTGCAGCGTTTTGGAGAGAATATTCTGGATCCTGTCAGTATTGAATCTGTGACCTCTGTTTACTTATCCCTCAATAGCAAAACCTTTCTCGTGTAAAACCCTGCGACAAACTTCAACGTTTGATAGGTCATCTCTTTTACCTTCTCTGTTCCGAGAGGACTCCTAACTTTTCCAAATTACTCTTTACTGTAATTCTAGACACTGTCTAAATCAATTCTTAGGCTTGATGTCTGAAGAAGGGTCCCGACCCAAAACGTCACCCATCCTTTTTCAGACAGAGATGCTGCCTGACCCGCTGAGTTAATCCAGAACTTTGTGTCTATCTTAGGCTTTTGACATCCTTCCTTTAGTTTAGTTTAGAGATACAGCATGGAAACAGGCCCTTCGGCCCACCAAGTCGGCACCGATCAGCGATCCCCGCACACTAACAGTTGAGCCGAGGGCCGATCAGTTGCATGGTGCTTTTGTGAACAGCAGCACAAACATTGGGCCACGTGGCCCTTTGAACATTGTAAACCTTGAGAGAGAAGTTTGCGTTGTTGACATCTTGCTCTTCTTTCCCACCCCCCAGGTTTGGCGTACTCTGAATCGGTCTCTCCCCTTGCCAAGCTGTGGGGCTGGATCTCGCTGCTGTCTCCAGGTACCTGCACTACTAATCTTCCCTCTTCTGTGGTCCATGCCCAAAACTCTGCTCCAGTCAAACAGTGCCCTGCTGATACTGGACCCAGTAGTGAGGTAGAGCCCGCTGCTCCCTCCTTAAACTCCCAGGGATTGCACAAGGCCTGGACCCCAGCGCTCTGTTGTTCGTGCAGACTAGGACCACAGTCAGTGCGGGAAGAAGCCGCCTTCCAGCTTGGTACTCCAGTGTGTTCCCTGAGCCTGACTGGGTCACTCACTGAGATGAGTGGTGAGTTGCCCAGAGGACCATAGAGTCAAGAGACCACTGACTGTCAATGCTCGGTTACTCGATCCCGACTGAAGTCATGTTGTAACACCTAAGGGAGGCCTGGTTTGTATCCCAGGGTCACTGGGGTGGTGAAAGAATAGGATCTCCTTTAGATTTCCCCAGCTGTGTGGCACCGAGGACACTTTTGAAATGTAGTGTAAGGTGGTAGACCGTGGCCAAGCTCGCACACGGCATTGTGGTGATCAGCAGACGTGCCCACGTTCAATAAATCTAGATTTCTCTAACTTCAAGTAACCCTCTCTCTCTGTCCCTCCCCCTCCTTAGTCGTTGTACTAGTTTCACTGTCGTCCTGGTGAGTTTCATTGTCTGTATAATTCGTTAACACCGAGCCCACAGCCAACCAACAATGGACCCTTTCCTTCATCATCGTTACTTTTTTGCATATCGTTCATTCATTTGTTCCATATCTCTCTACATCACCGTCTATATCGCTTGTTTCCCTTTCCCCTGACTCTCAGTCTGAAGAAGGGTCTCGACCCGAAACGTCACCTATTCCTTTTCTCCAGAGATGCTGCCTGACCCGCTGAGTTACTCCAGCTTTTTGTGTCTATCTTTGCCCATGTTGGTTGTGGGATAAGATTGACTGGGACAGAGAGGGCTGCTATCCATCCACAACCAGGCAATCTGTCTGTGTTGAAAGGTGATACTCCCTGCTCGGTGGAAGTGTCATTGACAATCTCCCGTTTACTTAGTCTGGATACAAAAGGAGGCCATTCGGCCCGTCGTGGCCTCAGCAGTACCGCCATCAGTGCTGTTGTCCCGTTGATATCCCTGCGACCTATTTTTTCTCGGGTTCCATACAGCTCCCCTGGGTTCTCCTGCCACCACCTTGCGGTGGACTTTCTGTGGTGGTCCTTGCAGGGGAGAAGGTCTCTCAGCCTGACGTGGTTCCACAGTATCAGTGGGTTCCATGTTGGAGAGTCTGAGCTCTCTCCGCTTGCACTGATGGGAAGCATCGGGCCCAACGTTGTCTAATGTTGTGTTGCTGTGTCTTTCAGAAAAAGCTCTGCCCCTGGTGTACTGGTGGTTGGGCACAGCCTGGTACCAGCTAACAACGGCCATCTCCTTGATCGATGTCCAGGTACGTGCTCCGGGGATCCACAGACTCCCTTCCTCCACCTGGTCAACTGAAGCAAAGTCACCCATCCCCGCTGCCTCCTCCATCTCCTCCCCACCTCTGTACTGAACACACCCTCCCACAGGACACCCAGTCACACTGAACCCCCAACAATAGACAATAGGTGCAGGAGTAGGTCATTCGGCCCTTCCTTCCATTCAATGTGATCGTGGCTGATCATCCCCAATCAGTACCCCGTTCCTGCCTTTTCCCGATATCCCCTGACTCCGCTATCTTTAAGAGCCCTATCTATCTATCTCTCTTGAAAGTATCCAGAGAACCTGCCTCCACCGCCCTCTGAGGCAGAGAATTCCACAGACTAACCACTCTCTGTGAGAAAAGTGTTTCCTCTTCTTCGTTCTAAATGGCTTACTCCTTATTCTTAAACTGTGGCCCCTGGTTCTGGACTCCCCCAACATCGGGAACATGTTTCCTGCCTCTAGCGAGTCCAAACCCTTAACAATCTTATATGTTTCAATAAGATCCCCTCTCATCCTTCTAATCTCCAGAGTGTACAAGCCGAGCTTCTCCATTCTCTCAGCATATGACAGTCCCGCCATCCCGGGAATTAACCTGGTGAACCTACATTGCACTCCCTCAATAGCAAGAATGTCCTTCCTCAAATTAGGGGACCAAAACTGCACACAATACTCCAGGTGGGGTCTCACGAGGGCTCTGTACAACTGCAGAATGACCTCTTTGCTGCTATATTCGATTCCTCTTGTTATAAAGGCCAACATGCCATTCGCTCTATTCACTGCCTGCTGTACCTGCATGCTTACTTTCATTGACCGATGAACAAGGACCCCCAGATCCCGTTGTACTTCCCCTTTTCCCAACTTGACGCCATTTAGATAGTAACATGCCTTCCTGTTTTTGCTACCAAAGCGGATAACCTCACATTTATCCACATTAAACTTCATCTGCCATGCATCTGCCCACTCCCCCAACCTGTCACCCTGCATTCTCATAGCATCCTTCTCACAGTTCACACTGCCACCCAGCTTTGTGTCATCTACAAATTTGCTAATGTTACTTTCAATCCCTGCATCCAAATCATTGATGTATATTGTAAATAGCTGCGTTCCCAGCACCGAGCCTTGCGGTACCCCACTACTCACTGCCTGTCATTCGGAAAGGGACCCGTTAATCCCTACTCTTTGTTTCCTGTCTGCCAACCAATTTTCTATCCGTCAGCACTCTACCCCCAATACTATGTGCCCTACTTTTGCCCACCATTCTCCTATGTGGGTCCTTATCAAATGCTTTCTGAAAGTCTAGGTACATTACATAAACCCAACATGGAACAGCCCACACTCACTGTACCCGACAATGCCTTACAACGCTTACAGCGGCAGAGACCCAGATTCCATCCTGACTACGGGTGCTGTCTGTTCACAGTTTGTGCGTTCTCCCAATGACCTGAGTGGGTTTTTCCCGGTACCTCCGGTTTCCTCCCACACTCCAAAGACGTACAGGTTTGTAGGTTGATTGGCTTAGTTTAATTGTAAATTGTCCCTAGATGGGGGGGGGGGGGAATCTTGTACAGGACAGACACGTGAGAGGCTAGAAGTTGGTATGGAGTGTGGTGTGTGGAAGGTTAGTGGACAGAATAGGCAGGTGAAAGGCAGAGAACGAGGAGTTGGTTTAAACTGCACTTAAAGGGGGCCTGACGGGTAAGGCAGATGAGCTTAGGGCATGGATAGGTACGAGCGACTGGGAACTTGTAGCCATGACTGAAACCTGGTAAAAGGAGGGGCAGGACTGGCAGCTCAATGTTCCGGGGTACAGGAGCTTCAGGGCAGACAGGGGTGAGGGGAAAAGAGGAGGAGACATTACGGACGGTTCGTCTAGTGAGGCTATATGGGTGGAGCTGAGGAACAAGAAAGGGATGATTGCCTTGTTAGGGGTGTACTACAGACGCCCGAATAGTCAACGGGAATTAGAAGAACAAATGTGCCAGGAGATTGCAGACAGCTGGAGGTCAAATAAGGTTGTTGTAGTAGGGGATTTTAACTTTCCCAATATAGACTGGGAAAATCATAGCGTGAAGGATTTAAATGGGGTGCAATTCCTCAAAAGTGTTCAGGAGAGTTTTCTTAAACAGTATGTAGAGGCCCCCACACGTGAGAGGGCAAAACTGGATCTAGTATTTGGAAATTGGGAAGGCAGGTTAATGAAATGTGTGTGGAGGATCCTTTTGGGTCCACTGACCACAGTTGGATTAGGTTTAAGATAGTTATGGATAAGGATGGAGAGGATCCACGTGTTCAAATGCACAACTGTGGTAAGGCCAACTTTGAGGGTATGAGAGAAGGTCTCACTCAAGTTGACTGGAGCAGGTTATTAGAGGGGAAAGGAACATGGGCCAAGTGGGATGTTTTTAAGTGTGCTGACGAAAGCTCAGGATATGTACGTCCCCGTTAGAGTGAAGGCCAAAGCAGGCAAACGTAAGGAAGCTTGACTGACGAGGGAAATTGAGACGTTGGTCAAAAACAAGAAGGATGCATGGGACGGGTATAGGCAGCTGGGATCAAGTGCATCCCTGGAGGAGTTTCGGGAACTAAGGAGTAAACTGAAAAAGGTGATCAGAAGGGCAAAAAGGGGCCAGGAGATAGATCTGGTGGGTCTCAACAATCCCAAAAGATTTTATAAATACATAAGGGGGAAAAGGGTAACCAGAGAGAGAGTGGGACCTCTCAGGAATCAAAGCAGTCACATCTAGTGAAGCTACAGGAAATGGGCAAGGTCCTCAATGAATATTTCTCCTCTGTATTTACCGAGGAGAAAGACAGTAGGACGGAAGGTGGACAAAAATGCTGGTGAAACTCAGCGGGTGAGGCAGCATCTATGGAGCGAAGGAATATGTGACGTTTCTGGTCGAGACCCTTCTTCAGACTGATGTGGAGGTGGGTGGTCGGGAAGAAGAAAGGAAGAGGCGGAGACAGTAGGCTGTGGGAGAGCTGGGAAGGGGAGGGGAAGGAGGGAGAAAGCAAGGACTACCTGAAATTGGAGATGTCAATGTTCATACCGCTGGAGTGTAAACTACCCAAGCGGAATATGAGGTGCTGCTCCAATTTGCGGTGGGACTCTGGCCATGGAGGAGGCCCAGGACAGAAAGGTCGGATTCGGAATGGGATGGGGAGTTGAAGTGCTGAGCCACCGGGAGATCAGGTTGGTTAACAAGAAGTGAGCGGAGGTGTTGGGTGAAGCGATCGCCAATTCTATGCTTGATCTCACCGATGTAGAGCAGCGGATGCAATAGATGAGGTTGGAGGAGGTGCAGGTGAACCTCTGCCTCATCTGGAAAGACTGCTTAGGTCCTTGGATGGAGTCAAGGAGGGAGGTAAAATGACAAGTGCGGCATTTTCTGTGGTTGCAAGGGAAAGTACCAGGGAAGGGGGTGGTTTGGGTGGGAAGGGACGAATTGAGCAGGGAGTTACGGAGGGAGCGGTCTCTGCGGAAAGCTGAAAGGGGAGGAGATGGGAAGATGTGGCCAGTGGTGGGATCCCGTTGGAGGTGGCGAAAATGTCGGAGGATTATCTGTTATATTTGACAGCTGGGGGGTAGGTGTGGACAATAGGGACTCTACCCTTGTTACAAGTAGGGGGATGGGGAGTGAGAGCAGAGCTACGGGAAAAGGAAGAGACCCTGGTGAGAGCCTCATCTGTAGAGAAAGAGGGGAACTCCCCGTTCCCTAAAGAATGTGGACATCTCCGATGCCCTGGTTTGGAACACCTCATCCTGGGTGCAGATGCAGTCGTCGATGTTGCGGAGGTAGAGGTCGGGTATAGGTCCACGGTTCGACGTACCATACAAAGAGCAGGCATAGCTGGGGCCCATGCGCGTGCTCATATCTACGCCTTGGATTTGGAGGAAATGGGAGGAGTCAAAGGAAAATTTGGAGGAAATGGGAGGAGTCAAAGGAAAAGTTATTGAGGGTAAGGACCAGCTCCGCTAGGACAGTAGGACGGAGGAAGTTGGAGCAGTCAATGAAAGTGTCTTAAGAGCAGTCAGTGTTACCGTCGAGGAAGTATTGAAGGTACTGTTGAGTTTGAAGGTAGACAAATCTCCGGGACCTGATCAGATATATCCGAGGACATTGTGGGAAACTAGAGGGGAAATTTACGAGTCGTTTTTAAATACAAGAGAGGTGCTGGAAGACTGGAGGGTGGCAAATGTTGTGCCTCTTTTCAAGAAAGGCTGCAGGGAAAATGCTGGGAACTATAAGCCGGTGAGTTTAACATCTGCAGCTGGAAAGTTACTAGAGAGTATTCTGAGGGATAGGTTATACAGGCATTTGGATGGACAAGGGCTGATTGGGGATAGTCAGCATGGTTTTATACGTGGGAGGTCGTGTCTCACAGATCTGATTGATTTTTTTTGAAGATGGACCAGAAAGGTCGATGAGGGCAGAGCTGTAGATGTTATGTACATGGATTTCAGTACGACATTCTACAAGGTTCTGCATGGTAGGCTGCTCTGGATGGTTAGATCCCATGGGATCCAAGGAAAGATAGCTGAATGGATAGCAAATTGGCTCCATGGAAGGAAGCAGAGTGTGATGGTGGAAGGTTGCTTCTCGGACTGGAGGTCTGTGACTAGTGGTGTGACTCAGGGTTGGGTGCTGGGCCCGTTACTGTTTGTCATCTACATCAATGATTTGGATCAGAACATACAGGGCAAAATTAGCAAGTTTGCTGATGATACAAAAGTGAGTGGTTTTGCAGATAGTGAAGATTGTTGTGAAAGATTGCAGCAAGATCTGGATCGATTGGCCAGGTAGGCTGAGGAATGATTGATGGAATTTAATACAGAGATGTGTGAGATGTTGCATTTTGGGACACTGAACAAGGGCAGGACCTACACAGTAAATGGTAGGCCTCTGGGTAGTGTTGTAGAGCAGAGGGATCTAGGAGTGCAGGTGCATGGTTCCTTGAAAGTCGAGTCGCAGGTAGATAAGGTGGTCAAAAAGGATTTGGCACATTGGCCTTCATCAGTCAGAGTTTTGATTGTGGAAACTGGGAGGTCATGTTGCAATTGTATAAGACGTTGGTGAGACCGCATTTAGAATATTGTGTTCAGTTCGGGGCACCATGTTATAGGAAGAATATTGTCAAGCTTGAAAGGATTCAGAGAAGATTTACGAGGATGTTGCCAGAACTAGAGGGTGTGAGCTATGGGGAGAGGTTGAGTAGGCTGGGTCTCTATTCCATGGAGCTCAGCAGGATGAGGGGAGATCTTATAGAGGTATACAAAATCATGAGAGGAATAGATCGGGTAGATGCACAGTTTCTTGCCCAGAGTAGGGGAATCGAGGACCAGAGGACATATGTTCAAGGTGAAGGGGAAAAGATTTAATAAGAATCCGAAGGGTAACGTTTTCACACAAAAGGTGGTGGGTGTATGGAACAAGTTGCCAGAGGAGGTAGCTGAGGCTGAGACTATCCAATCGTTTAAAAAAACAGTTAGATAGGTACATGGATAGGACAGGTTTGGAGGAATATGGACTAAGCACAGGCAAGTGGGACTAGTGTAGCTGGGACATTGTTGGTCGGTGTGGGCAAGTTGGGCCGAAGGGCCTGTTTCCAAACTGTGTCACTTTATGACTCTAGTCTGTAGGGTAGTGTTAGTGGGCGGGAATCGTTGGGCGGTACGGACTCGGTGGGCCGAAGGGCCTGTTTCTGTGCTGTGTCTTTAAACTAAACTTAAAAATGTGAACCCATTTATTGTAGCCCAGATAAACCCACCACAGGCCAACCCACTTGTACTACACCAGATAAACCCACCACAGGCCAACCCACTTGTACTACCCCAGATAAACCCACCACAGGCCAACTCACTTGTACTACCCCAGATAAACCCACCACAGGCCAACCCACTTGTACTACCCCAGATAAACCCACTAGAAACATAGGAAAAACTTAGAAAAATAGGTGCAGAAGTAGGCCATTCGGCCCTTCCAGCCACGGACTACAAGATAGCCTGCCCACACTCTACCCCAGATACATCCATAGAACAGCCCTGTGATACTGCACCCTAGGTTGACTAATCTTTGCACCAGTGTCACCATGGCTCTGAGCTTTGGGTGTGTGGACTGACGGTCTGTCAGCAGCGTGGGTCCATGGCGTCTCTGGAGAGAAGGAATGGGTGACATTTCAGGACAACGCCCTTCTTCAGACTCCAGAGATGCTGCCCGACCCACTGAGTTACGACAGCTTTTTGTATCCATCTCGCTTGAGACGGGGTTGGGTTCAATAGCCGGCTGACTTGTGTGTGTTTCCCCTCCAGGTGTATCCCTCACGTGAAGAAGTGGGTGCTGCTGGCATTACTGGGTAAGGACCTGCTCCATTTCACATCTGACTTCATCGATCATTGATGTCTGCAGGACAATATGAAGAGAAAATTTTCACTGAGGGTTGGAGCACTTGAGGCAAAGCATGAGGAGAAACAGTCATGTTGAGAGTAAAGGATTAAAGGTGGAGGGAGGGATTGGGGTGGGGCCTGCGCTGTATTTAACAGTCTGTTTGACAGAACAACACTGGTGAATTTATAGTGTCAACTGAGTATCCCGAGCCCAAGGTTCTTATTGGAATTAGAGTGAGGTCCAAGCAGCTGAATTGAGGTTGTGTTATATTGTTCATGAATTATAGGAGCAGAATTAGGCCATTTGGCCCATCAAGCCTACTCCACTATTCAATCATGGCTGATCTATCTTTCCCTCTCAACCCCATATTCCTGCCTGTTCCCCATAACCTCTGACACCCGTACTAATCAAGAATCTTATCAATCTCCACCTTAAACATACCCATTGTCTTGGCCTCCTCAGCCGTCTGTGGCAATGAATTTCACAGATTCATCACTCCCTAACTAAAGAAATTCCACCTTGTCTCCTTTCTAAAGGTGCGTGGTTTTGTTCTATGGCTATGGCCTCTGGTCCTAAACTCTCCCACTAGTGGAAACATCCTCTCCACATCCACTCTATCCAGGCCTTTCATTATTCGGCAAGTTTCAATGAAGTCCCTTCTCATCCTACAGCGAGTACAGGCCCAGCGAGTACAGGCCCAGTGCCTACAAATGCTCATCACACGTCAACCCACTCATTCCTGGGATCATTCTCGTAAACCTCCTCTGGACTCTCTCCAATGCCAGCTTTTCCTTCTTCAGATGTGGAGCCCAAAACCGCTCACAATACTCCAAATGTGGTCTGGCCAGTGCCTTATAAAGCCTCAGCGTTACATCCCTGTCTTTATATTCTATTATCAGGGTGTTTGTATTTGATAATCTCGCTGTTCTAACGCGTAGAAAGATGCTAATCTCCAGATTGTTCCCAGTAGCTGGTACAGTGAGTGTGGGTGTGGGAATGGAGTGTGGGTGATGAGTAGGGGAGTGATGATGCAGGAGGGAAGTCTGTATATTCCTCGGGCACTGGCACTGAGGGCATGTGGCACCTCGAGGCTGGGACCAATCTCTTCGATGGGTTTGTAACGCCGTTTGGATGGGTTGATATGGTTTGGTTTGGAAGGAAATGTGTGCCAAAATTTGTGGGGGAGATGGGCGAAACAGGGAATGATGGGCATGAAGTTAGTGAGTGTTTGGGAGGAAGAGGAAAGAAAGGCTGGAAAATCCAATGGAGGAGTGTGGCTCCACTTGATGTAAGGATTCCATCGAGGGGAAAATGTCAAAGGCTAGAGGGCGTAGCTTTCAGGTGAGAGTGACGATGTTTAAAGGAGATATGGACCCAAAGTTGTTTTTTAAGAGTGTTGGGTGTCTGGAACATGCTTCCCAGGATAATGGTGGAAGCTGATACGATAGTTGATGTTTAGGAATATTTTAGATTTTAGATAGGCACATGGATATGCAGGGAATGGTGGGAAATAGATCACATGCAGGTTGAGATTAGTTTAACGTGGCATCATGTTTGGTACAGACATTGGGCCGAAGGTCCTGTTCATGTGCTGTTCTGTTCTAGATTGGAGGATGACTTGCTTTCACTCTGATTTTTTTCTGGGCAGGTAATTATGGAGATGGGAGACTGAGGGATGACAGTACTAGTTAATGAAACTAGTAGTTTGCCTCCCTGGTGCCAGGGTCTGTGATGTGTCTCAACGTGTCCAAGATATCCTGAAAGGGCAGGGAGAGGAGCCCGAGGTCGTGGTACATATAGGTACCAATGACATAGGTAAAAAAAGAGAAGAGGTCCTGAAAGGAGAATTTAGGGAGTTAGGAGGGGAGTTAAAGAAGAGAAGAACAGCAAAGGTAACAATCTAGGGATTACTGCCTGTGCCACGCGACAGTGAGAGTAGGAATGGAGCGAGGTGGAGGATAAATGCGTGGCTGAAGGACTGGTGCAGAAGGCAGGGATTCAAATTTCTGGATCATTGGGACCTCTTTTGTGGAAGGTTCGACCTGTACAAAAAGGATGGGTTGCACTTGAACCTGAGGGGGACCGATATCCTGGCGCGGAGATCTGCAAAGGCTACTGAGGAGACTTTAAACTAGAATGGTTGGGGGGAGGGACTCAAATAGAGAATGCTATTAGACAGTGTGTGAGGCAGGAGGCAGAGAAGGAAAGCACTCAGACCCAACATGTAGGGGGGGAAGAAGAAAATAATAATAAACAGAGAATAAGAGGTGGTGGGGTTATTAAATGGGTGAGCAGAGAAACAGAGGGGTGTAAAATGCGGGCGGAAGCAATAGGTAGCAAGGTGAAAAGTAAAAGTGGCAGGCAGACAAATCGAGGGCAAAAATCAAAAAGGGCCACTTTTCAACATAATTGTATAAGGGGTAAGAGCGTTGTAAAAACAAGCCTGAAGGCTTTGTGTCTCAATGCAAGGAGCATTCGTAATAAGGTGGATGAGTTGAACGTGCAGATAGCAATTAATGATTATGATATAGTTGGGATCACGGAGACATGGCTCCAGGGTGACCAAGGCTGGGAGCTGAACATCCAGGGATATTCAATATTCAGGAGGGATAGAGAGAAAGGAAAAGGAGGTGGGGTAGCGTTGCTGGTTAGAGAGGAGATTAACGCAGTGGAAAGGAAGGACAATAGCTTGGAGGATGTGGCATCGGTATGGGTAGAGCTGCGAAACACTAAGGGGCAGAAAACGCTGGTGGGTGTTGTGTACAGGCCACCTAGCAGTAGTAGTTAAGTTGGGGATGGCATCAAACAGGAAATTAGAAATGCGTGCAACAAAGGCAAAACAGTTATAATGGGTGACTTCAATCTACATATAGATTGGGTGAATCAAATTGGCAGGGGTGCTGAGGAAGAGGATTTCTTGGAATGTATGCGGGATAGTTATCTAAACCAACATGTAGAGGAACCAACGAGAGAGCAGGCTATTCTAGACTGGGTATTGAGTAATGAGGAAGGGTTAGTTAGCAGTCTTGTTGTGCGTGCCCCCTTGGGCAAGAGTGACCATAATATGGTTGGGTTCTTCATTAGGATGGAGAGTGACATTGTTAATTCAGAAACAACGGTTCTGAACTTAAAGAAAGGTAACTTTGAGGGTATGAGACGTGAATTGGCCAAGATTGACTGGCAATTAGTTCTAAAAGGGTTGACGGTGGATATGCAATGGAAGGCATTTAAAGACTGCATGGATGAACTGCAAAAATTGGGTTGGACAGGCTAGATGCAGGAAGATTGTTCCCGATGTTGGGGAAGTCCAGTGGTCACAGCTTAAGGATAAGGGGGAAACCCTTTAAGACCGAGATGAGGAAAAACTTTTTCACACAGAGAGTGGTGAATCTCTGGAACTCTCTGCCACAGAGGGTAGTTGAGGCCAGTTCATTGGCTATATTTAAGAGGGAGTTAGATGTGGCCCTTTTGGCTAAGGGGATCAGGGTGTATGGAGAGAAGGCAGGTACGGGATACTGAGTTGGATGATCAGCCATGATCATATTGAATGGCGGTGGAGGCTCGAAGGGCCGAATGGCCTACTCCTGAACCTATTTTCTATGTTTCTATGTATCTATCTGAAACGCTGTAAACTGTGAAAGGGATGATATGTGTAGGCAGGAACTGCAGGTGCTGGTTTAAATTGAAGAAGGGTCTTGACCCAAAACGTCACCCATTCCTTCTCTCCAGAGATGCTGCTTGTCCTGCTGAGCTTATTTCAGCATTGGTGACTATCTTCAGAAGGGATAGTACGTTAGAAAGTCGTCAATGTTCAATGTAAGGTCAAAATTGGCAATTGCTGACGTGTGAGTGCACTGTTGACCCCAAATAGGGTGTGAGAGAGAACAAGTTCATCAGCAAATTTCCAACAAGTGTAAATGTGCAAGGACAATGTTGTTGGATTTCAATTCCCCGGAGGTGAATCGTGATTAGTTGTAACTATTCATATGAGGGGGATAATATTGTTACAGTAAACAAATGTGAAATATTGTATGGGATGTACAGAGAATAAGGGGAGGCATCAAGGGTCGATCACTTTAGTCAATGGGTAACTCACCAGGCTCGGATGAAATGTACCACACCTGGAGTATTGTGTGCAGTTTTAGTCTCCAAATTTGAGGAAGGGCATTCTTGCTAGTGGATGCCAATTCTCTGGATGCTTTCAAGAGAGTGAGATAGAGCTCTTAAAGATAGCGGAGTCAATGGATATGGTGAGAAGGCAGGAACGTGGTACAGGTTGTGGATGATCAGCCATGATCATATTGAATGGCGGTGCTGGGTCGAATGGCTTACTCCTGCACCTATTGTCTATTGTCTAAAAGTTGAGTTAAGGAGAGGTTATCAGGATGGAGTTCATATAACCATATAACCATATAACCATAACATGCAGGAAGGCTCTGTCTGACTGATGGTTACATTGTTTGAGTTGGTGACAACGAATTGATAAAGGCAGCATGTTCCATGGAGACTATGGTTTTCAGTGAGGTTTTTGGCAAGGTCCCACATGGCAGGCTGGTCAAAAGGTAAAAGGTGAGAGGTACATTGGAACCAAAATTAGATTTGTGGTAAAAAACAAAGGTTAATGTGTGGGAAGGAACTGCAGATGCTGGTTTACATAGAAACATAGACATAGAAATTAGGTGCAGGAGTAGGCCATTCGGCCCTTCGAGCCTGCACCGCCATTCAATATGATCATGGCTGATCATCCAACTCAGTATCCCGTACCTGCCTTCTCTCCATACCCTCTGATCCCTTTAGCCACAAGGGCCACATCTAGCTCCCTCTTAAATATAGCCAATGAACTGGCCTCGACTACACAGAAGATAAACACAAAATGCTGGAGGAACTCAGCGGGTCAGACAGAATCTTTGGAGAAAAGAAATAGGTGACGTTTTTGGTCGAGACCCTTCTTCAGACTGAGAGTCGGGGGAAAGGGAAATGAGAGGTATAGACGGTGATGTAGAGAGATATAGAACAAATGAATGAAAGATATGCAAAAAAGCAACTATGATAAAAGAACCAGGCCGTTGTTAGCTGTTTGTTGGGTGAGAAAGTCTACAGACAATGAAACTCATCAAGATGACTTTGAAGCTGGTACAACTTGGTTGGGGGACGGATGGAGAGAGAGGGGATGCAATGTTTACTTCAAGTTATAGAAATCATATTCATATCGCTGGGTTTTAATATGAGATGTTATTCCTCCAATTTGTGTTTGGCCTCACTCTGACAGTGGAGGAGGCCCAGGACAGAAAGGTTAAGTGTGGGAATGGGAAGGGGAATTAAAGTGTTTGGCAACTGGGAGATCAGGTAGGTCCAGGCAGACTGAGCGCAGTGTGTGGACGGAGGCGACTGCATACCTTGAATGTTGCTTGCTTCAGTGCAACCTTTCTGCCTCTGCAGGTGTTGGCCTCTTGATGTCATCCACAGGTATCTGGTCTCGTGCCGAGAAGCTGGCCGCGCTGGAAAGCACTCAGGTGAGCCCTCAGGTGAGTCCCATCCTCGTGCACTCTCGCTCTTCCTCCTGGAGCCCTTCACCTCCGCAGGTCACGGCTGCCCGTGAGCAGTCCGGGTATCAGGGGTTATGGGGAGAAGGCAGGAGAATGGGGTTAGGAAAGAGAGATAGATCAGGCATGATTAAATTCCTGAGTAGATGGGCAGAATGGCCTAATTCAGCTCCTATCGCTTATGACCTTATTACCCTGGATCTGCCCTGGCTGCAGGATCCCTCGCAGTCCATTCACCCCTTTCCCACATTCTGGTACAGCCACCAGCGACCCAGTAACTTGCACAATCACAGGAGGTCCTCGGCACAATCATGTCATAGAAACATAGAAAATAGGCCTTCTCCCCATATCCCTTGATTCCACTAGCTCCTATAGCTCTATCTAACTCGCTCTTAAATCCATCCAGTGACTTGGCCTCCACTGCCCTCTGTGGCAGGGAATTCCACAAATTCACAACTCTCTGGGTGAAAACTTTTTTCTCACCTCTGTCTTAACTGGCTTCCCCATTATTCTAAGACTCTGGCCCCTGGTTCTGGACTCGCCCAACATTGGGAACATTTTTTCCTGCATCTAGCTTGTCCAGTCCTTTTATAATTGTATATGTTTCTATAAGACCCCCCCCCTCATCCTTCTAAACTCCAGTGAATACAAGCCTAGTATTTTCATTCTTACCTCATATGATAGTCCCGCCATCCCAGGGATCAATCTCGTGAACCTACGCTGCACTGCCTCAATCACAAGGATGTCCTTCCTCAAATTATGAGACCAAAACTGGACACAATACTCCAGATGGGTATCACGAGAGCCCTATACAATTGCAGAAGAGCCACTTTTCTCCTATACTCACAAAGATCACAATGAATGGCGGTGCTGGCTCGAAGGGCCAAATGGCCTCTTCCTGCACCTGTTTTCTATGTTCCTATGTACACTGAAATCCTCTTGTTACGAAGGCCAACATTCCATTAGCTGTCCATCCCTGGGACTCCAGGATTAGTCATGGTGTTGTAGTCATGCAACATGTTGTTAGTTGGCCTTGCCAAGCAAGTTGGCAAACTGGGCTCATTTGGCCCACAGTCCTCTAAATCCTTTGTCAATATTCAGAGTGTTAGAAACCAGTGAGTACCTGGTGGATCTTGGCATTCACTGAAACTCTTCCACAGCAGTAGGAGCTTAAAATGCATATTTAAAATTCCATGTGTGGGTTTTAGTGGGTTGGAAGTTGTTCTTCGTCCTGTTGATCAGAATAGGCTGCCCTCCCTGCCAATACACTTCAATAGACCGTCCCTCTTGCCAATCACAATACCGAATACATTTGGCCGCCCCTCCCTCCTTGTCTATTGTGCATGGGCTTCAATCAGCCATCCCTCCCGGCTTCTCACTGTGCCTTTGTCTGGTTGCCCGTTCACTTACACTGGAGACCTGTCCTGATGCAGCTGATGCTTGCAGTGGGAATGGCATGTGAATTGGCCGCAGCACTAGCGCAGCTAGTGGCATGTGCTTCGCAGATCTGAAAGGGAAGGGTGGGGGAGAGCATGGGCGGAAATCCCGGGGGGTGCGGGGGGCGGGGACACAACCACCCATGTTTTGAGAGGTGGGGGGCAAACCCCAACCTCCCCCCATGTTTTGTAATCCGGATTTTGAAATTCGGTGAAAAAAAATTCTATTTAAATCTCCGCTTTCCGTGAGACAGTGGGGGTGTCACTGTGAAGCGCTTGTTAATGGTCTCTAGTAACATCGTATTAACACGATGTGTCACCAATTGTGTTTTGACCTTCAAGTATTACTGAAGGTATTCACGGAGAATTTCTTAAAGCCGTCTGATGCGGGTACAGTTACCAGTTGAACTAATTGGATGTATTGGTGGATGAGAAAGATTTAAACGGTTCGAACGGGTTTCCTGGCTGGCTTGCAGGTAAGTCCCTCATTCAGGTCACTCACGTTATTTAGTATTTCTTTCCCCTGCAAGGTCGGATCTTCTGGTTGCCTTTATTTGCTTCAGTTTTATTTGTTTAAGTGTTATTTATCACATTGTAGCTTTTGAAAGATTCAAGCGGGTATCAGAAGTTTTCTAAGGGCTGAATCGGCCGATTCGCGGCGCCTTTCATCGCCCGGCGCGGCTTAAAATCAATCTGTTGCATCGAGGCGATCGAGGCTCCCGATGTTAATGCCCCCGCCGGCCGATTTTAAACTGTGCCGGGCAATGAAAGGCCCCGCGAACGGGCCGATTCAAGCCCCACGATTCGGGGCGGACGAAGCAGCTGTTGCTGGTGTTCGGAGTCGGTCACCAACCAGGTCAGCTCCCGATGTTACCGTCCACAGGGCCCACGGCCGAAACCTCACATGTGTGTGTGTGTGTGTGTGGGTGTGTGTGTGCGCGTGCGTGTGTGTATGTATGTGGGCGTGCGTGTGGGTGTATGTGTGTGTGTGCGCGCACGCGTGTGTATGTGTGTGTGCGTGCGTGTGTGTGTGTGTGTGTGCGCATGTGTGCGTGTGTGTGTGCGCGCACGCGTGTGTATGTGTGTGGGCGTGCGTCTGTGTGTGTGTTTCGGGATCGAACCTGGGCCTCTGGTGCTGTGAGGCAGCAACTCTACCGCTGCACCACCGTGCTGCCCCTCAGCTGCTCTACCTCTCAGTCAGACCATTTATCTCGGCACCATTTTACACCATACTCTCAATTCCGTAATATCAAGGCCAGTCACCTCGGTGTTGAACTGTTCTCAACTACTGGTCTCCGTAACCACTTGGGCAGAGAACTTCCTGCATTTCCCATCCTCTGGGTGTTAAGCTGCTACAGTTCAGTGAAGTTTGCTTTCAATTGAATGGTGGATTATGCGGGCAATTGATGGGAATTTGTGAGGAACTAATTTCAAGCAAATTTCGTGAAGGAGTGGGATTCTCTGAGAGCTGGCAATGATTTGATGGGCTATGTCATAAGGAAATATGAAGTATGGAAAAGTGACTTTTCTGCATTACATATTTGTAAATTTGACATGTATGTTGTGAAATAAGTAGCTGCGAGTTGAATTAAAAAGCCTCCCAACTTGAAAATAAACGTTGTTTAAATGTCTATTCCTAGATGTTGTTGCAGAAGGTGAAGGAAATGGAATCTGCTGTGGAAAGGTACAGAGTGTTTCCAGCCAGGAGTGGAGTAGCAGCTGACCCTTGGTGGGGGGGGGGGGGCTTTGTCAGTTGCTGCATGAACGTCGACGTCGCTTTTAGGTCAACGTGGCTTTTAGTTTAGATGTACAGCGTGGAAACAGGCCCTACGGCCCACCGAGTCCGTGCAGACCAACGATCACTCTTACACCGGTAGTCAGGATTGAACCCGGGTCTCTGGCGCTGTAAGGTCGTAGCTCTACTCTGCATCACCGTGCTGCTTCTGCTCCTGCACTCTGATGGCTTGCTTTGTCCTGTATAGGACAGGTTTTATCTGGGCCACAGCCAGACATAAAAACAGTATTTTTCCACAAGCAGTAGCTCGACTCAACAGCCAAAAGTCTGTAGCCTCCTTTAATCTGGTACTTTATTTCCACATGTTTAAATTATAATGTCTTATTTTTAATTGTCTACTGTATATCATGTTTTTTATCCTTGCAAGCAAAGCATCAAGGCAAGTTCTTGTATGTATACATACTTGGCTAATACATTTATATTGATTATTATTAATATAGGTTGACAGATGAACAGAAACAGCTACTGACTGCACTGGTGCTGCTGGAGGAGCAGCTCAGCCAGACACGGCTGGAGCTGCAGGCTGTACGTGCGGCACAGAAGGACGTGGACTCCAGCATGCAAGCTTTGGAAAACAGAATTAAAATATGACTGATGTAAGTTTTCCCGAATCGTTTTTTATTTAACTGTAAAAGGCCAAAAATTAGTAAAACTTGCCTTGGAGATGATGAAAGAGATTGAGGTGAAGAGGAAAGTGTGGAAAGTATCTTGCCCTCTTCCCTCTCCTTCTTTAACACTCAACTACCACTCTCCCCCTCCCTCTCTACCGTGTTCTTCCCTTTCTCTCACTGTCTCTCCTTTCCCCCCTCTGCTCCTTTCCCTGTGTTCATGATGTGGTCTCCTCTACATTGGAGAAACCAAACAGGCGTTGGGTTTCCACTTTGTGGATCACCTGTGTTCGATCCAATGGGCACTCCTGAGCTTCATGTTATCTCATTCTGACTCTTGGATGTGGGAGTGAATGAACAGTCTGTGACTTCCTGCACTGTTGCAATGAGGCTCAAAGCAATCTTGAGGAATGGCATCTCACCTTCCATTTGGGCTCATGGCAGTCCTCTGGGCTTGAACTGAATTCATTAATCTTGGGCAACTTGATTCCTCTGTTAGTATCAGTTGTCCATTTGTGATAATTGGGTTGGCTTGTTTTTTAAAATCTCTATCCAAATGTGGAGGGCATGTCCATGCTGACCTGCCAGACATGTCTTGTCTGAAAAGCGTCTCCACCAGAAACGTCACCCATTCCTTCTCTCCAGAGATGCAGCCTGTCCCGTTGTCTATCTTCGGTTCAAACAGCATCTGCCATTCCTTCCTAGACATGTCTTCTTGCTCTGCATTTTGCAACTGCTACGATCTTTTGTCTATTTGTCTTATCACCTTACGGCTCCTATTCACTCCTTGACCAGATAACTTTGTGTGCAGCTTATCCCCATGGTCACCTAGTTTGACACTATCAGAGTCATCCACCCACCTGTGCAGCTTTACAAGTTTCTGTTGTCACCTCCCCAGTTCTGACGAAGGGTCTTTGACCTGAAACATGAATTCTGTTTCTCTGGCTACAGATGCAGCCTGACCCGAGTGCTCCCAGCATTTTGTTTTTCAGATTTATCCCATCTGCAGTTTTCACGCATTTCTTCTAACTTGTTTTTCTATATGACTGCCACCTTTCAGTCCATGTTAGCACATTTGCCCTCATATGTGGCAAATGCCTTTTGGAGATCTAAATACACACTACATTTACAGGAGATAGACACAAAAAGCTGCAGAAACTCAGCGGGTCAGACAGCATCTCTGGAGAAAACAAATAGAAAAGTCCTTTTCTCCAGAGATGCTATCTGAGCCGCTAAGTTACTCCAGCTTATTGTGTCTATGTTTGGTTTAAACCGGCATTTGCAGGTCCTTCCTACTACATTTACAGATTTCCCTTATCAACTCCCTATCACATCCTGTCAAGTTTTGTCACACATGATTTTCAATAAACCATGTCGGCTACATTTGCTTAGATGCAGTTTACCAAATTATTAGTTATTTCCTCTTGTGAACTATGAGTGCTGGATGAATTAGAATCATAGAGTGATACAGTGTGGAAACAGACCCTTCGGCCCAACTCGCCCACACCCACCAACATGTCCCAGCTACACTAGTCCCACCTGCCTGCGTTTGGTCCATATTCCTCCAAACATGTCCTATCCATGTACCTGTCAATTGACCTATAGTTCCCACCTTCTGTTTTACATGCTGGGGGTCCAGGTGAATCTCACTCACAGCCTCTTCTACTGCTGGTCCAGGTGCCCAGTAAATGTGAGTTCTGCTTCCAACAACCATTCAGGCAGTGAACCCTTGGCCCACTGTACTAATTGCATCAAACCCTTGTGCCAATTGAATGACATTTCCAACTTTGTGCAGTAAAGATGGTTACCTTGTTTACTCTGAATGGACCAGTCAGAATATCATCACCTTATGTGTAGGAAGGAACTGCCACAGATTACACCACAGATAGACATCAGCGAGACAGGCAGCATCTCTGGGGGGGGGGGGGGATGGATGACATTTCGGGTCGAGACGTCTGAAGAAGGGTCTCAATCCGAAACATGATCCATTCTTTCTCTCCAGAGATGCTGCCTGTCCCGCTGAGTTACTCCAGCATTTTGTCTTTTTTTCTATAATATTATAACCACTCAAACAATCTACCTGCTGCAGTTCCTGACGACTCTCTCCTTGCAACCTTTCTTCTCCAGTCCTGCCAATGTCGTAAACCTTTCTTGTGCCTCTCTAGTGAACTCCCATCAATCCTGTAGGGAGGCAACCAGAATCCACACAATGTTACAGGTACGGCTGAGCTAACATTTTCCACAGTTCCAAGATGACTGTCCCACTACCTTCAAAGATCCCACAACAAGATAGAAACAAAATGCTGGAGTAACTCAGCGGGATGGACAGGATCTCTGGAGCATTAGATGCTGCATTAGAGCATTAGATCTGGCTTATACTCGCTAGAATTTAGGAGATTGAGAGGGGATCTTATAGAAACGTACAAAATTCTTATTGGGTTGGACAGGCTAGATGCAGGAAGATTGTTCCCGATGTTGGGGAAGTCCAGGACAAGGGGTCACAGCTTAAGGATAAGGGGGAAATCCTTTAAGACCGAGATGAGGAAAAACTTTTTCACACAGAGAGTGGTGAATCTCTGGAACTCTCTGCCACAGAGGGTAGTTGAGGCCAGTTCATTGGCTATATTTAAGAGGGAGTTAGATGTGGCCCTTGTGGCTAAAGGGATCAGGGGGTATGGAGAGAAGGCAGGTACGAGATACTGAGTTGGATGATCAGCCATGATCATATTGAATGGCGGTGCAGGCTCGAAGGGCCGAATGGCCTACTCCTGCACCTATTTTCTATTTATCTATGTATCTATGCCTGGTCTGCTGAGTAACTCCAGCATTTTGTGTCTATCTTCAGTGTAAACCAGCATCTGCATTTCCTTCCTACACAACAATCTCTCCAAGATCTTTCTGTTCCCCACCACAGTTCAGTATCCTTTCAGCTATAATGTATTCCCTTGCCTTGTCTCCCTCGCCAAAGGATCAACAATTGTAAAATAATATATTTTTTAAGATGACAAAGATACTGCTTTGCATTCATTTCAATGTCTACAAGGAGGAGCACTGACTATTCAGCTCTTGTGTGTTTAGAACGAGACGGCGTTGCTCCCACTTGTCCACAAGGTGCTCTTCGGTTCATCACAAGACAGCACAGGGGAACCACTGACAGCACAGCTGGTGCATCACAAGGAACTCGCGGCCCTCCTCGCTGGCTTGGAGAAGATCCTCTCAGATGCATCACTTTATCCTCGTCCGGCAATGGAGACACACTCGGCAGCTGTCAGAGCAGGGATTATTAAGGTACAAGCATGCAAGCAGCCGGTGGCTCTAACTCTGGAACATACTATTGTATTTCAGAAATGTAATTTATTGATAATACTAGACTAAGTGGGACCCGTTGGGTCCCATGTTCACACGGGAGGGCTGGTCCCCCAACGCAATATTCCACCTCTCCACCAATTCCAATATTGGTGGCCAGTGGGGGGGGGGGGGGCTTTCTGGGTGTTGTGGGCTGAAGGGACTGGTTTCCAGAGGGCTAGTATGGACATTGTGGGCCGAATGGATTATTGGGCTGGCAGCTCAGTCACTCAAGCCTGGTGTGCTGGCAGCTCACTCACTCAACGGCTTGTGGACTGGCAGTTGACTCGAGGCTATTCCTTTAAATTCCATTTCAAGCAGAGTGCAGGCCACCAAATGCAAATGAAGTTTCCTACCATTTCAAGCAGAGAGCAAGGCCACCAAATTCAAATGCAGTTTCCTACCATTTCAAGCAGGGTGCAAGGCCACCAAATTCAAAAGCAGTTTCATACCATTTCAAGCAGGGTGCAAGGCCACCAAATTGAAAAGCAGTTCCTAGGGCCGAGATGGCCTGTTTCCGTGCTGTTATGGTTATATGGTTACCATTTCAAGCAGGGTGCAAGGCCACCAAGGTGACCCCTCCCTCCCCCATCTTGCAGACCCTGAGCCACTCCCACAGTTCCGGGTTTTATAGTCCCTCCCCCTCCCACCAGAAGACGCGTGGCCTTCATGGCAGTGATTGACAGGAGAGAGAATCTCAACATTTGTTAAACACAAATAACTCTTTTATTTTTCATCGATGGGAAAAATCCTCTTGCCCTGTGCAGCGGAGGGGGACTCTGAGTAAGAAGACTAAAAATCACAACCGTAAGTGGTAGCGTTTTTTCTAAAATCAATATGCAGTGCAAACAGGAAGTGGTCAAGATGAGACTTTTAATTATATAGATATCTAGTAATGAAATTGGGGCATGTCTTGCTCTACGTTCCATCAATTCAGCACTTTCACTTGCAATGTGTCAATAAACACCACATCCTTAAACAGTGCTCCTATGAAGTGTCTGAGATTCCCTCAGTGTCTAGTGGTGGCCGGACCTTAGACCAAGGCCACTCCCCCACAGCCTCTGTGGTGACTACACTGGGCTTCAGTATGTCCCTCACACCACATTCTCTCACACCCTGGAATGTGCCGGTCGACAGCAATTCATTTACCCACATCTTATGCAGGAAGATCAATTTTTGGGCAGACCAAAGTGAGTCTTCCGCTGAGATAATGATCTTCCAGCAGCAGTTGACATTTATCCTGTGCGTCCCTGTGAACAGCTCATAGATCACTAATGCACAACTGCACAGGATGAACCATGACAAGAGCCCTTGCATTCTTCTTCTGACCTTCCTGTCAAACACCCAGTGCATAAGCAGGTGAATGTTGTCCACACCACAACCATCTCAATGGCAGCGTGCAGTGGGGTGCTTTTCTGACAGAGCAGGCAGGGTCTGACTGGGAGGGCTCCTCACACTACTGTTGGCGAGTTCCTCTGTCTGCTTGGGGAGCCCTCTAATGGGATCCATCGAGTCCTTCTCCCACAGTGCCTGTAGCTCGTTCTACCTTGATCACGTGGTCACGGGTAGTTTTCTTCAGGAACCTTTCTGTGAAGGACAGGTAGTAAGGCAATGTCAAACTGAATGGAACATTGCATAAGTCTACACCGGCCAACATGTCCCAGCTACACTAGTCCCACCTGCCTGCGTTTGCCCCATATCCCTCCAAACCTGTCCTATCCATGTCAATGTACTGTAATAATTATTGACCTGATCACATAATCCTGCTGCCTTCTATGCAGTATACTTGGGCTCTCCATCGCTCACTTTTATTACACCTTGCTAATTCCAGATTATGGGAATGGATAAGAGGGATCATTTTGTGGGAACTGTTGAAGGGAGCATTGCCCGTCTGGTTTCTGTATGTGTGTGGGCTCTGCACTCTATTGCCCTCTACTGCCCCCTTCTTATCCCAGATTATTGTTGATTTTTCCTTTGGTAGGATGTGAAAAGCATTGTGGAGCAAGCACTAAAATACAGCGCTGACAGGGTTGGATTGGTGGATTATGCACTGGAATCTGCTGGTAAGTATCAGACAAAAGCCCGGGCCAAGTAAAACCCTGAATGTAACAGACTGAAAGGGTGTTGTGTGGGCAGGCACTTTAGTCATGTTTGACTTGCTCCTGTGGAATGGGGTCTCTTTCACACTGGGCAATATGTCCTGAATAGGCAAGTACAAATCTATGTTGACAGTACAGGTTTCCCCAGAGCTGCTGAGGTTCACACTGCTGAATGTTAATTTAACTTGTAACTGCTTGATGTTGCGCCAATCCACAACTCATTTAAAGGCCGAGGCATCGGTGGGATGGCCTTGCCCTGGGGCACTATCGGCCATCTTCATTCTGTCCACTGCTCCACCATCCCTGCAAGCACATTGGTTACTCTCTTGTGCACTCTCTCCGAAGCTTCATGCCTTTCTGAGGGCAAGGCAGCCAGGACTAGATGCACTACTCCAGCTGTGGCCAAGCCTGTGTTTTACAAAGTTCCCCATCACTTCTTTGCTCTTGTACCCTGAGCCGTTATTTATAAAGTACAGACGTTTTTAAACAACATCCTAAACTTCCTTCTTTCAGTAAACTAGGCACATATATCACCCACGTGTGTCAGAAGGATGTGAAGGTCTGATGAAGGGTCTCGACCCGAAACGTCACCCATTCCAGAGACACTGTTGTTTCTTCACTCCTTTTAGAATTGTGCCCTCTAGTTTACATTGCCTTATTCCTCCTCCCAAAATGAAATATTTCACATTTGAATTACAGCTTTTCAAACCATATTCTGTATTTGCCTCCAATTCCATGAATACCCCCAGTTCACAGTATCATCTACAAATCTGGAACTCCAAGTCATTTAATGCGTATGAAGAAAAGATGGGTCTTATTCTGCCCTCTGGCCAATTTTACAACTTACATTTAACCTACAAACCTGTACATCTTTGGAGTGTGGGAGGATACCAGAGCACCCGGAGAAAACCCATGCGGTCACAGGGAGAATGTACAAACTCCGTAAAGACAGCACCCGTAGTCAGGATCAAACCCAAGTCTCTGGTGCTGTCAGGCATGAGGTCTACCGATCCGTCACTGTGCTGCCCTGATTTAATTGCTCCCATCTTCTGTTGGTTGGCCAGTTTTATTCCTTGAAGCAAAGTTTACGTTGCAGAGAAAGTGAGAACAAAATAGATAGACTGGAGACCAGGAGATATTTGAGATGAATGTCGATACCAGCTGGATCGGTGGAGATGCAAATAGTGGCAGACGAATGAAATCTTAAACACCTGTAGAAGTGCAAGAAAAGAAGACAAGCTCATGGTTTGAAATGTGGATAGAAGCTTGGTTCTTCTCAAGCTAACATTGGACAATTGGAATTGTGTAGAAAGCTGAAGATCTACTTTAGGTTTCAGCAATCTGCAGAATGACCAGGATGCTGCCTGGATTAGACAGAATGTTAGAATAGAATATTAGCTATAAGGGGAGGTTGGACAAATGGAATGTTTTTGCTGGAGCGTCAGAGGCTGAGACGAGACCTGATAGAAGTATATAAAATTATGAGAGAGATATAGATAGAGTAGGCAGTCTTTCCCCAGGGTGAAAATGTCAAATACGCGAGGGCATAGAGTTAAGGTGAGAGGGGGGATGTTTAAAGGAGATGTGTGAGGCAACTTTTTCTTGCACAGCTGTAGGTGTGTTGTCAGGGGAGGTGGTGGAAGCAGATACAATAGTAATCTTTAAAAGGCATTTGGACAGATACATGTACAGACAGGGAGTAGAGAGATGTAGACCATGTCCCGTCAGATGGGATGAGTTAGGCTGACATCATGGTTGGTGCAGACACAGTGGGACAAAAGGGCCTGTTCCTGCGATGTAAATATATGTTCTACAATATATGAGAAATATATGTTCTACAATATAAATTGTCCTTTCTGGTTAGTCTCTAAACTAGGTCAGATGTAATGCTAAATGGCTTTATATAATTGAGAAAAAAGAACCTATGCAGACAGCAGTCATTGGTTGCACATGTTCCCAGCTAACTGCCCACAAATAACAATATTTTTATATCTTGGTCAGCGGGTAGAAGTTTTGCTTCCATTTTATGTTACAGAAATCTTTCTCATTGTACTTAATTTTTTGCAAAAATAGCTCCTTGTTTATTATAGTTGTATTGAATGGAAAAATGATGAGAGCAAGTAAATGGTTGAGATTTGGGAGGGTACTTATCCAACCACTGCCACCTGGTGGCCATTCAGCTGTGTATTTAAAGTTTCAGCTGGATTCTGTGCTCCAACCTGTTGGACATTGTATGAACATTTGCTTTCAAGTTTACTTAAACAATTGTGATTGTCACATTAAATTATTTCTGCAGTTGTGCTGGATGTGTTGAGTTCTTGGACAAAGTGGAACGTTCTTCTTAGTGGTCAGCACTCAAGCAAAAACTTTCCAATCCCTCTGCCAGAGTTTTGCAGTTCTCTGCAAACCTGCATATTTCTTGAAGGATTCATGATTAACTTTGTCCATTCAGTGATATGATAATGATTCTGTTTTCTCTTGTTAGGTGGCAGTGTGATCCACACGCGCTGCACAGAGACGTTAGAGACCAAGACTGCTCTTCTTACTCTGTTTGGCATTCCACTGTGGTACCAATCTCACTCACCCACAGCTGTCATTCAGGTATATACTCCTTGTACTGCTGCTCCCTTCTGTCTTGAAAGCAGTGACCTTCGAATACTCTCCTAGAGGCAGCAAGGTACAGGGACGCTATAGGTCCACAACTTCAAGATTTACTGTTGGGGGCACCACAACTAGTGTGTGTCTTCTGCTTTCCCCAGGTTTATGTGAAACATACTCTGCATAACAGTTCTTCCCAGTTCTTCTCAGAAGAATGCAAGGTTTTGATATATATGTCGAAAAAATCATGCATTGGCCCATCATGCGTGCTTGTTCAGTACCACAGTTGTGGGATATGGAATAGAAACATGGAAATTATGAACAGGAGTAAGCAATGTGGCCCTTCAAGCCCACTCAACCCCTCAGTGTGATCATGGCTGATCATCCAAATTGTGTCCCCAGTTGGGAGACTCCCCATACCTTTCTCCCCTTACCTCTTGGTCCCTCTAGCTACAAGAACAATATTTAACTCATTAGTATATTCAACGATCTGATTTCAATTGCATTCCATGATAGAGGATTCCTCTGGTTCACCACTCTGGATGAAGATATTTCTCCCCCTCTGAGTTCTACATGACCTCGCCTTATCCTCGCACTGTGATCCTGGTCCTGAAACTCCCAGCATCAGGAACATCTTACCTCGAATCTTTCCAGTCCTGTTACAATTTCTACATTTGGTAGGTTTCTATAAAACGATCATTCCTTCCAAACTCCAGTGAATACTGACCAGATTGTTCTTCATACGTCGGCCCTGCCATCCCTAAAGTTAATCTGCTGCACTTCTGATGTGTTCCCTCCATAGCAAAAATATCCTTCCTTAAGGAAAAGTGGCTACTTCCATCTGCTTTAACCAAACTACGACGCTTTCTGCTCCCCATTCCTGTCACCTGGATGTAGATTGCCAGTGTGTTTGTCAAATCTTCAATTGAGTACTGATTTTTAAATCCACTTGTGTCATATAGCACAGAAACAGGCCCTTTGTGCCCAACACGGCCACGTCAACCATCAGGTACCCGTACAACTAATCCCATTTGCCTGTAGCTTACAGAGGTGCCTAAGTCCAGAGGGTTGAGGTTTTAAAACAAAGAAAGATTTAGAGGAAATCAGAGAAAACATATTTGGGGTTGCATTTGATCACACTACCCGAGACAGAAGTCCTGCTGGTTCAGGTACTTGTCCTGATACTTTGTAAATGGTGTGAGAGTGGGGACAGTGTGTTAAAAATGTCTCAGTAACTCCTGTTCTCTGCATTAACTTAATAATTGTCAAACCATGAACCAAAAGCAGGAAATGGGCTCTGCTGGAAAATTGTAGCGCGTTTTCTTATTCTGCAGGGTTGACGTAAATTGGCAGAAAACATTGAGGGGTCGAGACTGCAGATGCCTGCCATAGCAACCCCCACCCCAACAACCCGTCCCTGTTCCCAAAATACCATTGACACCCGTTCTAATCAAGAATTGGTCTATCTCTGCCTTAAAAATATCCACTGATTTGGCCTCCACAGCCCTCTGTGGTAATGAAGTTCCTCCTCACCTCATTTCTAAAGGCGCACCCTTTAATTCTGAGCCTATGGCCTCTGGGCCTAGACTCTCCCACAAGTGGAAACATCTTTTCCACATCCACTCTATGCCTTTCATTATTCTGTAAGTATCCACATATCCTCACGTGGATCGTGTCCAAAAATCCAAATCTTTGCTGTCCCTTTGGGAAGAATCACTGTTCTGTTGAAAGGAAGGGGGATAATTGTGGGTAGAGAATTGTGGGCAGCACAGTGGTAGAGTTGTTGCCTTACAGCGCTTGTAGCGCCAGAGACCCCGGTTCGATCCCAACTATGGCTGCTGCCTGTACCGAGTTTGTACGTTCTCCCCGTGACCTGCGTGGGTTTTCTCCTAGATCTTCGGTTTCCTCCCACTCTCCAAAGACGTACAGGTTTGTAGGTTAATTGGCTTGGTAAATGTAAAACAAAATTGTCCCGAGTGTGGGTAGGAAAGTGTTAATATTTCCTGTTTCCGCGCTGTATCTCTAAACTAAACTGAGAATTTTTCCTAATTTTTTTTCTTGTTCTCTCTTGCAGCCGCAGGTTCATCCTGGGAACTGTTGGCCATTTAAAGCCTCCCAAGGCTTTGTTGTCATCGAGCTTGCTGTCCGGATCAGGCCTACAGCCTTTCCCCTAGAGTACATTCCAAGATCCATTGATCTCCGCGTGGACCAATTATAAGTGCCCCTCAAGACGTCTCTGTTTATGTGAGGGAAACGTATAGAATATGAGTGAATGTTTGGGAACCATGGTGTTTGTGTGGAGCATGCTGCTGAACATGGCATGGCTTTCTTGGACATTGGATTCCATGTTCAGGGTCCCGAGTGGTCTCACAATCCACGTCAATAACATTAACAAGTTCTGTTAAAAATGAGCAAATTCCATTTCACAGTCCAGAACAATAATCCCTCAAATAGAAGGCCCTCTAATATAATCTTCAATCTTCCATGCTACACAAGTTGCTCATACTGGTGTTTGAACTGTGATTCTGGGTTTTCACTGTCTTCACTGAGTTTTGTCACTTTATTGCACAATCCTCAACACTGCTAACCACAAAAGCTTCATACAGTGATGAAGCAACTTTACAACCAATAGATGAGATTAAAGTTAACACTACCCTACACATACTAGGGACAATTGTTATACCAAGTGCTTTCCTGAGTGGGGGTGAACAATTCGTCAGTGGTATTCTCTCAGGATTGAGGATGACTTGCTTCCACTCTAGTTCTGTGGGTATAGAGGTGCCTGATGAGGCCCCTGTGGGCAATCACTCTCATCTTCTCCCACAGATGAGAGTTGATTCTACACATGCAGGACATTCGCTGCCGCTGCTCTCTCCTCAAATTGTGTTTCTGATTTTCTTTTTTGTGTTTTTGGAAGGAATTCTGTCCCTGATTTGTGTATTGGCCTTTATAACTTATTTTTTAAATTCTGATTATTCTGATTATATGTTAACCATAAATCTCTCTAAGGTGTCCTTGAGACCTCGGTATAAGGCGCCCATAAATAAAATTCATTATTATTATTATTCTGTTTGATTATGTACAGATTCACTTCATGTGCTAAATGAGGTGATGACATTTTTCCAATTGACTTTTAGGCAACTACTTTATGACTTTATATATTCAACCAAGCTTTCTTCCAGGCAAGGGTGAAAGTCCTGCTTCCACTAGGCTTGTATAATTGTTGGGGTGACTGGAGAGTAATTTTCTGTGTGCAAAGCTTGCTAATTTCTACTTGTTGACAGGGCTTGGATGATGAAAATCAAGCCGACAATACACGTATAACGAGGAAGGGGATTCAATCCAGACGTTTGAGGTGCAGGTTATGGAAGTGAATAAAGGATCATTGATTCTTTGCTGGAACAATCCTATAACCTTGGCCTTTTCCTGCAATCTTTAATTTTCCTTTGCCTCAAATATTTATCTAGCTTTTACAAACATATACTTTGCGATATAGTAACTGTTAATGTGCCAATATTTGACAGCTAGCTCACTGGTGTTTGAACTGTGATTCTGAGTTTTGGTGCTGACTTCACCTATGTTTTAGTTTAGCTTAGAGATACAGTGCTGAAACAGGCCCTTAGTCCGCACCGACCAGCGATCCCGCACACTAACACTATCAATCGACAATAGGTGCAGGAGTAGGCCATTCGGCCCTTCAAGCCAGCACCGCCATTCAATGTGATCATGGCTGATCATCCCCAATCAGTACACCGTGCCTGCCTTCTCCCCATATCCCCTGACTCTGCTATTTTTAAGAGCCCTAGCTAGCTCTCTCTTGAAAGCATCCAGAGAACCTGCCTCCACCGCCCACTGAGGCAGAGAATTCCACACTCACCACTCTGAGAAAAAGTGTTTCCTCATCTCCGTTCAAAATGGCCTACTCCTTATTCTTAAACTGTGGCCCCTGGTTCTGGACTCCCCCAACATCGGGAACATGTTTCCTGCCTCTAGCGTGTCCAAGCCCTTAACTATCTTAAAGAGCCCTATCTAGCTCTCTCTTGAAAATTTCCAGAGAACCGCCCTCTGAGGCAGAGAATTCCACAGACTCACAAGACATACACAAGGGACAATTTACATGTATATCAAGCCAATTAACCTACAAACCTGTATTTGGTGTGGAAGGAAACCGATGATCTCCCACGGGGAGAATGTACAAACTCTTGAACTCGGAGTTGTAAGGCAGCAACTCTACCGCTGCGCCTCCGTGCCACCCTTTTCTCACTTAAAACATATTTGCTTCAGGCGAAGGCTTTATAGAATGCCAAGCTGATTCATTCCAGTAATGGAGATCAAGGTGGCAAAGATCAATCACATGATCCAGGAGCCACCAGTGTGTTAATGGGGATGAACTCCAGTGAAGGCAACTAAAGCTTGAAATTCTGGCACGGTGATGTTTTCATGCAGTGTCTTGAGATCCCTTTTACTCTGGAAACTGCAGTATTTACTGTGATTGTCCCAATTGTGCATCTGATGTGGTCTCCGCATTGGTCTTTGCAGGGTGTTGTCATTCTTTCTTCTTTTGGGGCATTGCCACAGACGTTCAACCAAGTTGATCATGCCCAGGATACTGTTTCATAAAGAACATACTTTTTTGTGTTTCTTCCAACCATTTTT
Organism: Malacoraja senta; assembly: GCA_038087875.1. Lineage (NCBI taxonomy): Eukaryota > Metazoa > Chordata > Chondrichthyes > Rajiformes > Rajidae > Malacoraja > Malacoraja senta. The sequence continues at coordinate 264,606 of JAXLNO010002638.1, forward strand.
CTGCTTGGTGAGGGCAGGTGAGATGGGCGCCGCTGATTGGTCGGATGCAGGTGGCCATCTTTGTATGCGGTTGATGGCGGCCATCTTGGTGAGGACATGTGAGGTCGGCGCCGTTGATTGGTCGGATGCCGGCCGCCATCTTGTTAAGGTCCCGCCGTTCAAGACGCCATCTTGAGAAGGTACCAAAGGCCCACACACTTGTGTCCATTGTCCCCTCTAAACCTGTCTTGTCCACTCACCTGTCCTAGTTTACAACTCTTCACCCATCAGTGCCCATTTGACTTACTTTGGCTGGGAAAGTAGATCTGGGAGCCGTAAACGTGGACCAGACGTCCACATCTGCACCAGGTGTATCGAGATGGGGCTCCTAATGGACCGTATTAGGAACCTGGCGCAGCAGCTCCATGATCTCTGTCTGCTCGGGGAGAGCGAGGAAGTCATTGAGAGGAGTTACAGGGAGGTGGTCACTCCAAGACCACAGGAGGCAGGCAAGTGGATCACGGTTGGGAGAGGCAAGGGGCACAGGCAGGGACTAGAGAGTACCCCGGTGGCTGTACACCTTGACAATAAGTACTCCTGTTTGAGCACTGTTCGGGGGGACAGCCTACCTGGGGGTAGCAACAGCGGCCGGGCCTCCGGTATAGAGACCGGCCCTGTTGCTCAGAAGGGTAAGGAAAAGAAGAGGAGGGCAATACTAATAGTGGACTCTATAATTAGGGGGTCAGACAGGCGATTCTGTGGACGCAGTCGGGAGACCCGGATGGTAGTTTGCCTCCCTGGTGCCAGGGTCTGTGATGTGTCTCAACGTGTCCAAGATATCCTGAAAGGGCAGGGAGAGGAGCCCGAGGTCGTGGTACATATAGGTACCAATGACATAGGTAAAAAAAGAGAAGAGGTCCTGAAAGGAGAATTTAGGGAGTTAGGAGGGGAGTTAAAGAGAAGGACAGCAAAGGTAACAATCTCGGGATTACTGCCTGTGCCACGCGACAGTGAGAGTAGGAATGGAGCGCGGTGGAGGATAAATGCGTGGCTGAAGGACTGGTGCAGAAGGCAGGGATTCAAATTTCTGGATCATTGGGACCTCTTTTGTGGAAAGTTCGACATGTACAAAAAGGATGGGTTGCACTTGAACCTGAGGGGGACCGATATCCTGGCGGGGAGATCTGTAAAGGCTACTGGGGAGACTTTAAACTAGAATGGTTGGGGGGAGGGACTCAAATAGAGAATGCTATTAGACAGTGTGGGAGGCAGGAGGCAGAGAAGGAAAGCACTCAGACCCAACATGTAGGGGGGAAAGAAGAAAACAATAAACAGACAATAAGAGGTGGTGGGGTTCTTAAATGGGTGAGCAGAGAAACAGAGGGGTGTAAAATGCGGGCGGAAGCAATAGGTAGCAAGGTGAAAAGTAAAAGTGGCAGGCAGACAAATCCAGGGCAAAAATCAAAAAGGGCCACTTTTCAACATAATTGTATAAGGGGTAAGAGCGTTGTAAAAACAAGCCTGAAGGCTTTGTGTCTCAATGCAAGGAGCATTCGTAATAAGGTGGATGAGTTGAACGTGCAGATAGCAATTAATGATTATGATATAGTTGGGATCACGGAGACATGGCTCCAGGGTGACCAAGGCTGGGAGCTGAACATCCAGGGATATTCAATATTCAGGAGGGATAGAGAGAAAGGAAAAGGAGGTGGGGTAGCGTTGCTGGTTAGAGAGGAGATTAACGCAGTGGAAAGGAAGGACATTAGCTTGGAGAATGTGGAATCGGTATGGGTAGAGCTGCGAAACACTAAGGGGCAGAAAACGCTGGTGGGTGTTGTGTACAGGCCACCTAGCAGTAGTAGTGAAGTTGGGGATGGCATCAAACAGGAAATTAGAAATGCGTGCAACAAAGGCAAAACAGTTATAATGGGTGACTTCAATCTACATATAGATTGGGTGAATCAAATTGGCAGGGGTGCGGAGGAAGAGGATTTCTTGGAATGTATGAGGGATAGTTATCTAAACCAACATGTAGAGGAACCAACGAGAGAGCAGGCTATTCTACACTCGGTATTGAGTAATGAGGAAGGGTTAGTTAGCAGACTTGTTGTGCGTGCCCCCTTGGGCAAGAGTGACCATAATAGGGTTGAGTTCTTCATTAGGATGGAGAGTGACATTGTTAATTCAGAAACAACGGTTCTGAACTTAAAGAAAGGTAACTTTGAGGGTATGAGACGTGAATTGGCCAAGATTGACTAAAAGGGTTGACGGTGGATATGCAATGGAAGGCATTTAAAGACTGCATGGATGAACTACAAAAATTGTTCATCCCAGTTTGGCAAAAGAATAAATCAGGGAAGGTAGTGCATCCGTGGATAACAAGGGAAATCAGGGATAGTATCAAAGCAAAAGATGATGCGTACAAATTAGCCAGAAAAAGCAGCATACCAGAGGACTGGGAGAAATTCAGAGACCAGCAGAGGAGGACAAAGGGCTTAATTAGGAAAGGGAAGATAGATTATGAAAGGAAACTGGCAGGGAACATAAAAACTGACTGCAAAAGTTTTTATAGATATGTGAAGAGAAAGAGATTAGTTAAAACAAATGTAGGTCCCTTGCAGTCAGAAACAGGTGAATTGATCATGGGGAACAAGGATATGGCGGACCAATTGAATAACTACTTTGGTTCCGTCTTCACTAAGGAAGACATAAATAATCTGCCGGAAATAGCAGGGGGCCGCGGGTCAAAGGAGATGGAGGAACTGAGAGAAATCCAGGTTAGTCGGGAAGTGGTGTTGGGTAAATTGAATGGATTAAAGGCCGATAAATCACCAGGGCCAGATAGGCTGCATCCCAGAGTACTTAAGGAAGTAGCTCCAGAAATAGTGGATGCATTAGTGATAATTTTTCAAAACTCTTTAGATTCTGGAGTAGTTCCTGAGGATTGGAGGGTAGCAAACGTAACCCCACTTTTTAAGAAGGGAGGGAGAGAGAAAACGGGGAATTACAGACCAGTCTAACATCGGTAGTGGGGAAACTGCTAGAGTCAGTTATCAAAGATGGGATAGCAGCACATTTGGAAAGTGGTGAAATCATTGGACAAAGTCAGCATGGATTTACGAAAGGTAAATCGTGTCTGACGAATCTTATAGAATTTTTCGAGGATGTAACTAGTAGAGTGGATAGGGGAGAACCAGTGGATGTGTTGTATCTGGACTTTCAGAAGGCTTTCGACAAGGTACCACATAAGAGATTAGGATACAAACTTAAATCACACGGTATTGGGGGTTCAGTATTGATGTGGATAGAGAACTGGCTGGCAAACAGGAACCAAAGAGTAGGAGTAAACGGGTCCTTTTCACAATGGCAGGCAGTGACTAGTGGGGTACCGCAAGGCTCAGTGCTGGGACCCCAGCTCTTTACAATTTATATTAATGATCTGGACGAGGGAATTGAAAGCAACATCTCCAAGTTTGCGGATGATACTAAGCTGGGGAGCAGTGTTAGCTGTGAGGAGGATGCTAGGAGATGGCAAGGTGACTTGGATAGGCTGGGTGAGTGGGCAAATGTTTGGCAGATGCAGTATAATGTGGATAAATGTGAGGTCATCCACTTTGGTGGCAAAAACGGGAAGGCAGACTATTATCTAAATGGTAGCCGTTTAGGAAATGGGGAGATGCAGCGAGACCTGGGTGTCATGGTACACCAGTCATTGAAAGTAGGCATGCAGGTGCAGGAGGCAGTGAAGAAAGCGAATGGTATGTTGGCCTTCATAGCCAGAGGATTTGAGTATAGGAGCAGAGAGGTTCTACTGCAGTTGTACAGGGTCTTGGTGAGACCACACCTGGAGTATTGCGTACAGTTTTGGTCTCCAAATCTGAGGAAGGACATTATAGCCATAGAGGGAGTGCAGAGAAGGTTCACCAGACTGATTCCTGGGATGTCAGGACTTTCATATGAAGAAAGACTGGATAGACTTGGCTTATACTGGCTAGAATTTAGGAGATTGAGAGGGGATCTTATAGAAACGTACAAAATTCTTATGGGGTTGGACAGGCTAGATGCAGGAAGATTGTTCCCGATGTTGGGGAAGTCCAGGACAAGGGGTCACAGCTTAAGAATAAGGGGGAAATCCTTTAAGACCGAGATGAGGAAAAACTTTTTCACACAGAGAGTGGTGAATCTCTGGAACTCTCTGCCACAGAGGGTAGTTGAGGCCAGTTCATTGGCTATATTTAAGAGGGAGTTAGATGTGGCCCTTGTGGCTAAAGGGATCAGGGGGTATGGAGAGAAGGCAGGTACGGGATATTGAGTTGGATGATCAGCCATGATCATATTGAATGGCGGTGCAGGCTCGAAGGGCCGAATGGCCTACTCCTGCACCTATTTTCTATGTATCTATGTATTAACTCCGATTTCTATCTGGCCCTCCTCAACCTCCGCAACATTTCCCGCGATTCTGCCATGGGTTCCCCTGCTCAGCGGCTCATGTCTCGCGCTACCAGACTCCTGCTCCCTGTGGCCCAGCGCTCCCTCATACCGTCTGTCCTCACGCCTGCTGCGGTTCAGAAACGCATTGCCTGCAAGCACGATGTCCAAAAGCGTTCCCATGACAGGTCCTGCCACCCGCTGCCGCGCCTCTTCCCCGGTCAAGTTGTCCGTATGCAGACCCCTTCCGGTCATTCTAAGCTCGCTACCGTCGTCGGCTCTGCGGGGTCGCCCAGGTCTTATCTTGTCGACCATGCGGGAGCCATTTACCGACGGTCCCGCCAGCACCTTCGGGTCGTCAACGAGCCGCGTCCTGCTGCCGCGGATCCCTTTGCTCCCCCACTGCCGTTTTCGCGTCAGGGCGATGCTCTGCCCGTTCTTCCTAACATGCAACGGTCTACACCACCTCAACTCCTTCCGTCCCACCCTACTCCGGCTAGTCCTCGCTCGCCTGCCCGCGCTCTGCCCGCTCCTGATCCCGCATCACCTCCGCTTTTGGTGCCGCGGTCTCCTCCGTCTCCTCCCATTTCCCCCTTTCAGGTTCGTCTGCCCCCATCGGTGCCTTTTCTTCCTGCCGGAAGGGAGGATGGCGAGATGCGAACCCGGTCGGGACGTCTTGTCAAACCGCCTGTCCGCTATGGCGATTTTGTTTAACTGTCCTAGCGCATGAGCCGTGGTCACCCTGTCACTATTATATTTGCCTGTCGTTTCCAAGGGGAAGGATGTAGATGATATATGCATGTGCCTTTAACATAGTGACCTCATACCTACTAACCACTCCGCATATCACAAGTATAACTACAACCTCCCCACCCACAGATCGCGCTCTAGTTCCTGTGACAGACCACGTACAGCTAGTGCAATATGTAATGCTCCAGTATGAATAAAGATAGTAAAGTAACGATGTGTCGTTATAGCCTCTTTACAGCGACCTTGCCGGATTTGCGGCGACCTTGCCGGATTTATGGCGACCTTGCCGGGAATGTGGCAACCTTGCCGGATTTATGGCGACATTCCCGGATTAATGGCGAACTTGCCGGAAATGTGGCGACCTTGCCGGAAATGTGGCGACCTTGCCGAATTTATGGCGACCTTGACGGAAATATGGCAACCTTGCCGGATTTGTGGCAACCTTGCCGAAGATATGGCGACCTTGCCGGATTTATGGCGACCTTGCCGGAAATATGGCGACCGTGCCGGAGTTATGGCGACTTTGCAGATTTATGGCGACCTTGCCGGATTTATGGCGACTTTACCGGAAATATGGCGACCTCGCCGTAATTATGGCGACCTTGCCGGATTTATGGCGACCTCGCCGGAAATATGGCGACCTCACCGGATTATTGGCGACCTTGCCGGAAATATGGCGACCTTGCCGGATTTATGGCGACCTGGCCGGAAATGTGGCGACCTTGCCGGATTTGTTGCGACCTTGCCGGATTTATGGGGACCTTGCCGGGAATGTGGCGACCTTGCCGGATTTATGGCGAAATTCCCGGATTAATGGCGACCTTGCCGGAAATGTGACGACCTTGCCGCATTTGTGGCGACCCTGCTGGATTTGTGGCGACATTGCCGGAAATACGGCGACCTTGCCGGAAATGTGGCGACCTTGCCGGATTTGTGGCGATCTTGCCGGAAATGTGGCGACCTTGCCGGATTTATGACGACCTTGTCGGATTTGCGGCGAACGCCGAATTTATGGCGAACTTGCCGGAAATGTGGCGACCTTGCCGCATTTCTGGCGACCTTGCTGGATTTGTGGCGACCTTGCCGTATTTATGGCGACCTTGCCGGAAATGTGACGACCTTGCCGGATTTCTGGCCACCTTGCCGGATTTATGGCGACCTTGCCGGGAATGTGACGACCTTGCCGGATTTATGGCGACCTTGCCGGATTTATGGCGACCTTGCCGGAAATGTGGCGACCTTGCCGGATTTGTGGCGACCTTGCCGGATTTATGGCGATCTTGCCGGAAATGTGGCGACCTTGCCGGATTCATGACGACCTTGTCGGATTTGCGGCGAACGCCGAATGTATGGCGACCTTGCCGGAAATGTGGCGGCCTTGCCGGATTTGTGGCGACCTTGCTGGATTTGTGGCGATCTTGCCGGATTTATGGCGACCTTGCCGGGGATGTGGCGACCTTGCCGGATTTATGGCGAAATTCAAGGATTATTCACGACCTTGCCGGAAATGTGACGACCTTGCCGGAAATGTGGCGACCTTGCCGCATTTGTGGCGACCATGCTGGATTTGTGGCGACCTTGCCGGAAATATGGCGACCTTGCCGGAAATGTGGCGACATTGCCGGATTTATGACGACCTTGTCGGATTTGCAGCGAACGCCGAATTTATGGCGACCTTGCCGGAAATGTGGCGACCTTGCCGGATTTATGGCGACATAGCCGGAATTGTGGCGACCTTGCCGGATTTATGGCGATCTTGCCGGAAATGTGGCTACCTTGCCGGATTTATGACGACCTTGTCGGATTTGCGGCGAACGCCGAATTTATGGCGACCTTGCCGGAAATGTGGCGACCTTGCCGCATTTGTGGCGACCTTGCTGGATTTGTGGCGATCATGCCGGATTTATGGCGACCTTGCCGGGAATGTGGCGACCTTGCCGGATTTATGGCGAAATTCCAGGATTAATGGCGACCTTGCCGGAAATGTGACGACCTTGCCGGAAATGTGGCGACCTTGCCGCATTTGTGGCGACCCTGCTGGATTTGTGGCGACCTTGCAGGAAATATGGCGACCTTGCCGGAAATGTGGCGACCTTGCCGGATTTATGGCGACCTTGCCGGATTTATGGCGACCTTGCCTGAAATGTGGCGACCTTGACGGATTTGTGGCGACCTTGTCGGATTTGCGGCGTACGACGAATTTATGGCGACCTTGCCGGAAATGTGGCGATCTTGCCGCATTCGTGGCGACCTTGCTGGATTTGTGGCGACCTTGCCGGATTTATGGCGACCTTGCCGGAAATGTGGCGACCTTGCCGGATTTGCGGCGACCTTGCCGGATTTATGGCGACGTTGCCTGAAATGTGGCGACCTTGACGGATTTGTGGCGACCTTGCCGGATTTATGGCGACCTTGACGGGGATGTGGCGACCTTACCGGATTTGTGGCGACCTTGCCGGATTTATGGCGACATTGCCGGAATTGTGGCGACCTTGCCGGATTTACGGCGATCTTGCCCGAAATGTGGCGACCTTGCCGCATTTGTGGCGCCCTTGCTGGATTTGTGGCGACCTTGCCGGATTTATGGCGACCTTGCCGGGAATGTGACGACCTTGCCGGATTTGTGGCGACCTTGCCGGATTTATGGCGACCTTGCCGGGAATGTGACGACCTTGCCGGATTTATGGCGACCTTGCCGTATTTATGGCGACCTTGCGGGAAATGTGGCGACCTTGCCGGATTTGTGGCGACGTTGCCGGATTTATGGCGATCTTGCCGGAAATGTGGCGACCTTGCCGGATTTATGACGACCTTGTCGGATTTGCGGCGAACGCCGAATTTATGGCGACCTTGCCGGAAATGTGGCGACCTTGCCGCATTTGTGGCGACCTTGCTGGATTTGTGGCGACCTTGCCGGATTTATGGCGACCTTGCCGGAAATGTGGCGACCTTGCCGGATTTACGGCGACCTTGCCGGATTTATGGCGACCTTGCCTGCAATGTGGCGACCTTGACGGATTTGTGGCGACCTCGCCGGATTTATGGCGACCTTGACGGGGATGTGGCGACCTTACCGGATTTGTGGCGACCTTGCCGGATTTATGGCGACCTTGCCGGAATTGTGGCGACCTTGTCTTATTTGTGGCGGCCATGCCGGATTTATGGCGACCTTGCCGCAAATGTGGCGACCTTGCCGGATTTGTGGCGACCATGCCGGATTTATGGCGACCTTGTGGGATATGTGGCGACCTTGCCGGATTTATGGCGACCTTGCCGGAAATGTGGCGACCTTGCCGGAGTTGTGGCGTACTTGCCGAATTTGTGGCTACCTTGCCGAGTTTATGGCGACATTGACGGAAATATGGCGACCTTGCCGGATTTGGGGCAACCTTGCCGGAAATATGGCGACCTTGCCGTATTTATGGCGTCCTAGCCGGATTTATGGCGATCGAGCCGGAAATACGGCGACCGTGCCGGAGTTATGGCGACTTTGCTGATTTATGGCGACCTTGCCGGATTTATGGCGACTTTACCGGAAATATGGCGACCTCGCCGGAATTATGGCGACCTTGCCGGATTTATGGCGAACTCGCCGGAAATATGGCGACCTCGCCGGATTTCTGGCGACCTTGCCGGAAATATGGCCACCTTGCCGGGTTTATGGCGACCTTGCCGCATTTGTGGAGACCTTGCCGGATTTATGGCGACCTGGCAGGGAATGTGGCGACCTTGCCGCATTTGTGGCGACCCCGCTGGATTTGTGGCGACCTTGCCGGATTTATGGCGACCTTACCGGAAATGTGTCGACCTTGCGGATTTGTGGCGACCTTTCCGGATTTATGGCGACCTTGACGGGAATGGGGCGTCCTTGCCGGATTTATGGCGACATTCCCGGATTAATGGCGAACTTGCCGGAAATGTGGGGACCTTGCCGGATTCATGACGACCTTGTCGGATTTGCGGTGAACGCCGAATTTATGGCGACCTTGCCGGAAATGTGGCGGCCTTGCCGGATTTGTGGCGACCTTGCTGGATTTGTGGCGATCTTGCCGGATTTATGGCGACCTTGCCGGGAATGTGGCGACCTTGCCGGATTTATGGCGAAATTCAAGGATTATTCACGACCTTGCCGGAAATGTGACGACCTTGTCGGAAATGTGGCGACCTTGCCGCATTTGTGGCGACCCTGCTGGATTTGTGGCGACCTTGCCGGAAATATGGCGACCTTGCCGGAAATGTGGCGACATTGCCGGATTTATGACGACCTTGTCGGATTTGCAGCGAACGCCGAATTTATGGCGACCTTGCCGGAAATGTGGCGACCTTGCCGGATTTATGGCGACATAGCCGGAATTGTGGCGACCTTGCCGGATTTATGGCGATCTTGCCGGAAATGTGGCTACCTTGCCGGATTTATGACGACCTTGTCGGATTTGCGGCGAACGCCGAATTTATGGCGACCTTGCCGGAAATGTGGCGACCTTGCCGCATTTGTGGCGACCTTGCTGGATTTGTGGCGATCATGCCGGATTTATGGCGACCTTGCCGGGAATGTGGCGACCTTGCCGGATTTATGGCGAAATTCCAGGATTAATGGCGACCTTGCCGGAAATGTGACGACCTTGCCGGAAATGTGGCGACCTTGCCGCATTTGTGGCGACCCTGCTGGATTTGTGGCGACCTTGCCGGAAATATGGCGACCTTGCCGGAAATGTGGCGACCTTGCGGGATTTATGGCGACCTTGCCGGATTTATGGCGACCTTGCCTGAAATGTGGCGACCTTGACGGATTTGTGGCGACCTTGTCGGATTTGCGGCGTACGCCGAATTTATGGCGACCTTGCCGGAAATGTGGCGATCTTGCCGCATTCGTGGCGACCTTGCTGGATTTGTGGCGACCTTGCCAGATTTATGGCGACCTTGCCGGAAATGTGGCGACCTTGCCGGATTTGCGGCGACCTTGCCGGATTTATGGCGACCTTGCCTGAAATGTGGCGACCTTGACGGATTTGTGGCGACCTTGCCGGATTTATGGCGACCTTGACGGGGATGTGGCGACCTTACCGGATTTGTGGCGACCTTGCCGGATTTATGGCGACATTGCCGGAATTGTGGCGACCTTGCCGGATTTACGGCGATCTTGCCCGAAATGTGGCGACCTTGCCGCATTTGTGGCGCCCTTGCTGGATTTGTGGCGACCTTGCCGGATTTATGGCGACCTTGCCGGGAATGTGACGACCTTGCCGGATTTGTGGCGACCTTGCCGGATTTATGGCGACCTTGCCGGGAATGTGACGACCTTGCCGGATTTATGGCGACCTTGCCGTATTTATGGCGACCTTGCGGGAAATGTGGCGACATGGCCGGATTTGTGGCGACGTTGCCGGATTTATGGCGATCTTGCCGGAAATGTGGCGACCTTGCCGGATTTATGACGACCTTGTCGGATTTGCGGCGAACGCCGAATTTATGGCGACCTTGCCGGAAATGTGGCGACCTTGCCGCATTTGTGGCGACCTTGCTGGATTTGTGGCGACCTTGCCGGATTTATGGCGACCTTGCCGGAAATGTGGCGACCTTGCCGGATTTACGGCGACCTTGCCGGATTTATGGCGACCTTGCCTGCAATGTGGCGACCTTGACGGATTTGTGGCGACCTCGCCGGATTTATGGCGACCTTGACGGGGATGTGGCGACCTTACCGGATTTGTGGCGACCTTGCCGGATTTATGGCGACCTTGCCGGAATTGTGGCGACCTTGTCGTATTTGTGGCGGCCATGCCGGATTTATGGCGACCTTGCCGCAAATGTGGCGACCTTGCCGGATTTGCGGCGACCATGCCGGATTTATGGCGACCTTGTGGGATATGTGGCGACCTTGCCGGATTTATGGCGACCTTGCCGGAAATGTGGCGACCATGCCGGAGTTGTGGCGTACTTGCCGAATTTGTGGCTACCTTGCCGAGTTTATGGCGACATTGACGGAAATATGGCGACCTTGCCGGATTTGGGGCAACCTTGCCGGAAATATGGCGACCTTGCCGTATTTATGGCGTCCTAGCCGGATTTATGGCGATCGAGCCGGAAATACGGCGACCGTGCCGGAGTTATGGCGACTTTGCTGATTTATGGCGACCTTGCCGGATTTATGGCGACTTTACCGGAAATATGGCGACCTCGCCGGAATTATGGCGACGTTGCCGGATTTATGGCGAACTCGCCGGAAATATGGCGACCTCGCCGGATTTCTGGCGACCTTGCCGGAAATATGGCCACCTTGCCGGGTTTATGGCGACCTTGCCGCATTTGTGGAGACCTTGCCGGATTTATGGCGACCCCGCTGGATTTGTGGCGACCTTGCCGGATTTATGGCGACCTTACCGGAAATGTGTCGACCTTGCGGATTTGTGGCGACCTTGCCGGATTTATGGCGACCTTGACGGGAATGGGGCGTCCTTGCCGGATTTATGGCGACATTCCCGGATTAATGGCGAACTTGCCGGAAATGTGGGGACCTTGCCGGATTTGTGGCGACCTTGCCGGATTTATGGCGACTTTGCCTGAAATGTGGCGACCTCCCCTGATTTGTGGTCACCTTGCCGGATTTATGGCGACCATGCCGGAAATATGGCGACCTTGCCGAATTTGTGGCGACCTTGGCGGAATTACGGCGAACCTGCCGGAAATATGGCGACCTTGCCGGATTTGTGGCGACCTTCCGGATTTATGGCGACCTTGCCGGGAATGTGACGACCTTGCCGGATCTATGGCGACCTTGCCGGATTTATGGCGACCTTGCCGGAAATATGGCGACCTTGCCAGATTTATGCCGATCTTGCCGGAAATGTGGCGACCTTACCGGATTTGTGGCGACCTTGCCGGATTTATGGCGACCTTGCCGGAATTGTGGCGACCTTGTAGTATTTGTGGCGGCCATGCCGGATTTATGGCGACCTTGCCGCAAATGTGGCGACCTTGCCGGATTTGTGGCGACCATGCCGGATTTATGGCGACCTTGTGGGATATGTGGCGACCTTGCCGGATTTATGGCGACCTTGCCGGAAATGTGGCGACCTTGCCGGAGTTGTGGCGTACTTGCCGAATTTGTGGCTACCTTGCCGAGTTTATGGCGACATTGACGGAAATATGGCGACCTTGCCGGATTTGGGGCAACATTGCCGGAAATATGGCGACCTTGCCGTATTTATGGCGTCCTAGCCGGATTTATGGCGATCGAGCCGGAAATACGGCGACCGTGCCGGAGTTATGGCGACTTTGCTGATTTATGGCGACCTTGCCGGATTTATGGCGACTTTACCGGAAATATGGCGACCTCGCCGGAATTATGGCGACCTTGCCGGATTTATGGCGAACTCGCCGGAAATATGGCGACCTCGCCGGATTTATGGCGACCTTGCCGGAAATATGGCCACCTTGCCGGGTTTATGGCGACCTTGCCGCATTTGTGGCGACCCCGCTGGATTTGTGGCGACCTTGCCGGATTTATGGCGACCTTACCGGAAATGTGTCGACCTTGCGGATTTGTGGCGACCTTGCCGGATTTATGGCGACCTTGACGGGAATGGGGCGACCTTGCCGGATTTATGGCGACATTCCCGGATTAATGGCGAACTTGCCGGAAATGTGGGGACCTTGCCGGATTTGTGGCGACCTTGCCGGATTTATGGCGACTTTGCCTGAAATGTGGCGACCTCCCCTGATTTGTGGCCACCTTGCCGGATTTATGGCGACCATGCCGGAAATATGGCGACCTTGCCGAATTTGTGGCGACCTTGGCGGAATTACGGCGAACCTGCCGGAAATATGGCGACCTTGCCGGATTTGTGGCGACTTTCCCGGATTTATGGCGACCTTGCCGGGAATGTGACGACCTTGCCGGATCTATGGCGACCTTGCCGGATTTATGGCGACCTTGCCGGAAATATGGCGACCTTGCCAGATTTATGCCGATCTTGCCGGAAATGTGGCGACCTTGCCGGATTTATGACGACCTTGTCGGATTTGCGGCGAACGCCGAATTTATGGCGACCTTGCCGGAAATGTGGCGACCTTGCCGGATTTGCGGCGACCTTGCCGGATTTATGGCGACCTTGCCTGAAATGTGGCGACCTTGACGGATTTGTGGCGACCATGCCGGATTTATGGCGACCTTGACGGGGATGTGGCGACCTTACAGGATTTGTGGCGACCTTGCCGGATTTATGGCGACATTGCGGGAATTGTGGCGACCTTGCCGGATTTATGGCGATCTTGCCGGAAATGTGGCGACCTTGCCGGATTTATGACGACCTTGTCGGATTTGCGGCGAACGCCGAATTTAGGGCGACCTTGCCGGAAATGTGGCGACCTTGCCGCATTTGTGGCGAACTTGCTGGATTTGTGGCGACCTTGCCGGATTTATGGCGACCTTGCCGGAAATGTGACGACCTTGCCGGATTTGTGGCGACCTTGCCGGATTTATGGCGACCTTGCCGGGAATGTGACGACCTTGCCGGATTTATGGCGACCTTGCCGGATTTATGGCGACCTTGCGGGAAATGTGGCGACCTTGCCGGATTTGTGGCGACGTTGCCGGATTTATGGCAATCTTGCCGGAAATGTGGCGACATTGCCGGATTTATGACGACCGTGTCGGATTTGCGGCGAACGCCGAATTTATGGCGACCTTGCCGGAAATGTGGCGACCTTGCCGCATTTGTGGCGACCTTGCTAGATTTGTGGCGACCTTGCCGGATTTATGGCGACCTTGCCGGAAATGTGGCGACATTGCCGGATTTGCGGCGACCTTGCCGGATTTATGGCGACCTTGCCTGAAATGTGGCGACTTTGACGGATTTATGGCGACCTTGCCGGATTTATGGCGACCTTGACGGGGATGTGGCGACCTTACCGGATTTGTGGCGACCTTGCCGGATTTATGGCGACCTTGCCGGAATTGAGGCGACCTTGTCGTATTTGTGGCGACCATGCTGTATTTATGGCGACCTTGTGGGATATGTCGCGACCTTGCCGGATTTATGGCGACCTTGCCGGAACTGTGGCGACCTTGCCGGACTTGTGGCGTACTTGCCGGATTTGTGGCTACCTTGCCGAATTTATGGCGACCTTGACGGAAATATGGCGACCTTGCCGGTTTTGTGGCAACCTTGCCGGAAATATGGCGACCTTGCCGTATTTATGGCGTCCGAGCCGGATTTATGGCGACCGAGCCGGAAATACGGCGACCGTGCCGGAGTTATGGCGACTTTGCAGATTTATGGCGACCTTGCCGGATTTATGGCGAACTCGCCGGAAAAATGGCGACCTCGCCGGATTTATGGCGACCTTGCCGGAAACATGGCCACCTTGCCGGATTTATGGCGACCTTGCCGCATTTGTAGACACCTTGCCGGATTTATGGGGACCTTGCAGGGAATGTGGCGACATTGCCGGATTTATGGCGAAATTCCCGGATTATTGGCGACCTTGCCGGAAATGTGACGACCTTGCCGGAAATGTGGCGACCTTGCCGCATTTGTGGCGACCCCGCTGGATTTGTGGCGACCTTGCCGGATTTATGGCGACCTTGGCGGAAATGTGGCGACCTTGCGGATTTGTGGCGACCTTGCCGGATTTATGGCGACCTTGACGGGAATGGGGCGACCTTGCCGGATTTATGGCGACATTCCCGGATTAATGGCGAACTTGCCGGAAATGTGGCGACCTTGCCTGATTTGTGGCGACCTTGCCGGATTTATTGCGACTTTGCCTGAAATTTGGCGACCTTCCCTGATTTGTGGCCACCTTGCCGGATTTATGGCGACCATGCCGGAAATATGGCGAGCTTGCCGGATTTGTGGCGACCTTGCCGGAATTACGGCGAACCTGCCGGAAATATGGCGACCTTGCCGGTTTATGGCGACCTTGCAGGATTTGTGGCGACCTTGCCGGAAAAATGGCGACCTCGCCGGATTTATGGCGACCTTGCGGGATATGTGGCGACCTTGCCGGATTTATGGCGACCTCGCCGGATATATTGCGACCTTGCCGGATTTGTGGCGACCTTGCCGGATTGTTGGTGACCTCGCCGGGAATGTGGCGATCTTGCCGGATATGTGGCGACCTTGACGGATTTATGTCGACCTCGACGGAAATGTTGCGATCTTGCCGGATTTTTGGCGACTTTGCCGGATGTATGGCGACCTCGCCGGAAATGTGGCGACGTTGCCGGATTTATGGCGACCTTGCCGGCAATATGGCGACCTTGCCGGATTTGGGGCGACCTTGCCGGATTATTGGCGACCTTGCCGGAAATGTGACGACCTTGCCGGAAATGTGGCGACCTTGCCGCATTTGTGGCGACCCCGCTGGATTTGTGGCGACCTTGCCGGATTTATGGCGACCTTGGCGGAAATGTGGCGACCTTGCGGATTTGTGGCGACCTTGCCGGATTTATGGCGACCTTGACGGGAATGGGGCGACCTTGCCGGATTTATGGCGACATTCCCGGATTAATGGCGAACTTGCCGGAAATGTGGCGACCTTGCCGGATTTGTGGCGACCTTGCCGGATTTATTGCGACTTTGCCTGAAATTTGGCGACCTTCCCTGATTTGTGGCCACCTTGCCGGATTTATGGCGACCATGCCGGAAATATGGCGAGCTTGCCGGATTTGTGGCGACCTTGCCGGAATTACGGCGAACCTGCCGGAAATATGGCGACCTTGCCGGTTTATGGCGACCTTGCAGGATTTGTGGCGACCTTGCCGGAAAAATGGCGACCTCGCCGGATTTATGGCGACCTTGCGGGATATGTGGCGACCTTGCCGGATTTATGGCGACCTCGCCGGATATATTGCGACCTTGCCGGATTTGTGGCGACCTTGCCGGATTGTTGGTGACCTCGCCGGGAATGTGGCGATCTTGCCGGATATGTGGCGACCTTGACGGATTTATGTCGACCTCGACGGAAATGTTGCGATCTTGCCGGATTTTTGGCGACTTTGCCGGATGTATGGCGACCTCGCCGGAAATGTGGCGACGTTGCCGGATTTATGGCGACCTTGCCGGCAATATGGCGACCTTGCCGGATTTGGGGCGACCTTGCCGGATTAATGGCGACCTTGCCGGAAATATGGCGACCTTGCCGCATTTGTGGCGACCTTGCCGGATTTATGGTGACCTTGCGGGAAATATGGCGACCTTGCCGGAAATATGGCGACCTTGCCGGATTTATGGTGACCTTGCCGGAAATATGGCGACATTGCCGGAAATGTGGCGACCTTGCCGGATTTGTGGCGACCTTGCCGGATTTATGGCCACCTTGCCGGAAATGTGGCGACCTTGCCGGATTTGTGGCGATATTCCCGGATTAATGGCGACCTTGCCGGAAATGTGGCGACATTGCCGGATTTGTGGCGACCTTGCCGGATTTATCGTGAACTTGCCGGAAATATGGCGACATTGCAGGAAATGTGGCGATCCTGCCGGATTTGTGGCGACCTTGCCGGATTCATGGCGACCTTGCCGGAAATGTGGCGACCTTGCCGGATTTATGGCGACATTCCCGGATTAATGGCGACCTTGCCGGGGATGTGGCGACCTTGCCGGATTTGTGGCGACCTTGCCGGATTTATGGCGACCATGCCGGAATTGTGGCGACCTTGCCTTATTTGTGGCGACCTTGCCGGATTTATGGCGACCTTACCGCAAATGTGGCTACCTTGCCGGAAATGTGGCGACCTTGCCGCATTTGTGGCGACCCTGCTGTATTTGTGGCGACCTTGCCGGATTTATGGCGACCTTGCCTGAAATGTGGCGACCTTGACGGATTTGTGGCGAACTTGCCGGAAATATGGCGACATTGCCGGAAATGTGGCGACCCTGCCGGATTTGTGGCGACTTTGCCGAATTTATGGCGACCTTGTCGGAAATGTGGCGACCTTGCCGGATTTGTGGCGACCTTGACGCATTTGTGTCGACCTTGCCGGATTTATGGTGACCTTGCCAGAAATATGGCGACATTGCCGGAAATGTGGCGACCCTGCCGGATTTGTGGCGACTTTGCCGAATTTATGGCGACCTTGCCGGAAATGTGGCGACCTTGCCGGATTTGTGGGGACCCTGCAGGATTTGTGGCGACTTTGCCGAATTTATGGCGACCTTGTCGGAAATGTGGCGACCTTGCCGGATTTGTGGCGACCTTGACGCATTTGTGTCGACCTTGCCGGATTTATGGTGACCTTGCCGGAAATATGGCGACATTGCCGGAAATGTGGCGACCCTGCCGGATTTGTGGCGACTTTGCCGAATTTATGGCGACCTTGCCGGAAATGTGGCGACCTTGCCGCATTTGTGGCGCCCTTGCCGGATTTATGGCGATCTTGCCGGAAATGTGGCGACCTTGCCGGATTTATGACGACTTTTTCGGATTTGCGGCGAACGCCGAATTTATGTCGACCTTGCCGGAAATGTGGCGAGCTTGCCGCATTTGTGGCGACCTTGCTGGATTTGTGGCGACCTTGCCGGATTTATGGCGACCTTGCCGGAAATGTGACGACCTTGCCGGATTTGTGGCGACCTTGCCGGATTTATGGCGACCTTGCCGGGAATGTGACGACCTTGCCGGATTTATGGCGACCTTGCCGGATTTATGGCGACCTTGCCGGAAATGTGGCGACCTTGCCGGATTTGTGGCGACCTTGCCGGATTTATGGCGATCTTGCCGGAAATGTGGCGACCTTGCCGGATTTATGACGACCTTGTCGGAATTGCGGCGAACGCCGAATTTATGGCGACCTTGCCGGAAATGTGGCGACATTGCCGCATTTGTAGCGACCTTGCTGGATTTCTGGCGACCTTGCCGGATTTATGGCGACCTTGCCGGAAATGTGGCGACCTTGCCGGATTAATGGCGACCTTGCCGGAAATATGGCGACCTTGCCGCATTTGTGGCGATCTTGCTGGATTTATGGTGACCTTGCGGGAAATATGGCGACATTGCCGGAAATGTGGCGACCTTGCCGGATTTATGGTGACCTTGCCGGAAATATGGCGACATTGCCGGAAATGTGGCGACCTTGCCGGATTTGTGGCGACCTTGCCGGATTTATGGCCACCTTGCCGGAAATGTGGCGACCTTGCCGGATTTGTGGCGACATTCCCGGATTAATGGCGACCTTGCCGGAAATGTGGCGACATTGCCGGATTTGTGGCGACCTTGCCGAATTTATCGTGAACTTGCCGGAAATATGGCGACATTGCAGGAAATGTGGCGACCTTGCCGCATTTGTGGCGACCCTGCTGGATTTGTGGCGACCTTGCCGGAAATGTGGCGACCTTGCCGGATTCATGGCGACATTCCCGGATTAATGGCGACCTTGCCGGGGATGTGGCGACCTTGCCGGATTTATGGCGACCTTACCGCAAATGTGGCTACCTTGCCGGAAATGTGGCGACCTTGCCGCATTTGTGGCGACCCTGCTGGATTTGTGGCGACCTTGCCGGATTTATGGCGATCTTGCCTGAAATGTGGCCACCTTGAAGGATTTGTGGCGAACTTGCCGGAAATATGGCGACATTGCCGGAAATGTGGCGACCCTGCCGGATTTGTTGCGACCTTGACGCATTTCTGTCGACCTTGCCGGATTTATGGTGACCTTGCCGGAAATATGGCGACATTGCCGGAAATGTGGCGACCCTGCCGAATTTATGGCGACTTTGCCGAATTTATGGCGACCTTGCCGGAAATGTGGCGACCTTGCCGGATTTGTGGCGCCCTTGCCGGATTTATGGCGATCTTGCCGGAAATGTGGCGAAGTTGCCGGATTTATGACGACTTTCTCGGATTTGCGGCGAACGCCGAATTTATGTCGACCTTGCCGGAAATGTGGCGAGCTAGCCGCATTTGTGGCGACCTTACTGGATTTGTGGCGACCTTGCCGGATTTATGGCGACCTTGCCGGAAATGTGACGACCTTGCCGGATTTGTGGCGACCTTGCCGGATTTATGGCGACCTTGCCGGGAATGTGACGACCTTGCCGGATTTATGGCGACCTTGCCGGATTTATGGCGACCTTGCCGGAAGTGTGGCGACCTTGCCGGATTTGTGGCGACCTTGCCGGATTTATGGCGATCTTGCCGGAAATGTGGCGACCTTGCCGGATTTATGACGACCTTGTCGGATTTGCGGCGAACGCCGAATTTATGGCGACCTTGCCGGAAATGTGGCGACCTTGCCGCATTTGTTGCGACCTTGCTGGATTTCTGGCGACCTTGCCGGATTTATGGCGACCTTCCCGGAAATACGGCGACCTTGCCGGAGTTATGGTGACTTTGCAGATTTATGGCGACCTTGCCGGATTTATGGCGACTTTGCCGGATATATGGCGACCTCGCCGGAATTACGCCGACCTTGCCGGATTTATGGCGACCTGGCCGGAAATATGGCGACCTCGCCGGATTTATGGCGACCTTGCCGGAAATGTGGCGACCTTGCCGGATTTGTGGCGACCTTGCCGGATTTATGGCGATCTTGCCGGAAATGTGGCGACCTTGCCGGATTTATGACGACCTTGTCGGATTTGCGGCGAACGCGGAATTTATGGCGACCTTGCCGGAAATGTGGCGACCTTGCCGCATTTGTTGCGACCTTGCTGGATTTCTGGCGACCTTGCCGGATTTATGGTGACGTTCCCGGAAATGTGGCGACCTTGCCGGATTTCTGGCGACCTTGCCGGCAATATGGCGACCTTGCCGGATTTGGGGCGACCTTGTCGGATTTATGGCGACCTTGCCGGAAATATTACGACCATGCCGGATTTGTGGCGACCTTGCCGGATTTATGGCGACATAGCCGGAAATATGGCAACCTTGCCGGATTTGTGGCGACTTTGCCGGATTTGTGGCGACCTTGCCGGATTAATGGCGACCTTGCCGGAATTGTGGCGACCTTGCCTTATTTGTGGCGACCTTGCCGGATTTATGGCGACCTTACCGCAAATGTGGCTACCTTGCCGGAAATGTGGCGACCTTGCCGCATTTGTGGCGACCCTGCTGGATTTGTGGCGACCTTGCCGGATTTATGGCGATCTTGCCTGAAATGTGGCCACCTTGAAGGATTTGTGGCGAACTTGCCGGAAATATGGCGACATTGCCGGAAATGTGGCGACCCTGCCGGATTTGTTACGACCTTGACGCATTTCTGTCGACCTTGCCGGATTTATGGTGACCTTGCCGGAAATATGGCGACATTGCCGGAAATGTGGCGACCCTGCCGAATTTATGGCGACTTTGCCGAATTTATGGCGACCTTGCCGGAAATGTGGCGACCTTGCCGGATTTGTGGCGCCCTTGCCGGATTTATGGCGATCTTGCCGGAAATGTGGCGAAGTTGCCGGATTTATGACGACTTTCTCGGATTTGCGGCGAACGCCGAATTTATGTCGACCTTGCCGGAAATGTGGCGAGCTAGCCGCATTTGTGGCGACCTTACTGGATTTGTGGCGACCTTGCCGTATTAATGGCGACCTTGCCGGAAATGTGACGACCTTGCCGGATTTGTGGCGACCTTGCCGGATTTATGGCGACCTTGCCGGGAATGTGACGACCTTGCCGGATTTATGGCGACCTTGCCGGATTTATGGCGACCTTGCCGGAAATGTGGCGACCTTGCCGGATTTATGGCGACCTTCCCGGAAATACGGCGACCTTGCCGGAGTTATGGTGACTTTGCAGATTTATGGCGACCTTGCCGGATTTATGGCGACTTTGCCGGATATATGGCGACCTCGCCGGAATTACGCCGACCTTGCCGGATTTATGGCGACCTGGCCGGAAATATGGCGACCTCGCCGGATTTATGGCGACCTTGCCGGAAATGTGGCGACCTTGCCGGATTTGTGGCGACCTTGCCGGATTTATGGCGATCTTGCCGGAAATGTGGCGACCTTGCCGGATTTATGACGACCTTGTCGGATTTGCGGCGAACGCGGAATTTATGGCGACCTTGCCGGAAATGTGGCGACCTTGCCGCATTTGTTGCGACCTTGCTGGATTTCTGGCGACCTTGCCGGATTTATGGTGACCTTCCCGGAAATGTGGCGACCTTGCCGGATTTCTGGCGACCTTGCCGGCAATATGGCGACCTTGCCGGATTTGGGGCGACCTTGTCGGATTTATGGCGACCTTGCCGGAAATATTACGACCATGCCGGATTTGTGGCGACCTTGCCGGATTTATGGCGACATAGCCGGAAATATGGCAACCTTGCCGGATTTGTGGCGACTTTGCCGGATTTGTGGCGACCTTGCCGGATTAATGGCGACCTTGCCGGAAATATGGCGACCTTGCCGCATTTGTGGCGACCTTGCTGGATTTATGGTGACCTTGCGGGAAATATGGCGACCTTGCCGGAAATGTGGCGACCTTGCCGGATTTATGGTGACCTTGCCGGAAATATGGCGACATTGCCGGAAATGTGGCGACCTTGCCGGATTTGTGGCGACCTTGCCGGATTTATGGCGACCTTGCCGGAAATGTGGCGACGTTGCCGGATTTCTGGCGATCTTGCCGGATTTATGGCGACCTTGCCGGGAATGTGGCGACCTTGCCGGATTTATGGCGACATTCCCGGATTAATGGCGACCTTGCCGGAAATGTGGCGACCTTGCCGGAAATGTGGCGACCTTGCCGCATTTGTGGCGACCCTGCTGGATTCGTGGCGACCTTGCCGGATTTATGGCGACCTTGCCGGAAATGTGGCGACCTTGCCGGATTTGTGGCTACCTTGCCGGATTTATGGCGATCTTGCTCGGAATGTGGCGACCTTGCCGGATTTATGGCGCCATTCCCGGATTAATGGCGACCTTGCCGGAAATGTGGCGACATTGCTGGATATGTGGCGACCTTGCCGGATATATGGCGACCTTGCCTGTAATGTGGCGACCTTGACGGATTTGTGGCGACCTTGCCGGATTCATGGCGACCTTGCCGGGGTTGTGGCGACCTTGCCGGATTTATGGCGACCTAGCCGGATTTATGGCGACCGTGCCGGAAATACGGCGACCTTGCCGGAGTTATGGTGACTTTGCAGATTTATGGCGACCTTGCCGGATTTATGGCGACTTTGCCGGATATATGCGACCTCGCCGGAATAACGCCGACCTTGCCGGATTTATGGCGACCTGGCCGGAAATATGGCGACCTCGCCGGATTTATGGCGACCTTGCCGGAAATATGGCGACCTAGCCGGATTTATTGCGACCTTGCCGCATTTGTGTCGACCTCGCCGGATTTATGGCCACCTTGCCGGTAATACGGAGACCTTGCCGGGTTTATTGCGACCTTGCCGCATTTGTGTCGACCTTGCCGGATTTATCGTGACCTTGCCGGAAATATGGCGACGTTGCAGGAAATGTGGCGACCCTGCCGGATTTGTGGCGACCTTGCCAGATTCATGGCGACCTTGCCGGAAATGTGGCGACCTTGCCGGATTTATGGCGACATTCCCGGATTAATGGCGACCTTGCCGGGGATGTGGCGACCTTGCCGGATTTGTGGCGACCTTGCCGGATTTATGGCCACCTTGCCGGAATTGTAGCGACCTTGCCTTATTTGTGGCGACCTTGCCGGGTTTATGGCGACCTTGCCGCAAATGTGGCGACCTTGCCGGAAATGTGGCGACCTTGCCGCATTTGTGGCGACCCTGCTGGATTTGTGGCGACCTTGCCGGATTTATGGCGACCTTGCCGTAAATGTGGCGACCTTCCCGGATTTGTGGCGACTTTGCCGGATTTATGGCGGTCTTGCCCGAAATGTGGCGACCTTGCCGGATTTATGGCGACATTCCCGGATTAATGGCGACATTGCCGTAAATGTGGCGACCTTGCCGGATATGGGGCGACCTTGCCGGATTTATAGCGACCTTGCCTGAAATGTGGGGACCTTGACGGATTTGTGGCGACCTTGCCGGATTCATGGCGACCTTGCCGGCGATGTGGCGACCTGGCCGGATTTATGGCGCCCCAGCCGGATTTATGGGGACCGTGCCGGAAATACGGCGAACTTGCCCGAGTTAGGGTGACTTTGCAGATTATGGCGACCTTGCCGGATTTATGGCGACCTCGCCGGGAATATGGCGACCTCGCCGGATTTATGGCGACCTTGCCGGAAATATGGCGACCTTGCCGGATTTGTTGCGACCTTGCCGCATTTGTGTCGACCTTGCTGTAAAGAATCTATAACGAGGCATCGTTACTTTACTATCTTTATTCATACTGGAGCATTACATATTGCACTAGCTGTACGTGGTCTGTCACAGGAACTAGAGAGCGATCTGTGGGTGGGGAGGTTGTAGTTATACTTGTGATATGGGGAGTGGTTAGTAGGTATGAAGTCACTATGTTAAAGGCACATGCATATAGAAACATAGAAACATAGAAATTAGGTGCAGGAGTAGGCCATTCGGCCCTTCGAGCCTGCACCGCCATTCAATATGATCATGGCTGATCATCCAACTCAGTATCCCGTACCTGCCTTCTCTCCATACCCTCTGATCCCGTTAGCCACAAGGGCCACATCTAGCTCCCTCTTAAATATAGCCAATGAACGGGCCTCGACTACCCTCTGTGGCAGAGAGTTCCAGAGATTCACCACTCTCTGTGTGAAACAAGTTCTTCTCATCTCGGTTTTAAAGGATTTCCCCCTTATCCTTAAGCTGTGACCCCTTGTCCTGGACTTCCCCAACATCGGGAGCAATCTTCCTGCATCTAGCCTGTCCAACCCCTTAAGAATTTTGTAAGTTTCTATAAGATCCCCTCTCAATCTCCTAAATTCTAGAGAGTCTAAACCAAGTCTATCCAGTCTTTCTTCATAAGACAGTCCTGACATCCCAGGAATCAGTCTGGTGAACCTTCTCTGCACTCCCTCTATGGCAATAATGTCCTTCCTCAGATTTGGAGACCAAAACTGTACACAATACTCCAGGTGTGGTCTCACCAAGACCCTGTACAACTGCAGTAGAACCTCCCTGCTCCTATACTCAAATCCTTTTGCTATGAAAGCTAACATACCATTCGCTTTCTTCACTGCCTGCTGCACCTGCATGCCTACTTTCAATGACTGGTGTACCATGACACCCAGGTCTCGCTGCATCTCCCCTTTTCCTAGTCGGCCACCATTTAGAAAATAGTCTGCTTTCCTGTTTTTGCCACCAAAATGGATAACCTCACATTTATCCACATTATACTGCATCTGCCAAACATTTGCCCACTCACCCAGCCTATCCAAGTCACCTTGCAGTCTCCTAGCATCCTCCTCACAGCTAACACTGCCCCCCAGCTTAGTGTCATCCGCAAACTTGGAGATATTGCCCTCAATTCCCTCATCCAGGTCATTAATATATATTGTAAATAGCTGGGGTCCCAGCACTGAGCCTTGCGGTACCACACTAGTCACTGCCTGCCATTGTGAAAAGGACCCGTTTACTCCTACTCTTTGCTTCCTGTTTGCCAGCCAGTTCTCTATCCACATCAATACTGAACCCCCAATGCCATGTGCTTTAAGTTTGTATACTAATCTCTTATGTGGGACCTTGTCGAAAGCCTTCTGGAAGTCCAGATACACCACATCCACTGGTTCTCCCCTATCCACGCTACTAGTTACATCCTCGAAAAATTCTATAAGATTCGTCAGACATGATTTACCTTTCGTAAATCCATGCTGACTTTGTCCAATGATTTCACCACTTTCCAAATGTGCTGCTATCCCATCTTTAATAACTGACTAGCAGTTTCCCCACTACCGATGTTAGACTAACTGGTCTGTAATTCCCCGTTTTCTCTCTCCCTCCCTTCTTAAAAAGTGGGGTTACGTTTGCTACTCGCCAATCCTCAGGAACTACTCCAGAATCTAAAGAATTTTGAAAGATTATTACTAATGCATCCACTATTTCTGGAGCTACTTCCTTGAGTACTCTGGGATGCAGCCTATCTGGCCCTGGCGATTTATCGGCCTTTAATCCATTCAATTTACCCAAAACCACTTCCCGACTAACCTGGATTTCACTCAATTCCTCCAACTCCTTTGACCCGCGGTCCCCTGCTATTTCCGGCAGATTATTTATGTCTTCCTTAGTGAAGACGGAACCAAAGTAGTTATTCAACTGGTCCGCCATATCCTTGTTACCCATGATCAACTCACCCGTTTCTGACTGCAAGGGACCTACATTTGTTTTAACTAATCTCTTTCTTTTTACATATTTATAAAAACTTTTGCAGTCAGTTTTTATGTTCCCTGCCAGTTTTCTTTCATAATCTATTTTTCCTTTCCTAATTAAGCCCTTTGTCCTCCTCTGCTGGTCTCTGAATTTCTCCCAGTCCTCTGGTATGCTGCTTTTTCTGGCTAATTTGTACGCATCATCTTTCGCTTTGATACCATCCCTGATTTCCCTTGTTATCCACGGATGCACTACCTTCCCTGATTTATTCTTTTGCCAAACTGGGATGAACAATTTTTGTAGTTCATCCATGCAGTCTTTAAATGTCTTCCATTGCATGTCCACCGCCAACCCTTTTAGAATTAATTGCCAGTCAATCATGGCCAATTCATGTCTCATACCCTCAAAGTTACCTTTCTTTAAGTTCAGAACCATTGTTTCTGAATTAACAATGTCACTCTCCATCCTAATGAAGAACTCAACCATATTATGGTCACTCTTGCCCAAGGGGGCACGTACAACAAGACTGCTAACTAACCCTTCCTCATTACTCAATACCCAGTCTAAAATAGCCTGCCCTCTCGTTGGTTCCTCTACATGTTGATTTAGATAATTATCCCGCATACATTCCAAGAAATCCTCTTCCTCAGCACCCCTGCCAATTTGATTCACCCAATCTATATGTAGATTGAAGTCACCCATTATAACTGTTTTGCCTTTGTCGCACGCATTTCTAATTTCCTGTTTGATACCATCTCCAACTTCACTACTACTGTTAGGTGGCCTGTACGCAACACCCACCAGCGTTTTCTGCCCCTTAGTGTTTCGCAGCTCTACCCATACCGATTCCACATCCTCGAACCTAATGTCCTTCCTTTCCATTGCGTTAATCTCCTCTCTAATCATCAATGCTACCCCACCTCCTTTTCCTTTCTCTCTATCCCTCCTGAATATTGAATATCCCTGGATGTTCAGCTCCCAGCCTTGGTCACCCTGGAGCCATGTCTCCGTGATCCCAACTATATCATAGTCATTAATAGCTATCTGCACATTCAACTCATCCACCTTATTACGAATGCTCCTTGCATTGAGACACAAAGCCTTCAGGCTTGTTTTTACAACACTCTTACCGCTTATACAATTATGTTGAAAAGTGGCCCTTTTTGAGTTTTGCCCTGGTTTTGTCTGTCTTCCACTTTTACTTTTCACCTTGCTACCTATTGCTTCTACCCTCATTTTACACTCCTCTGTCTCTACGCTCACACATTTAAGAAACCCTTTCCCTTTAACTCCATCCTCCACTATCCCATTCGACTCCCCACCCCCCTTATTCAGTTTAAAACCACCCGTGTAGCAGTGGCAAACCTGCCTGCCAGAATGCTGGTCCCACACCTGTTAAGATGCAATCCGTCCCTTTTGTACAGTTCCCCCTTACCCCAAAACAGATCCCAGTGATCTAAGAACCTAAATCCCTGCCCCGTGCACCAGTTCCTGAGCCACACGTTCAGGTCCCGTATCTCCCTGTTCCAGCTCCCGCCAGCACGAGGAACTAGAAGCAAACCGGAGATAACAACCCTGGAGGTCCTGCTTTTCAGCATTTTTCCGAGCTCTCTAAAGTCACGCTGCAGAATATTCATCCCCTTCTTTCCGACATCGTTTGTGCCGACATGCACTACCACTTCCGGATGTTCACCTTCGCCCTCGAGGATTTTCTGCACTCTGTCCGTGACATCCTGGATCCTGGCACCAGGAAGGCAGCACACCATCCTCGCATCCCGTCTACATCCCATATATCATCTACATCCTTCCCCTTCGAAACGACAGGCAAATACAATGGTGACAGGGCGACCACGGCTCATGCGCAGGAGGAAGGGGCACAGATGGGGGCAGACGAACCTGAAAGGGGGAAACGGGAGGAGACGGAGGAGACGGAGGAGACCACGGCACCAAACCCGGAGGTGACGCGGGATCAGGAGCGGGCAGAGCAAGGGCAGGCGAGCGAGGACTAGCCGGAGTAGGGTGGGACGGAAGGAGTTGAGGAGGTGTAGAACGTTGCATGTTAGGAAGGACGGGCAGATCAACGCCCGGACGCGAAAACGGCAGTGGGGGAGCAAAGGGATCCGCGGCAGGAGGACGCGGCTCGTTGACGAGCCGAAGGTGCTGGCGGGACCGTCGGTAAATGGCTCCCGCATGGTCGACGAGATAGGACCTGGGCGACCCCGCTGAGCCGACGACAGTAGCGTGCTTGGAGTGACCGGAATTGGTCTGCATACGGACAGCTTGACCGGGGAAGAGGCGCGGCAGCGCGTGGCAGGACCTGTCATGGGAACGCTTTTGGACATCGTGCCTGAAGGCAATGCGTTTCTGAACCGCCGCAGGCGGGAGGACGGAGGGTATGAGGGAGCGCTGGGCCACAGGGAGCGGGAGTCTGGTAGCGCGAGACATGAGCCGCTGAGCAGGAGAACCCATGGCAGAGTTGCGGGAAATGTTGCGGAGGTTGAGAAGGGCCAGATAGAAATCGGAGTTAATGCCACCACATTGTTCCAGCAGGTTCTTCGCACTGCGGACGGCACGCTCGGCCAGACCGTTGCTTTGCGGGTACTCCGGGCTGCTGGTGAAATGGTGGAAGTTCCACCTGGAAGCGAAAGCTTTAAACTCGGAGCTCGTGAACTGGCTGCCATTGTCCGACTGCAGGCTTGCCGGGGGGCCAAAAGTGCCAAAATGAGGGTATAACCTGTCGATGATGGCCGAAGAGGTTAGGGAGTGCAGCCGGTCGACCACAAACCAGCTGGAGTAGGAGTCAACGAGAACCAGGAAGTGTTTGCCTCGCCACTCGAAAATGTCGGCGGGAAGCGCCATCCAGGGCAGTTCGGGCGCGGGCTGGAGCAGAAGCGGCTGACGCTGCTGGTGGGGGGCGAGGCTGTTGCAGGTGGAACACGAGGAGACCCTCTCCCGGTTGTATTTGGCCATGTCCGGCCAATAGAACTGGCTCCTGGCGAGAGACACGGTGGCTTCGGCCCCAGGATGACCGCGGTGAGCGACTTGAAAGTAGTGGTCATGCAGCGCCGCGGGCACGACCACCTTGTGACCCTTCACCACCACGCCGTCGTGTAGTACGAGCTCGTCACGGACCAGGAAGTAGGGCACGGCGCCAGCCGGCATCGCGAACGACGGTCGGGCCAGCCCCGCTGGATGACGGCAGACAGCTGTTGCAGGGCAGGGTCATTGGTAGTGTGTTCAACCAGTGACTTCATCTGCTGTGAAGGGACGATGTTCATTTGGAGCACCATTAGATCAGACATCTCATATGGGTGGCGAACGGTGGACGGTAGCGGGGCGCGAGACAACGTGTCGGCCACGAACATGTCCTTGCCCTTACGATAAACCACAGTGAACGTGAAGCGTTGGAGCTGCAGCATCATGCGCTGCAGGCGTGATGAGGCGGCATGGATCGACTTGTTGAGGATGGTGACAAATGGCTGGTGGTCAGTTTCAATGGTGAAAGTGTTGCCCAGGATGTAGTCTCTGAATTTGGAGCAGGCAAACACCACGGCCAGTAGCTCCTTCTCAATCTGCGCGTAGTGCTGTTCGGTGACGGTCATGGTGCGGGATGCGAAGGAGACAGGCAACTGTAGGCCGTCATGGACCTGGAGACAGGCGGCACCGAGTCCGAACTGAGAGGCGTCGCAGGTGAGGACAATGGGACGCTGCAGGTCAAAAAACGTGAGTGTGGGGTTGCTGATTAGCTTGGACTTAAGAATGTCGAATGCTTTCTGGTGGTGGGGGAACCAAGCCCAGGACGTGTCCTTTTTTTTAATCAAATCCCTCAGGGGAGCGCTGAGCTCGCTGAGGTCGGGGATGAACTTTCCCAGGTAGTTTACCATGCCCAGGAAGCGTTGTAGGCCCGCCACATTAGTAGGAGAAGGCATCCCTGAAATGGCAGCCGTTTTTTGCGGGTCTGGTTTTAACCCCTCGGCGGTGAATACATGTCCAACATAGGTGACCTCCGGGACGCGGAATCGGCACTTCTTGGGGTTCAGTTTCAAGTTGATTTGCCGGGCCCGGTCCAGGACCTGGCGGAGGTTGACATCGTGTTCGGCAACGTCCTTACCGTAAACGAGGATGTCGTCAACAATGATGGCGCATGGTAGACCTGAAAACAACTGCTCCATTGTCTGCTGGAATACCTCGCTGGCAGAGTTGATTCCGAATGGCATTCGGAGAAACCGAAACCTTTCGTAGGGGGTGGCGAAAGTTGTCAAAATGGACGACTGCTCGTCCAGTGGTATCTGCCAGAAGGAGCTTTTTGCATCGAGGACAGAAAAAACCGTTGCCGGACCAACCTGTGCAGCGACTTCTTCTACCGTTCTCATAGGGTAGTGCAGGCGTCTAATGGCCAGGTTGAGGTCTTTGGGGTTGATGCAGATGCGTATCTCGCTCTTGTCCTTTTTCGCAGCAACAACCATGGAAGAGACCCACCTGGTGGGCTCGATGACCGCGTTTAGGATGCCCATTTGTACCATACTGTGTAGTGTCGACTGCACTTTGGCCTTCATGGCGAAGGAGACACGGTGAGGTGCATTGACCACTGGGTCGACCTTACGGCGCACTACGATCTTATAGCTGCAGGGTAATTTGCCTAGCTCATCATCAAAGCGGTCGGGATAATCGGCCAGCGGGTCCATGAGGGCCTGCACCTGGTGGATGTCACGGTGGAAGGATACCAGGCTCATTTCCTGGCATGCCCGGATACCCAGCAGGGGAATGCATTTTTGATCGAGGAGATAGAAGGTGAGGGGCCGAGAGGTCTCTAATATCTTACAGCTTAGCGTGGCCTTGCCCACAGGAGTAAGAATCTCCCCCCCGTAGGCATGCAAGGTTGAGTTCTGAGAAAAAATCTGCTCATTAGTCCTTATCTGTTTGAAGAGAGATGTTGACATAACGTTCGCAACTGCCCCCGTGTCAATCTTAGCAGTGAAGGTCGAGTTGTTCACAGTGACTCGCACAGAAGGGTCCGTTATCATAGCAGGTGCGCCCAACACAGTATACAAGCTGTTCTCCCCCTGAGAGGAGTCGGATTCAGAAACAGACTATTCGTCGAAATAGCACTGGGAGCTGAGCTCACTATCAGTTTGTAGAAGGTTGTTTAAATTTCCCCTCGGAGCAGCGACAGGCTTCCCACGGGAGCGACAGGCCGCAGCGAAATGGTTCGATTTCTTGCAGATATTGCACGTTTTACCCAAGGCAGGGCACACATTGTATTGATGAGTGGTGAAGTTGCAATTAGGGCAACTTTGCCGGGCACCTCCCCCGGGAGCAGTACCGAACCCCGGGGCACGTCCCCCTTGAGCAGCGAGCGACCCCGGGGGCCGCGACCGGGGCGTGTTCATCAGACGACTGGAAGTGCTGGCAAAGTTAATCGCCTGTTCAGCCGGTGACACCGCCGAGGTGACAGCTTCAGATAAACGGGTGGCGTGCATCGCATCGTTGAAAGTCAGATCGGGCTTGCGCGAAAGTTCGGCCCTGAGCTTATCATCGCGGAGACCGTAAACCAGAAGGTCCCTGATAATCTCATCGGGTGTCCACGTGTGGAGGCGGCAGCGCCTGGCCAGGTGTCGCAGCGCAGAGACATAGTTCTCAGCAGATTCCCCAGGGAGCTGACGCCGCGCGAACAGTTTAAAACGTTCTAAGATGCAGTTTGTTGGAATATCACAAATAGCATTAAACTTAGCCACCAGACATACCGGGTCCCGAGCTGATTCTCCATCACCGTAGACGAAGAAAGAGCGAGTCAGGGCCTCGGGACCAGCCAAGTTGAGAAGCAGAGAGGCTTTGAGATCAGCGGTGGCGGCAGGATGAGCGATCGTGACATAGTGTTCAAAGTCACGTTTGAATACGTCCCATCGAAGGGCGATGTCTAAATCGAAAACGAGCACATCAGGCTTACGGGCAGAAGTGGCCATAACAAAAAACTGGGACAAAATTAAATGATAAACCGATAGACAGGAGGCGCAAGGTAAGTGGTTTGACACCATGTAAAGAATCTATAACGAGGCATCGTTACTTTACTATCTTTATTCATACTGGAGCATTACATATTGCACTAGCTGTACGTGGTCTATCACAGGAACTAGAGAGCGATCTGTGGGTGGGGAGGTTGTAGTTATACTTGTGATATGGGGAGTGGTTAGTAGGTATGAGGTCACTATGTTAAAGGCACATGCATATATCATCTACACTTGCCGGATTTATGGAGACGTTGCCTGAAATGTGGCGACCTTGACGGATTTGTGGCGACCTTGCCGGATTCATGGCGACCTTGCCGGGGATGTGGCGACTTTGCCGGATTGATGGCGTCCTAGCCAGATTTATGGCGACCATGCCGGAACTACGGCGACCTTGCCGTAGTTATGGTGACTTTGAAGATTTATGGCGACCTTGCCGGATTGATGGCGACTTTGCCGGATATATGGCGACCTCGCCGTAATTATGGCGACCTTGCCGGATTTATGGCGACCTCGCCGGAAATATGGCGACCTCGCCGGATTTATGGCGACCTTGCCGGAACTGTGGCGACCTTGCCGGATTTGCGGCGACCTTGCCGGATTTATGGCGACCTTGCCTGAAATGTGGCGACCTTGACGGATTTGTGGCGACCTTGCCGGATTTATGGCGACCTTGACGGTGATGTGGCGACCTTACCGGAGTTGTGGCGACCTTGCCGGATTTATGACGACATTGCCGGGATTGTGGCGACCTTGCCTGATTTATGGCGATCTTGCCGGAAATGTGGCGACCTTGCCGGATTTATGACGACCTTGTCGGATTTGCGGCGAACGCCGAATTTATGTCGACCTTGCCGGAAATGTGGCGACCTTGCCGCATTTGTGGCGACCTTGCTGGATTTGTGGCGACCTTGCCGGATTTATGGCGACCTTGCCGGAAATGTGACGACCATATAACCATATAACCATATAACCATAACAGCACGGAATCAGGCCATCTCGGCCCTTCAAGTCCGTGCCGAACATTTAAAATTTTTTTTTTTTTTTTTTAAATTAAAAATAAAACACTTCCCCCTAGTCCCATCTACCTGCACTCAGACCACAACCCTCCATTCCTTTCCCGTCCATATACCCATCCAATCTATTTTTAAAGGATAACATCGAACCTGCCTCCACCACTTCCACTGGAAGCTCATTCCACACAGCTACCACTCTCTGAGTAAAGAAGTTCCCCTTAATGTTCCCCCTAAACTTCTGTCCCTTAATTCTCAAGTCATGTCCCCTTGTTTGAACCTTCCCTACTCTCAATGGGAAAAGCTTATCCACGTCCACTCTGTCTAACCCGCTCATAATTTTAAAGACCTCTATCAAGTCCCCTCTTAACCTTCTGCGCTCCAAAGAATAAAGACCTAACTTGTTCAACCTTTCTCTGTAACTTAGTTGCTGAAACCCAGGCAACATTCTAGTAAATCTCCTCTGTACTCTCTCTATTTTGTTGACATCCTTCCTATAATTAGGCGACCAAAATTGTACTCCATACTCCAGAATTGGCCTC
The DNA here is from genome assembly GCA_038087875.1 of Malacoraja senta. Lineage (NCBI taxonomy): Eukaryota > Metazoa > Chordata > Chondrichthyes > Rajiformes > Rajidae > Malacoraja > Malacoraja senta. Next base: position 297,538 of record JAXLNO010002638.1, read on the forward strand.
ACCAATGCCTTGTACAATTTTAACATTACATCCCAACTTCTATATTCAATGCTCTGATTTATAAAGGCTGGCACACCAAAAGCTTTCTTTACCACCCTATCTACATGAGATTCCACCTTCAGGGAACTATGCACAGTTATTCCTAGATCCCTCTGTTCAACTGCATTCCTCAATTCGCTACCATTTACCGTGTACGTCCTATTTTGATTTGTCCTGCCGACATGTAGCACCTCACATTTGTCAGCATTAAACTCCATCTGCCATCTTTCAGCCCACTCTTCCAAATGGCCTAAATCTCTCTGTAGACTTTGAAAATCTACTTCATTATCCACAACACCACCTATCTTAGTATCATCTGCATACTTACTAATCCAATTTTCCACACCTTCATCCAGATCATTGATGTACATGACAAACAGCAGTGGGCCCAACACAGACCCCTGAGGCACCCCACTAGTCACCGGCCTCCAACCTGACAAACAGCCATCCACCATTACTCTCTGGCATCTCCCATTCAGCCACTGTTGAATCCATCTTGCTACTCCACCATTAATACCCAACAATTGAATCTTCTTAACCAACCTTCCATGAGGAACCTTGTCAAAGACCTTGCCGGAATTGTGGCGACCTTGCCGGATTTATGACGACCTAGCCGGGAATGTGACGACCTTGCCGGATTTATGGCGACCTTCCGGATTTATGGCGACCTTGCGGGAAATGTGGCGACCTTGCCGAATTTGTGGCGACCTTGCCGGATTTATGGCGATCTTGCCGGAAATGTGGCGACCTTGCCGCATTTATGACGACCTTGTCGGATTTGCGGCGAACGCCGAATTTATGGCGGCCTTGCCGGAAATGTGGCGACCTTGCCGCATTTGTGGCGACCTTGCTGGATTTGTGGCGACCTTGCCGGATTTATGGCGACCTTGCCGGAAATGTGGCGACCATGCCGGATTTGCGGCGACCTTGCCGGATTTATGGCGACCTTGCCTGAAATGTGGCGACCTTGACGGATTTGTGGCGACCTTGCAGGATTTAAGGCGACCTTGCCGGAAACGTGGCGACCTTGCCGGATTTGCGGCGACCTTGCCGGATTTATGGCGACATTGCCTGAAATGTGGCGACCTTGACGGATTTGTGGCGACCTTGCCGGATTTATGGCGACCTTGCCGGGGATGTGGCGACCTTGCCGGATTTGTGGCGACCTTGCCGGATATATGGCGACCTTGCCGGAATTGTGGCGACCTTGCCTTATTTGTGTCGACCTTGCCGGATTTATGGCGACCTTGCCGCAAATGTGGCGACCTTGCCGGAAATGTGGCGACCTTGCCGCATTTGTGGCGACCTTGCCGCATTTGTGGCGACGCTGCTGGATTTGTGGCGACCTTGCCGGATTTCTGGCGACCTTGCCGGAAATGTGGCGATCGCCGGATTTGTGGCGACCTTGCCGGATTTATGGCGGTCTTGCCCGAAATGTGGCGACCTTGCCGGATTTATGGCGACATTCCCGGATTAATGGCGACATTGCCGTAAATGTGGCGACCTTGCCGGATATGGGGCGACCTTGCCGGATTTATAGCGACATTGCCTGAAATGTGGCGACCTTGACGGATTTGTGGCGACCTTGCCGGATTCATGGCGACCTTGCCGGGGATGTGGCGACCTTGCCAGATTTATGGCGCCCCAGCCGGATTCATGGCGACCGTGCCGGAAATACGGCGAACTTGCCGGAGTTATGGTGACTTTGCAGATTTATGGCGACCTTGCCGGATTTATGGCGACCTCGCCGGAAATATGGGGGCCTCGCCGGATTTATGGTGACTTTGAAGATTTATGGCGACCTTGCCGGATTTATGGCGACTTTGCCGGATATATGGCGACCTCGCCGTAATTATGGCGACCTTGCCGGATTCATGGCGACCTCGCCGGAAATATGGCGACCTCGCCGGATTTATGGCGACCTTGCGGGGGATATGGCGACCTTGCCGGATTTATTGCGACCTTGCCGCATTTGTGTCGACCTTGCCGAATTTATGGCGACCTTGCCGGAAATGTGGCGACCTTGCCGGATTTGTGGCGACCTTGCCGGATTTATGGCGATCTTGCCGGAAATGTGGCGACCTTGCAGGATTTATGACGACCTTGTCGGATTTGCGGCGTACGCCGAATTTATGGCGACCTTGCCGGGGATGTGGCGACCTTGCCGGATTTATGGCGCCCCAGCCGGATTTATGGCGACCGTGCCGGAAATACGGCGAACTAGCCGGAGTTATGGTGACTTTGCAGATTTATGGCGACCTTGCCGGATTTATGGCGACCTCGCCGGAAATATGGCGACCTCGCCGTTTTTATGGCGACCTTGCCGGAAATATGGCGACCTTGCCGGATTTATTGCGACCTTCCCGCATTTGTGTCGACCTTGCCGGATTTATGGAGACCTTGCCTGAAATGTGGCGACCTTGACGGATTTGTGGCGACCTTGCCGGATTCATGGCGACAGAAAGGACGGGTTGCACTTGAACCCGAGGGGCACCCATATCCTGGTGGGGAGATTTGCAAAGGCTACTGGGGACACTTTAAACTAGAACGGTTGGGGGGAGGGACTCAAATAGAGAAAGCTAGTGGAAAATGTGGGAGGCAGGAGGCAGAGAAGGGATTCACTCGGACCCAAAATGTAGGGGAGAAAGAAGAAAAAGATAATAAAGAGAGAATAAGTGGTGGTGGGTTTCTTAAATGTGTATATTTTAATGCTAGGAGCATTGTAAGAAAGGTGGATGAGCTTAGAGCCTGGATTGACACCTGGAAGTATGATGTTGTGGCGGTCAGTGAAACATGTTTGCAGGAGGGCTGTGATTGGCAAATAAATATTCCAGGATTTCGTTGCTTCAGGGGTGATAGAATTGGAGGGGCAAGAGGTGGGGGTGTTGCATTGCTTGTCAAGGAAGATATTACAGCAGTGCTTTGGCAGGATAGATTAGAGGGCTCGTCTAGGGAGGCTATTTGGGTGGAACTGAGAAATGGGAAAGGTGTAGCAACACTTATAGGGGTGTATTATAGACCGCCAAATGGGGAGCGAGAATTGGAAGAGCAAATATGTAAGGAGATAGCAGATATTAGCAGTAAGCACAAGGTAGTGATTGTGGGAGATTTCAATTTTCCACACATAGACTGGGAAACACATTCTGTAAAAGGGCTGGATGGTTTGGAGTTTGTAAAATGTGTGCAAGATAGTTTTTTGCAGCAATACATAGAGGTACCTACTAGAGAAGGGGCAGTGCTGGACCTCCTGTTAGGAAATGAGACAGGGCAAGTGGCGGAGGTATGCGTCGGGGAGCACTTCGGGTCCAGTGATCACAATACCATTAGTTTCAATATAATTATGGAGAGGGTCAGAACTGGACCGAGGGTTGAGATTTTTGTTTGGAGAAAGGCTAACTTTGAGGAGATGCGAAAGGATTTAAAAGGAGTGAATTGGGACATGTTGTTTTATGGGAAGGATGTAGAAGAAAAATGGAGGACATTTAAGGGTGACATTTTAAGAGTACAGAATCTTTATGTCCCTGTTCGGTTGAAAGGAAATAGTAAAAAATGGAAAGAGCCATGGTTTTCAAGGGAAATTGGAGACTTGGTTCGGAAAAAGAGAGAGATCTGCAATAATTATAGGCAGCATGGAGTAAATGAGGTGCTTGAGGAGTATAAAGAATGTAAAAAGAATATTAAGAAAGAAATTAGAAAAGCTAAAAGAAGATATGAGGTTGCTTTGGCAAGTAAGGTGAAAGTAAATCCAAAGGGTTTCTACAGCTATATTAATAGCAAAAGGATAACAAGGAATAAAATCGGTCCATTAGAGAGTCAGAGTGGACAGCTATCTGCAGAGCCAAAAGAGATGGGGGAGATATTGAACAATTTCTTTTCTTCGGTATTCACGAAGGAGAAGGATATGGAATTATGTGAGGTAAGGGAAACGAGCAGAGTAGCAATGGAAACTGTGAGATTCAAAGAAGAGGAGGTGCGGACACTTTTGAAAAATATGAAAACGGATAAGTCTCCAGGTCCTGACAGGATATTCCCTAGGACATTGAGGGAAGTTAGTGTAGAAATAGCAGGGGCTATGACAGAAATATTTCAAATGTCATTAGAAACGGGAATAGTGCCGGAGGATTGGCGTACTGCGCATGTTGTTCCGTTGTTTAAAAAGGGTTCTAAGAGTAAACCTAGCAATTATAGACCTGTTAGTTTGACGTCAGTGGTGGGCAAATTAATGGAAAGGATACTTAAAGATAATATATATAAGCATCTGGATAAGCAGGGTCTGATTAGGAACAGTCAACATGGATTTGTGCCTGGAAGGTCATGCTTGACTAATCTTCTTGAATTTTTCGAAGAGGTTACTAGGGAAATTGATGAGGGTAAAGCAGTGGATGTTGTCTATATCTACTTCAGTAAGGCCTTTGACAAGGTTCCTCATGGAAGGTTGGTTAAGAAGATTCAATTGTTGGGTATTAATGGTGGAGTAGCAAGATGGATTCAACAGTGGCTGAACGGGAGATGCCAGAGAGTAATGGTGGATGGATGTTTGTCAGGTTGGAGGCCGGTGACTAGTGGGGTGCCTCAGGGGTCTGTGTTGGGTCCACTGTTGTTTGTCATGTACATCAATGATCTGGATGAAGGTGTGGAAAATTGGATTAGTAAGTATGCAGATGATACTAAGATAGGTGGTGTTGTGGATAATGAAGTAGATTTTCAAAGTTTACAGAGAGATTTAGGCCATTTGGAAGAGTGGGCTGAAAGATGGCAGATGGAGTTTAATGCTGACAAATGCGAGGTGCTACATCTCGGCAGGACAAATCAAAATAGGACGTACACGGTAAATGGTAGCGAATTGAGGAATGCAGTTGAACAGAGGGATCTAGGAATAACTGTGCATAGTTCCCTGAAGGTGGAATCTCATGTAGATAGGGTGGTAAAGAAAGCTTTTGGTGTGCTGGCCTTTATAAATCAGAGCATTGAATATAGAAGTTGGATTGTAATGTTAAAATTGTACAAGGCATTGGTGAGGCCAATTCTGGAGTATGGAGTACAATTTTGGTCGCCTAATTATAGGAAGGATGTCAACAAAATAGAGAGAGTACAGAGGAGAATTACTAGAATGTTGCCTGGGTTTCAGCAACTAAGTTACAGAGAAAGGTTGAACAAGTTAGGTCTTTATTCTTTGGAGCGCAGAAGGTTAAGAGGGGACTTGATAGAGGTCTTTAAAATTATGAGCGGGTTAGACAGAGTGGACGTGGATAAGCTTTTCCCATTGAGAGTAGGGAAGATTCAAACAAGGGGACATGACTTGAGAATTAAGGGACAGAAGTTTAGGGGGAACATTAGGGGGAACTTCTTTACTCAGAGAGTGGTAGCTGTGTGGAATGAGCTTCCAGTGGAAGTGGTGGAGGCAGGTTCGATGTTATCCTTTAAAAATAGATTGGATGGGTATATGGACGGGAAAGGAATGGAGGGTTATGGTCTGAGTGCAGGTAGATGGGACTAGGGGGTAGTATTTTATTTTTAATTAAAAAAAAAAAAATTAAAAAAAAAGAATTCGGCACGGACTTGCAGGGCCGAGATGGCCTGTTTCCGTGCTGTTATGGTTATATGGTTATATGGTTATATGGTTGCCGGGGATGTGGCGACTTTGCCGGATTTATGGCGTCCTAGCCGGATTTATGGCGACCGTGCCGGAACTACGGCGACCTTGCCGTAGTTATGGTGACTTTGAAGATTTATGGCGACCTTGCCGGATTTATGGCGACCTTGCCGGAAATATGGCGACCTTGCCGGATTTGCGGCGACCTTGCCGGATTTATGGCGACCTTGCCTGAAATGTGGCGACCTTGGCGGATTTGTGGCGACCTTGCAGGATTTATGGCGACCTTGCCGGAAATGTGGCGACCTTGCCGGATTTGCGGCGACCTTGCCGGATTTATGGCGACCTTGCCTGAAATGTGGCGACCTTGACGGATTTGTGGCGACCTTGCCGGATTTATGGCGACCTTGACGGGGATGTGGCGACCTTACCGGATTTGTGGCGACCTTGCCGGATTTATGGCGACATTGCCGGAATTGTGGCGACCTTGCCTGATTTATGGCGATCTTGCCGGAAATGTGGCGACCTTGCCGGATTTATGACGACCTTGTCGGATTTGCGGCGAACGCCGAATTTATGGCGACCTTGCCGCAAATGTGGCGACCTTGCCGCATTTGTGGCGACCTTGCTGGATTTGTGGCGACCTTGCCGGATTTATGGCGACCTTGCCGGAAATGTGACGACCTTGCCGGATTTATGGCGACATTCCCGGATTAATGGCGACCTTGCCGGGGATGTGGCGACCTTGCCGGATTTGTGGCGACCTTGCCGGATATATGGCGACCTTGCCGATATTGTGGCGACCTTGCCTTATTTGTGTCGACCTTGCCGGATTTATGGCGACCTTGCCGCAAATGTGGCGACCTTGCCGGAAATGTGGCGACCTTGCCGCATTTGTGGCGACGCTGCTGGATTTGTGGCGACCTTGCCGGATTTATGGCGACCTTGTCGGAAATGTGGCGACCTTGCCGGATTTGTGGTGACCTTGCCGGATTTATGGCGGTCTTGCCCGAAATGTGGCGACCTTGCCGGATTTATGGCGACATTCGCGGATTAATGGCGACATTGCCGTAACTGTGGCGACCTTTCCGGATATGGGGCGACCTTGCCGGATTTATAGCGACATTGCCTGAAATGTGCCGACCTTGACGGATTTGTGGCGACCTTGCCGGATTCATGGCGACCTTGCCGGGGAAGTGGCGACCTTGCCGGATTTATGGCGCCCCAGCCGGATTTATGGGGACCGTGCCGGAAATACGGCGAACTTGCCGGAGTTATGGTGACTTTGCAGATTTATGGCGACCTTGCCGGATTTATGGCGACCTCGCCGGAAATATGGCGGCCTCGCCGAATTTATGGCGACCTTGCCGGGAATATGGCGACCTTGCCGGATTTATTGCGACCTTGCCGCATTTGTGTCATAGAATCATAGAATCATAGAAAGTAGGTGCGAGAGCAGACCACCAGGTCCATCGAGCCCGCACCGCCATTCGCTCATGGCTGAACACCAAACAAACAAACACCCCCACCCACAAACAGTAGACACAAGACACAGAACACAAGACACTACCCTCCCCTTTATAGCGCTATCACCCCTCTCCACCCCAAGAACCGAGTGATCTCCTGGGGGAGGCAAAAAACCGGATAAAAACCCAGGTCCAATTCGTGAAAAAAATCCGGGAAATTCCTCTCCGACCCCAATCCAGGCGATCGACACTTGTCCAGGAGATCACTCAGGTCTTACTATACTAACCCTACCTAGGTCCATATCCCTGCCCTCTCCCCGTAGCCCCTTATCCCCTTGGCAGCTAAAAAACCATCTATTTTAGACTTAAATATATTTAATGTTTCTGCTTCCACTGCTCCCTGGGGCAGTGAATTCCATAAATTAACCACCCTCTGGGTGAAGAAGTTCTTCCTCATCTCAGTTTTAAAAGAGCCCCCCCTTATTCTACAACTATGTCCCCTAGTTCTAGTTTCCCCGATCATTGGGAACATCCTCGGTGCATCCACCCGATCAAGGCCCCTCACGATCTTATATGTTTCAATGAGATCGCCTCTCATTCTTCTAAACTCCAAAGAGTAGAGTTCCAGCCTACTTAACCTTTCCTCATATGTCAATCCCCTCATTGCAGGAATTAATCTTGTAAACCTTCGCTGCACTGCCTCCAGGGCCAGTACATTCTTTCTTAAGTATGGACCCCAGAACTGTACACAGTATTCCAAATGTGGTCTCACTAATACTGTGTAAAGCTGCAGCAAGACCTCCGTGTTTTTATACTCAATCCCCCTAGCAATAAAGGCCAAAACTCCATTGGCCTTCCTGATAGCTTGCTGCACCTGCATACTAACTTATAGTGATTCATGTACTACTACCCCTAGATCCCTTTGCGTTGCATTACAGCGCAGCTCCTCCTCATTTAGAAAATAACTTGCCCTATCATTTTTTTTCCCAAAGTGAATGACTTCACATTTATTAGTATTAAATTTCATCTGCCAAGTTGTTGCCCACTCACCTAGCTTATCTATATCCTTTTGCAGACTCTTCCTATCCTCCTCATCCCCTACTTTTCTTCCCATTTTTGTATCGTCCGCAAATTTTGATATATTACACTTGGTTCCCTCCTCCAAATCATTTATATAAATTGTGAACAACTGGGGTCCCAGCACCGACCCTTGCGGAACCCCGCTAGTTACCGGTTGCCATCCCGAATATGAACCATTTATCCCCACTCTCTGCTTCCTATTTGTTAGCCAATCCTCTACCCATGCTAATATATTACCCCCAATCCCATAATTTTTTATTTTTAGCAATAGTCTCTTATGTGGCACCTTGTCAAAAGCCTTTTGGAAGTCCAAGTATACCACATCCACCGGTTCCCCTTTATCCACCCGGGTTGTTACTTCCTCAAAGAATTCGAGCAGATTTGTTAAACAGGACTTCCCCTTCACAAAACCATGCTGGTTCTGTCCGATGAAGTCATGTCTATCCAAGTGCCCCGTTAGTGTTTCTTTAATAATTGTCTCTAACATTTTACCCACCACCGATGTTAGACTAACCGGTCTATAGTTACCCGCCTTCTGTTTACTTCCTTTTTTAAATATAGGTGTTACATTGGCCAATTTCCAATCCACTGGGACCGTTCCTGCCTCCAGGGAGTTTTGGAAAATTATCACCAATGCATCCACAATCCCCACCGCTATCTCCCTCAAAACCCTTGGATGTAATCCATCAGGCCCAGGGGATTTATCCTCCTTCAGTCTCATTAATTTCTCTAATACCACCTCCTTGGTGATCTTAATAGTATTTAGCTCCTCCATTCCTACCTCCCCCTGTTTATCCAGCGTTGGAATATTTTTTGTGTCTTCTATGGTGAAGACTGATACAAAATACTCGTTTAATGCCTTTGCCATTTCCATGTTCCCCACCAACAACTCTCCAGTCTCACCCTCCAATGGACCAACGTTCACCTTAGCCACCCTTTTTCTTTTTATATAGCTATAAAAACTCTTACTATTAGTTTTTATGTTGTTCGCTAAATTCCTTTCATAGTCTATTTTCCCCGTCTTAATTAATCTCTTAGTTATTTTTTGCTGACATTTAAATGCTTCCCAATCCTCTACCCTCCCACTATCTCTGGCTACCTTATATGCCCTTGCCTTCAGCCGAATACTATCCTTTATAGTTTTACTGAGCCATGGCTGACTGTTCTTACCCTTACCCCTTTTTTTCTTCATAGGAATAAATTTTTCTTGAAGGTTATACAGTAGATCCTTAAACGTACACCACTGCTCATGTACCGTCTTATTCTTGAGTCTGCTATCCCAGTCAACTTTGATCAGCTGAGTCCTCATACCTTCATAATCCCCCTTATTTAGACTAAGTACCCTAGCCTGAGTTTCAACCTGCTCCCCTTCTATTTGAATATGGAATTCGACCATATTGTGGTCACTTGTTCCCAACGAGTCCCTAACTATGACATTTTTAATTAATCCTGCTTCATTACACAGGACCAGATCCAAGATTGCCTCCCCCCTTGTCGGTTCTGTGACATACTGTTCTAGGAACCCGTCTCTAATACATTCTATAAACTCTTCTTCTAGTTTACCCTGCCCAGTTTGGTTTGCCCAATTAATATGAAAATTGAAGTCCCCCATGATTACAGCAGTTCCCTTTTTACATGCGTCAACTATTTGCAGATTTATGTTCTGACTAACAGCGTCACAGCTATTTGGAGGTCTATAAATTACACCCACTAGTGTTTTTTTCCCCTTGTTATTCTCTATCTGTACCCAAGCTGTTTCACTATCCTGATCCTTCAACGCAATATCCTTCCTCTCTATTGCCGTTATTCCCTCCCTTATTAAAAGGGCCACCCTCCTCCCTTTCTTTCCTGTCTATTTTTTCTAATTGTCGAGTACCCCTCTATATTTAACTCCCAGTCCTGATCCCCTTGCAGCCATGTCTCCGTAATGGCCACGATATCATAACTATATATACTTAATTGCACCGTTAATTCATTTATCTTATTTCGAATACTCCGTGCATTTAGATACAGCACTTTCAGATGATTTTTACTACCCTTCCTTTCTGTTTTTGCCTCTTTTACATCTAGAGCTTTATCTTCACACATTCTGAATCCTCCTGTCACATTTTGATTTTCCGTTTCCCCACTGATACCCTGCTCTATTTCCTCTACCCCTGCCGTTATTCCCACCCTTGATACCTCCCCCCCGCTACTTAGTTTAAAGACCTCTCTACTGCCCTAGTTATATGATTTGCCAGGACCCCAATCCCAGCACCGTTCAGGTGAAGTCCGTCCTTACAGAACAGATCCCCCCTGTCCCAGTACTGGTGCCAGTGGCCCAAGAAACCAAACCCATTATTCCCACACCAGTCTTTTAGCCACGCATTCAGCTTTTTAATTTTACGTACTCTCGCCGATTTGGCCCGTGGCTCAGGTAGCAATCCGGAGATCAGTACCCTCGAGGTTCTGCTTTTTAATTTATTCCCTAACTGCTCAAACTCCTTCAGCAGATCCTCCTTCCTCGTCCTTCCTATGTCATTGGTCCCCACATGGACCACGACCACTGGATCCTCCCCCTCCCTCTGCAAATTTCTCTCCAGCATCGCAGAGATATCCTTAACCCTAGCACCGGGTAGGCAACACAGCCTTCGGGACATGTTCTGCTGGCCACAGAGAACCTTATCTACCCCCCGAATAATACTATCCGCTATCACAACGGCATTTCTTCTAACTCCCCCCTCTTGAATGTCCCCCTGATCCACGGTGCTGCAGCCAGGTTGCTCATCCCTCCCACAGCCCCTGTTCCCGTCCTCACATTGAGTAAGAGCCTCGGTCATGCTCGTCAGGAACAAAGGCTGTGGCTCCTGCCGCATCTCCTCCTGGTTCCCCCTACCTGCCTCGCTTATGGCCACACCTTTCTTTCCTTGCTCACTCACTACTGAATTAGTTAAACTGGTCGGTGTGACCATCCCCTGGTACAAAACATCCAGGTAATACTCCCCCTCCCTGATGTACCGCAGCGTATGAAGTTGGATCTCCAGCTCCTCAATGCGGAGCTCGAGTTCCGCTAGCCTCAAACACTTACTGCAGCTGTAGGGATCATCCACACCATCTACATCAATGGTGTCGACAAATTCCCACATCTCACAGTATTGGCACATCTCCTGGCCGCCCATCTTATATAAGTAAATAACTGGTCCTATTTAAAAATCCCCTACCCGCATTACTATATTAATACACCCCTTATTTATATAATCCTACCTCCTATTGATACACCCCTTATTTATATAATCCTACCTCCTATAAATGGGAAAGTACTCACCCCAGCCGTAAATTACCTACTGGTTTGGCTGTCTAATAGTAATCCGTCCGCTCTTCCTGTCTGGTCCACTGCTCCCTTGCAGTGCGTGGCAAACCTCTTTGCCTCTGTTAACCTCACGAGCCGCGGCTCCGTCCTTCCTCCCTCGGCGACAGCCCGGGCCGCACTCACCGGAAATGACGCACTCCTCACCGGAAATGACGCCTCACCAGAATGTGCAAACTCCAGCATCCGGATTTATGGCGACTTTGCCGGATATATGGCGACCTCGCCGTTATTATGTCGACCTTGCCGGATTTATGGAGACCTTGCCTGAAATGTGGCGACCTTGACGGATTTGTGGCGACCTTGCCGGATTCATGGCGACCTTGCCGGGGATGTGGCGACTTTGCCGGATTTATGGCGACCGTGCCGGAACTACGGCGACCTTGCCGTAGTTATGGTGACTTTGAAGATTTATGGCGACCTTGCCGGATTTATGGCGACTTTGCCGGATATATGGCGACCTCGCCGTAATTATGGCGACCTTGCCGGATTCATGGCGACCTCGCCGGAAATATGGCGACCTCGCCGGATTTATGGCGACCTTGCCGGAAATAGGGCGACCTTGCCGGATTTATTGCGACCTTCCCGCATTTGTGTCGACCTTGCCGGATTTATGGAGACCTTGCCTGAAATGTGGCGACCTTGACGGATTTGTGGCGACCTTGCCGTATTCATGGCGACCTTGCCGGGGATGTGGGGACTTTGCCGGATTTATGGCGTCCTAGCCGGATTTATGGCGACCGTGCCGGAACTACGGCGACCTTGCCGTAGTTATGGTGACTTTGAAGATTTATGGCGACCTTGCCGGATTTATGGCGACTTTGCCGGATATATGGCGACCTCGCCGTTATTATGGCGACCTTGCCGGGTTTATGGCGGCCTCGCCGGAAATATGGTGACCTCGCCGGATTTATGGCGACCTTGCCGGAAATATGGCGACCTTGCCGGATTTATTGCGACCTTGCCGCATTTGTGTCGACCGTGCCGAATTTATGGTGACCTTGCCGGAAATATGGCGGCATTGCCGGAAATGTGGCGACCCTGCCGGATTTGTGGCGACCTTGCCGGATTTATGACGACCTTGTCGGATTTGCGGCGAACGCCGAATTTATGGCGACCTTGCCGGAAATGTGGCGACCTTGCCGCATTTGTGGCGACCTTGCTGGATTTGTGGCGACCTTGCCGGATTTATGGCGACCTTGCCGGAAATGTGACGACCTTGTCGGATTTGTGGCGACCTTGCCGGATTTATGGCGAACTTGCCGGGAATGTTACGACCTTGACGGATTTATGGCGACCTTGCCGGATTTATGGCGACCTTGCCGGAAATGTGGCGACCTTGCCGGATTTCTGGCGACCTTGCCGGATTTATGGCTATCTTGCCGGAAATGTGGCGACCTTGCCGGATTTATGACGACCTTGTCGGACTTGCGGCGTACTCCGAATTTAAGGCGACCTGGCCGGAAATGTGGCGACCTTGCCGCATCTGTGGCGACCTTGCTGGATTTCTGGCGACCTTGCCGGATTTATGGCGACCTTGCCGGAAATGTGGCGACCTTGCCGGATTTGCGGCGACTTTGCCGGATTTATGGCGACCTTGCCTGAAATGTGGCGACCTTGACGGATTTGTGGCGACCTTGCCGGATTTATGGCGACCTTGACGGGGATGTGGCGACCTTACCGGATTTGTGGCGACCTTGCCGGATTTATGGCGACATTGCCGGAATTGTGGCGACCTTGCCTGATTTATGGCGATCTTGCCGGAAATGTGGCGACCTTGTCGGATTTGCGGCGAACGCCGAATTTATGGCGACCTTGCCGGAAATGTGGCGACCTTGCCGGATTTATGGCGACCTTGCATGAAATGTGGCGACCTTGACGGATTTGTGGCGACCTTGCCGGATTTATGGCGACCTTGACGGGGATGTGGCGACCTTACCGGATTTGTGGCGACCTTGCCGGATTTATGGCGACCTTGCCGGAATTGTGGCGACCTTGTCGTATTTGTGGCGGCCATGCCGGATTTATGGCGACCTTGCCGCAAATGTGGCGACCTTGCCGGATTTGTGGCGACCATGCCGGATTTATGGCGACCTTGTGGGATATGTGGCGACCTTGCCGGATTTATGGCGACCTTGCCGGAAATGTGGCGACCTTGCCGGACTTGTAGCGTAACTGCCGGATTTGTGGCTACCTTGCCGAATTTATGGGGACCTTGACGGAAATATGGCGACCTTGCCGGATTCGTGGCAACCTTGCCGGAAATATGGCGAACTTGCCTTATTTATGGCATCCTAGCCGGATTTATGGCGACCGAGCCGGAAATACGGCGACCGTGCCGGAGGTATGGCGACTTTGCAGATTTATGGCGACCATGCCGAATTTATGGCGAATTTACCGGGAATATGGCGACGTCTCCGGAATTATGGCGACCTTGCCGGATTTATGGCGAACTCGCCGGAAATATGGCGACCTCGCCGGATTTATGGCGACCTTGCCGGAAATATGGCCACCTTGCCGGATTTATGGCGACCTTGCCGCATTTGTGGAGACCTTGCCGGATTTATGGCGTCCATGCCGGAAATATGGCGACCTTGCCGGATTTGTGGCGACCTTGCCGGAATTACGGCGACCTTGCCGGGAATGTGGCGACCTTGCCGGATTTGTGGCGACCTTGACGGATTTATGGCGACCTCGACGGAAATGTTGCGATCTTGCCGGATTTTTGGCGACTTTGCCTGATGTATGGCGACCTCGCCGGAAATGTGGCGACCTTGCCTGGTTTGTGGCGGACTTGCCGGATTCATGGCGCTCTTGCCGGAAATGTGGCGACCTTGCTGGATTTATGGCGACCTTGCCGGCAATATGGCGACCTTGCCGGATTTGGGGCGACCTTGCCGGATTTATGGCGACCTTGCCGGAAATATTACGACCTTGCCGGATTTGTGGCGACCTTGCCGGATTTACGGCGACCTAGCCGGAAATATGACAACCTTGCCGGATTTGTGGCGACCTTGCCGGATTTGTGGCGACCTTGCCGGATTTATGGCGTCCATGCCGGAAATATGGCGACCTTGCCGGATTTGTGGCGACCTTGCCGGAATTACGGCGACCTTGCCGGGAATGTGGCGACCTTGCCGGATTTGTGGCGTCCTTTCCGGATTTATGGCGACCTTGCCGGGATTATGGAGACCTTGCCGGATTGGTGGAGACTTTGGCGGATTTATGGCGACCGTGCAGGAAATATGGCGACCTTGCCGCATTTGTGGCGACCTTGCCGGATTTATGGCGACCGTGCCGGAGGTATGGCGACCTTGCCGAATTTATGGCGACCTTGCCGGAAATATGCCCACCGTGCCGGAAATATGGCGACCTTGCCGGTTTATGGCGACCTTGCAGGATTTGTGGCGACCGTGCCGGAAAAATGGCGACCACGCCGGATTTATGGCGACCTTGCGGGATATGTGGCGACCTTGCCGGATTTATGGCGACCTCGCCGGATTTATTGCGACCTTGCCGGATTTGTGGCGACCTTGCCGGATTGTTGGCGACCTCCCCGGGAATGTGGCGATCTTGCCGGATATGTGGCGACCTTGACGGATTTACTGCGACCTCGACGGAAATGTTGCGATCTTGCCGGATTTTTGGCGACTTTGCGTGATGTATGGCGACCTCGCCGGAAATGTGGCGACCTTGCCTGGTTTGTGGCGAACTTGTCGGATTCATGGCGATCTTGCCGGAAATGTGGCGACCTTGCCGGATTTATGGCGACCTTGCCGGCAATATGGCGACCTTGCCGGATTTGGGGCGACCTTGCCGGATTTATGGCGACCTTGCCGGAAATGTGGCGACCTTGCCGGACTTGCGGCGACCTTGCCGGATTTATGGCGACCTTGCATGAAATGTGGCGACCTTGACGGATTTGTGGCGACCTTGCCGGATTTATGGCGACCTTGACGGGGATGTGGCGACCTTACCGGATTTGTGGCGACCTTGCCGGATTTATGGCGACCTTGCCGGAATTGTGGCGACCTTGTCGTATTTGTGGCGGCCATGCCGCATTTATGGCGACCTTGCCGCAAATGTGGCGACCTTGCCGGATTTGTGGCGACCATGCCGGATTTATGACGACCTTGTGGGATATGTGGCGACCTTGCCGGATTTATGGCGACCTTGCCGGAAATGTGGCGACCTTGCCGGACTTGTGGCGTACTTGCCGGATATGTGGCTACCTTCCCGAATTTATGGCGACCTTGACGGAAACATGGCGACCTTGCCGGATTTGTGGCAACCTTGCCGGAAATATGGCGAACTTGCCTTATTTATGGCATCCTAGCCGGATTTATGGCGACCGAGCCGGAAATACGGCGACCGTGCCGGAGGTATGGCGACTTTGCAGATTTATGGCGACCTTGCCGGATTTATGGCGAATTTACCGGGAATATGGCGACCTCTCCGGAATTATGGCGACCTTGCCGGATTTATGGCGAACTCGCCGGAAATATGGCGACCTCGCCGGATTTATGGCGACCTTGCCGGAAATATGGCCACCTTGCGGGATTTATGGCGACCTTGCCGCATTTGTGGAGACCTTGCCGGATTTATGGCGTCCATGCCGGAAATATGGCGACCTTGCCGGATTTGTGGCGAACTTGCCGGAATTAGGGCGACCTTGCCGGGAATGTGGCGACCTTGCCGGATTGTTGGCGACCTCGCCGGGAATGTGGCGATCTTGCCGGATATGTGGCGACCATGACGGATTTATGGCGACCTCGACGGAAATGTTGCGATCTTGCCGGATTTTTGGCGACTTTGCCTGATGTATGGCGACCTCGTCGGAAATGTGGCGACCTTGCCTGGTTTGTGGCGAACTTGCCGGATTCATGGCGATCTTGCCGGAAATGTGGCGACCTTGCCGGATTTATGGCGACCTTGCCGGCAATATGGCGACCTTGCCGGATTTGGGGCGACCTTGCCGGATTTATGGCGACCTTGCCGGAAATATTACGACCTTGCCGGATTTGTGGCGACCTTGCCGGATTTACGGCGACCTAGCCGGAAATATGACAACCTTGCCGGATTTGTGGCGACCTTACCGGATTTGTGGCGACCTTGCCGGATTTATGGCGTCCATGCCGGAAATATGGCGACCTTGCCGGATTTGTGGCGACCTTGCCGGAATTACGGCGACCTTGCCGGGAATGTGGCGACCTTGCCGGATTTGTGGCGTCCTTTCCGGATTTATGGCGACCTTGCCGGGATTATGGAGACCTTGCCGGATTGGTGGAGACTTTGGCGGATTTATGGCGACCGTGCAGGAAATATGGCGACCTTGCCGCATTTGTGGCGACCATGCCGGATTTATGGCGACCGTGCCGGAAGTATGGCGACCTTGCCGGATTTATGGCGACCTTGCCGGAAATATGGCCACCGTGCCGGAAATATGGCGACCTTGCCGGTTTATGGCGACCTTGCAGGATTTGTGGCGACCTTGCCGGGAAAATGGCGACCACGCCGGATTTGTGGCGACCTTGCGGGATATGTGGCGACCTTGCCGGATTTATGGCGACCTCGCCGGATTTATTGCGACCTTGCCGGATTTGTGGCGACCTTGCCGGATTGTTGGCGACCTCGCCGGGAATGTGGCGATCTTGCCGGATATGTGGCGACCTTGACGGATTTATGGCGACCTCGACGGAAATGTTGCGATCTTGCCGGATTTTTGGCGACTTTGTCTGATGTATGGCGACCTCGCCGGAAATGTGGCGACCTTGCCTGGTTTGTGACGAACTTGCCGGATTTATGGCGATCTTGCCGGAAATGTGGCGACCTTGCCCGATTTATGGCGACCTTGCCGGCAATATGGCGACCATGGCGGATTTGGGGCGACCTTGCCGGATTTATGGCGACCTTGCCGGAAATATTACGACCTTGCCGGATTTGTGGCGACCTTGCCGGATTTACGGCGACCTAGCCGGAAATATGACAACCTTGCCGGATTTGTGGCGACCTTGCCGGATTTGTGGCGACCTTGCCGGATTAATGGCGACCTAGCGGGAAATATGGCGACCTTGCCGGAAATGTGGCGACCTTGCCGGATTTCTGGCGACCTTGCCGGATTTATGACGACCTTGCCGGAAATGTGGCGACCTTGGCGGCTTTGTGGCGACCTTGCCGGATTTATGGCGATCTTGCCGGAAATGTGGCGACCTTGCCGCATTTGTGGCGACCTTGCTGGATTTGTGGCGACCTTGCCGGATTTATGGCGACCTTGCCGGGAATGTGGCGACCTTGCTGGATTTATGGCGAAATTCCCGAATTAATGGCGACCTTGCAGGAAATGTGGCGTCCTTGCCCGATTTGTGGCGACCTTGCCCGATTTATGGCGACCTTGCCTGAAATGTGGCGATCTTGACGGATTTGTGGCGACCTTGACGGATTTATGGCGACCTTGCCGGGGATGGGGCGACCTTACCGGAATTGTGTCGAGCTTGCCGGATTTATGGCGACATTGCCGGAATTGTGGTGACCTTGCCGGAATTGTGGCGACCTTGCCGGATTTATGGCGACTTTGTGGTATTTGTGTCGCCCTTGCCGGATTTATGGAGACCTTGCCGGAAATGTGGCGACCTTGCCGGATTCATGGCGACCTTGCCGGAAATGTGGCGTCCTTGCCAGACTTGTGGCGACGATGCCGGATTTCTGGCGACCTTGCCGAAATGTTGCGTACTTGCCGGATTTGTGGCGACCTTGCCGGATCTATGGCGACCTTGCCGGAAATGTGGCGACCTTGCCGGATTTGACGCGACCTTGCCGGAAATATGGCGACCTTGCCGGATTTATGGCGTCGTAGCCGGATTGATGGCGACCGTGCCGGAAATACGACAACCTTGCGCGATTTATGGCGACCTCGCCGGAAATATGGCGACCTCGCCGGAAATATGGCGACCTCGCTAGATTTATGGCGACCTTGCCGAAAATATGGCGACATTGCCGCAAATGTGGCGACCTTGCCGGATTTGTGCCGACCTTGCCGGATTTATGGCGACCTTGCCGGAAATGTGGCGACCTTGCCGGATTTGTGGCGACCTTGCCGGATTTATGGCGACCTTGCCGGGAATGTGGCGACCTTGCCGGATTTATGGCGACATTCCCGGATTAATGGCGACCTTGCCGGAAATGTGGCGACCTTGCCGGAAATGTGGCGAACTTGCCGCATTTGTGGCGACCCTGCTGGATTTATGGCGACCTCGCCGGATTTATTGCGCCCTTGCCGGATTTGTGGCGATCTTGCCGGATTGTTGGCGACCTCGCCGGTAATGTGGCGATCTTGCCGGATATGTGGCGACCTTGACGGATTTATGGCGACCTCGACGGAAATGTTGCGATCTTGCCGGATTTTTGGCGACTTTGTCTGATGTATGGCGACCTCGCCGGAAATGTGGCGACCTGGCCTGGTTTGTGACGAACTTGCCGGATTCATGGCGATCTTGCCGGAAATGTGGCGACCTTGCCCGATTTATGGCGACCTTGCCGGCAATATGGCGACCATGGCGGATTTGGGGCGACCTTGCCGGATTTATGGCGACCTTGCCGGAAATATTACGACCTTGCCGGATTTGTGGCGACCTTGCCGGATTTACGGCGACCTAGCCGGAAATATGACAACCTTGCCGGATTTGTGGCGACCTTGCCGGATTTGTGGCGACCTTGCCGGATTAATGGCGACCTTGCCGGAAATATGGCGATCTTGCCGCATTTGTAGCGACCTTGCCGGATTTATGGTGACCTAGCGGGAAATATGGCGACCTTGCCGGAAATGTGGCGACCTTGCCGGATTTCTGGCGACCTTGCCGGATTTATGACGACCTTGCCGGAAATGTGGCGACCTTGGCGGATTTGTGGCGACCTTGCCGGATTTATGGCGATCTTGCCGGAAATGTGGCGACCTTGCCGCATTTGTGGCGACCTTGCTGGATTTGTGGCGACCTTGCCGGATTTATGGCGACATTGCCGGGAATGTGGCGACCTTGCTGGATTTATGGCGAAATTCCCGAATTAATGGCGACCTTGCAGGAAATGTGGCGTCCTTGCCCGATTTGTGGCGACCTTGCCCGATTTATGGCGACCTTGCCTGAAATGTGGCGATCTTGACGGATTTGTGGCGACCTTGACGGATTTATGGCGACCTTGCCGGGGATGGGGCGACCTTACCGGATTTGTGTCGAGCTTGCCGGATTTATGGCGACATTGCCGGAATTGTGGTGACCTTGCCGGAATTGTGGCGACCTTGCCGGATTTATGGCGACTTTGTGGTATTTGTGTCGCCCTTGCCGGATTTATGGCGACCTTGCCGGAAATGTGGCGACCTTGCCGGATTCATGGCGACCTTGCCGGAAATGTGGCGTCCTTGCCAGACTTGTGGCGACGATGCCGGATTTCTGGCGACCTTGCCGAAATGTTGCGAACTTGCCGGATTTGTGGCGACCTTGCCGGATCTATGGCGACCTTGCCGGAAATGTGGCGACCTTGCCGGATTTGACGCGACCTTGCCGGAAATATGGCGACCTTGCCGGATTTATGGCGTCGTAGCCGGATTGATGGCGACCGTGCCGGAAATACGACAACCTTGCGCGATTTATGGCGACCTCGCCGGAAATATGGCGACCTCGCCGGAAATATGGCGACCTCGCTAGATTTATGGCGACCTTGCCGAAAATATGGCGACATTGCCGCAAATGTGGCGACCTTGCCGGATTTGTGCCGACCTTGCCGGATTTATGGCGACCTTGCCGGAAATGTGGCGACCTTGCCGGATTTGTGGCGACCTTGCCGGATTTATGGCGACCTTGCCGGGAATGTGGCGACCTTGCCGGATTTATGGCGACATTCCCGGATTAATGGCGACCTTGCCGGAAATGTGGCGACCTTGCCGGAAATGTGGCGACCTTGCCGCATTTGTGGCGACCCTGCTGGATTTGTGGCGACCTTGCCGGATTTATGGCGACCTTGCCGGAAATGTGGCGACCTTGCCGGATTTGTGGCTACCTTGCCGGATTTATGGCGATCTTGCCCGGAATGTGGCGACCTTGCCGGATTTATGGCGACATTCCCGGATTAATGGCGACCTTGCCTGAAATGTGGCGACCTTGACGGATTTGTGGCGACCTTGCCGGATTCATGGCGAACTTGCCGGGGATGTGGCGACCTTGCCGGATTTATGGCGTCCTAGCCGGATTTATGGCGACCGTGCCGGAAATACGGCGACCTTGCCGGAGTTTTGGTGACTTTGCAGATTTATGGCGACCTTGCCAGATTTATGGCGACTTTGCCGGATATATGGCGACCTCGCCGGAATTATGCCGACCTTGTCGGATTTATGGCGACCTGGCCGGAAATATGGCGACCTCGCCGGATTTATGGCGACCTCGCCGGATTGTTGGCGACCTCGCCGGGAAGGTGGCGATCTTGCCGGATATGTGGCGACCCTGACGGATTTATGGCGACCTCGACAGAAATGTTGCGATCTTGCCGGATTTTTGGCGACTTTGCCGGATGTATGGCGACCTCGCCGGAAATTTGGCGACCTTGCCTGGTTTGTGGCGAACTTGCCGGATTCATGGCGATCTTGCCGGAAATGTGGCGACCTTGCCGGATTTATGGCGACCTTGCCGGCAATATGGCGACGTTGCCGTATTTGGGGCGACCTTGCCGGATTTATGTCGACCTTGCCGGAAATATTACGACCTTGCCGGATTTGTGGCGACCTTGCCGGATTTATGGCGACCTAGCCGGAAATATGACAACCTTGCCGGATTTGTGGCGACCTTGCCGGATTTGTGGCGACCTTGCCGGATTAATGGCGACCTTGCCGGAAATATGGCGACCTTGCCGCATTTGTGGCGACCTTGCCGGATTTATGGTGACCTAGCGGGAAATATGGCGACCTTGCCGGAAATGTGGCGACCTTGCCGGATTTGCGGCGACCTTGCCGGATTTATGGCGACCTTGCCGCATTTGTGGCGACCCTGCTGGATTTGTGGCGACCTTGCCGGATTTATGGCGACCTTGCCGGAAATGTGGCGACCTTGCCGGATTTGTGGCTACCTTGCCGGATTTATGGCGATCTTGCCCGGAATGTGGCGACCTTGCCGGATTTATGGCGACATTCCCGGATTAATTGCGACCTTGCCTGAAATGTGGCGACCTTGACGGATTTGTGGCGACCTTGCCGGATTCATGGCGAACTTGCCGGGGATGTGGCGACCTTGCCGGATTTATGGCGTCCTAGCCGGATTTATGGCGACCGTGCCGGAAATACGGCGACCTTGCCGGTGTTTTGGTGACTTTTCAGATTTATGGCGACCTTGCCGGATTTATGGCGACTTTGCCGGATATATGGCGACCTCGCCGGAATTATGCCGACCTTGTCGGATTTATGGCGACCTGGTCGGAAATATGGCGACCTCGCCTGATTTATGGCGACCTCGCCGGATTGTTGGCGTCCTCGTCGGGAATGTGGCGATCTTGCCGGATATGTGGCGACCCTGACGGATTTATGGCGACCTCGACAGAAATGTTGCGATCTTGCCGGATTTTTGGCGACTTTGCCGGATGTATGGCGACCTCGCCGGAAATGTGGCGACCTTGCCTGGTTTGTGGCGAACTTGCCGGATTCATGGCGATCTTGCCGGAAATGTGGCGACCTTGCCGGATTTATGGCGACCTTGCCGGCAATATGGCGACCTTGCCGTATTTGGGGCGACCTTGCCGGATTTATGTCCACCTTGCCGGAAATATTACGACCTTGCCGGATTTGTGGCGACCTTGCCGGATTTATGGCGACCTAGCCGGAAATATGACAACCTTGCCGGATTTGTGGCGACCTTGCCGGATTTGTGGCGACCTTGCCGGAATAATGGCGACCTTGCCGGAAATATGGGCGTCCTTGCCGCATTTGTGGCGACCTTGCCGGATTTATGGTGACCTAGCGGGAAATATGGCGACCTTGCCGGAAATGTGGCGGCCTTGCCGGAATTGCGGCGACCTTGCCGGATTTATGGCGACCTTGCCCGAAATGTGGCGACCTTGGCGGATTTGTGGCGACCTTGCCGGATTTATGGCGATCTTGCCGGAAATGTGGCGACCTTGCCGGATTTATGGCGACCTTGTCGGATTTGTGGCGAACTTGCCGGATTTATGGCGACATTGCCGGAAATATGGCGACCTTGCCGCATTTGTGGCGACCTTGCTGGATTTGTGGCGACCTTGCCGGATTTATGGCGACCTTGCCGGAAATGTGGCGACCTTGCCGGATTTGCGGCGAAATTCCCGGATTAATGGCGACCTTGCCGGAAATGTGGCGACCTTGCCGGATTTGTGGCGACCTTGCCCGATTATTGGCGACCTTGCCTGAAATGTGGCGACCTTGACGGATTTGTGGCGACCTTGACGGATTTATGGCGACCTTGCCGGGGATGTGGCGACCTTACCGGATTTGTGTCGATCTTGCCGGATTTATGGCGACATTGCCGGAATTGTGGTGACCTTGCCGGATTTGCGGCGACCTTGCCGGATTTATGGCGACCTTGCCCTAAATGTGGCGAACTTGGCGGAAATGTGGCGACCTTGCCGGATTTATGGCGACCTTGTCGGATTTGTGGCGAACTTGCCGGATTTATGGCGACATTGCCGGAAATGTGGCGACCTTGCCGCATTTGTGGCGACCTTGCTGGATTTGTGGCCACCTTGCCGGATTTATGGCGACCTTGCCGGAAATGTGGCGACCTTGCCAGATTTGCGGCGACCTTGCCGGATTTATGGCGACCTTGCCGGGAATGTGGCGACCTTGCCGGATTTATGGCGAAATTCCCGGATTAATGGCGACCTTGCCGGAAATGTGGCGACCTTGCCGGATTTGTGGCGACCTTGCCCGATTATTGGCGACCTTGCCTGAAATGTGGCGACCTTGACGGATTTGTGGCGAACTTGACGGATTCATGGCGAACTTGCCGGGGATGTGGCGACCTTGCCGGATTTATGGCGTCCTAGCCGGATTTATGGCGACCGTGCCGGAAATACGGCGACCTTGCCGGAGTTTTGGTGACTTTGCAGATTTATGGCGACCTTGCCAGATTTATGGCGACTTTGCCGGATATATGGCGACCTCGCCGGAATTATGCCGACCTTGTCGGATTTATGGCGACCTGGCCGGAAATATGGCGACCTCGCCGGATTTATGGCGACCTCGCCGGATTGTTGGCGACCTCGCCGGGAAGGTGGCGATCTTGCCGGATATGTGGCGACCCTGACGGATTTATGGCGACCTCGACAGAAATGTTGCGATCTTGCCGGATTTTTGGCGACTTTGCCGGATGTATGGCGACCTCGCCGGAAATTTGGCGACCTTGCCTGGTTTGTGGCGAACTTGCCGGATTCATGGCGATCTTGCCGGAAATGTGGCGACCTTGCCGGATTTATGGCGACCTTGCCGGCAATATGGCGACGTTGCCGTATTTGGGGCGACCTTGCCGGATTTATGTCGACCTTGCCGGAAATATTACGACCTTGCCGGATTTGTGGCGACCTTGCCGGATTTATGGCGACCTAGCCGGAAATATGACAACCTTGCCGGATTTGTGGCGACCTTGCCGGATTTGTGGCGACCTTGCCGGATTAATGGCGACCTTGCCGGAAATATGGCGACCTTGCCGCATTTGTGGCGACCTTGCCGGATTTATGGTGACCTAGCGGGAAATATGGCGACCTTGCCGGAAATGTGGCGACCTTGCCGGATTTGCGGCGACCTTGCCGGATTTATGGCGACCTTGCCGCATTTGTGGCGACCCTGCTGGATTTGTGGCGACCTTGCCGGATTTATGGCGACCTTGCCGGAAATGTGGCGACCTTGCCGGATTTGTGGCTACCTTGCCGGATTTATGGCGATCTTGCCCGGAATGTGGCGACCTTGCCGGATTTATGGCGACATTCCCGGATTAATTGCGACCTTGCCTGAAATGTGGCGACCTTGACGGATTTGTGGCGACCTTGCCGGATTCATGGCGAACTTGCCGGGGATGTGGCGACCTTGCCGGATTTATGGCGTCCTAGCCGGATTTATGGCGACCGTGCCGGAAATACGGCGACCTTGCCGGTGTTTTGGTGACTTTTCAGATTTATGGCGACCTTGCCGGATTTATGGCGACTTTGCCGGATATATGGCGACCTCGCCGGAATTATGCCGACCTTGTCGGATTTATGGCGACCTGGTCGGAAATATGGCGACCTCGCCTGATTTATGGCGACCTCGCCGGATTGTTGGCGTCCTCGTCGGGAATGTGGCGATCTTGCCGGATATGTGGCGACCCTGACGGATTTATGGCGACCTCGACAGAAATGTTGCGATCTTGCCGGATTTTTGGCGACTTTGCCGGATGTATGGCGACCTCGCCGGAAATGTGGCGACCTTGCCTGGTTTGTGGCGAACTTGCCGGATTCATGGCGATCTTGCCGGAAATGTGGCGACCTTGCCGGATTTATGGCGACCTTGCCGGCAATATGGCGACCTTGCCGTATTTAGGGCGACCTTGCCGGATTTATGTCCACCTTGCCGGAAATATTACGACCTTGCCGGATTTGTGGCGACCTTGCCGGATTTATGGCGACCTAGCCGGAAATATGACAACCTTGCCGGATTTGTGGCGACCTTGCCGGATTTGTGGCGACCTTGCCGGAATAATGGCGACCTTGCCGGAAATATGGGCGTCCTTGCCGCATTTGTGGCGACCTTGCCGGATTTATGGTGACCTAGCGGGAAATATGGCGACCTTGCCGGAAATGTGGCGGCCTTGCCGGAATTGCGGCGACCTTGCCGGATTTATGGCGACCTTGCCCGAAATGTGGCGACCTTGGCGGATTTGTGGCGACCTTGCCGGATTTATGGCGATCTTGCCGGAAATGTGGCGACCTTGCCGGATTTATGGCGACCTTGTCGGATTTGTGGCGAACTTGCCGGATTTATGGCGACATTGCCGGAAATATGGCGACCTTGCCGCATTTGTGGCGACCTTGCTGGATTTGTGGCGACCTTGCCGGATTTATGGCGACCTTGCCGGAAATGTGGCGACCTTGCCGGATTTGCGGCGAAATTCCCGGATTAATGGCGACCTTGCCGGAAATGTGGCGACCTTGCCGGATTTGTGGCGACCTTGCCCGATTATTGGCGACCTTGCCTGAAATGTGGCGACCTTGACGGATTTGTGGCGACCTTGACGGATTTATGGCGACCTTGCCGGGGATGTGGCGACCTTACCGGATTTGTGTCGATCTTGCCGGATTTATGGCGACATTGCCGGAATTGTGGTGACCTTGCCGGATTTGCGGCGACCTTGCCGGATTTATGGCGACCTTGCCCTAAATGTGGCGAACTTGGCGGAAATGTGGCGACCTTGCCGGATTTATGGCGACCTTGTCGGATTTGTGGCGAACTTGCCGGATTTATGGCGACATTGCCGGAAATGTGGCGACCTTGCCGCATTTGTGGCGACCTTGCTGGATTTGTGGCCACCTTGCCGGATTTATGGCGACCTTGCCGGAAATGTGGCGACCTTGCCAGATTTGCGGCGACCTTGCCGGATTTATGGCGACCTTGCCGGGAATGTGGCGACCTTGCCGGATTTATGGCGAAATTCCCGGATTAATGGCGACCTTGCCGGAAATGTGGCGACCTTGCCGGATTTGTGGCGACCTTGCCCGATTATTGGCGACCTTGCCTGAAATGTGGCGACCTTGACGGATTTGTGGCGACCTTGACGGATTCATGGCGAACTTGCCGGGGATGTGGCGACCTTGCCGGATTTATGGCGTCCTAGCCGGATTTATGGCGACCGTGCCGGAAATACGGCGACCTTGCCGGAGTTTTGGTGACTTTGCAGATTTATGGCGACCTTGCCAGATTTATGGCGACTTTGCCGGATATATGGCGACCTCGCCGGAATTATGCCGACCTTGTCGGATTTATGGCGACCTGGCCGGAAATATGGCGACCTCGCCGGATTTATGGCGACCTCGCCGGATTGTTGGCGACCTCGCCGGGAAGGTGGCGATCTTGCCGGATATGTGGCGACCCTGACGGATTTATGGCGACCTCGACAGAAATGTTGCGATCTTGCCGGATTTTTGGCGACTTTGCCGGATGTATGGCGACCTCGCCGGAAATTTGGCGACCTTGCCTGGTTTGTGGCGAACTTGCCGGATTCATGGCGATCTTGCCGGAAATGTGGCGACCTTGCCGGATTTATGGCGACCTTGCCGGCAATATGGCGACGTTGCCGTATTTGGGGCGACCTTGCCGGATTTATGTCGACCTTGCCGGAAATATTACGACCTTGCCGGATTTGTGGCGACCTTGCCGGATTTATGGCGACCTAGCCGGAAATATGACAACCTTGCCGGATTTGTGGCGACCTTGCCGGATTTGTGGCGACCTTGCCGGATTAATGGCGACCTTGCCGGAAATATGGCGACCTTGCCGCATTTGTGGCGACCTTGCCGGATTTATGGTGACCTAGCGGGAAATATGGCGACCTTGCCGGAAATGTGGCGACCTTGCCGGATTTGCGGCGACCTTGCCGGATTTATGGCGACCTTGCCGCATTTGTGGCGACCCTGCTGGATTTGTGGCGACCTTGCCGGATTTATGGCGACCTTGCCGGAAATGTGGCGACCTTGCCGGATTTGTGGCTACCTTGCCGGATTTATGGCGATCTTGCCCGGAATGTGGCGACCTTGCCGGATTTATGGCGACATTCCCGGATTAATTGCGACCTTGCCTGAAATGTGGCGACCTTGACGGATTTGTGGCGACCTTGCCGGATTCATGGCGAACTTGCCGGGGATGTGGCGACCTTGCCGGATTTATGGCGTCCTAGCCGGATTTATGGCGACCGTGCCGGAAATACGGCGACCTTGCCGGTGTTTTGGTGACTTTTCAGATTTATGGCGACCTTGCCGGATTTATGGCGACTTTGCCGGATATATGGCGACCTCGCCGGAATTATGCCGACCTTGTCGGATTTATGGCGACCTGGTCGGAAATATGGCGACCTCGCCTGATTTATGGCGACCTCGCCGGATTGTTGGCGTCCTCGTCGGGAATGTGGCGATCTTGCCGGATATGTGGCGACCCTGACGGATTTATGGCGACCTCGACAGAAATGTTGCGATCTTGCCGGATTTTTGGCGACTTTGCCGGATGTATGGCGACCTCGCCGGAAATGTGGCGACCTTGCCTGGTTTGTGGCGAACTTGCCGGATTCATGGCGATCTTGCCGGAAATGTGGCGACCTTGCCGGATTTATGGCGACCTTGCCGGCAATATGGCGACCTTGCCGTATTTAGGGCGACCTTGCCGGATTTATGTCCACCTTGCCGGAAATATTACGACCTTGCCGGATTTGTGGCGACCTTGCCGGATTTATGGCGACCTAGCCGGAAATATGACAACCTTGCCGGATTTGTGGCGACCTTGCCGGATTTGTGGCGACCTTGCCGGAATAATGGCGACCTTGCCGGAAATATGGGCGTCCTTGCCGCATTTGTGGCGACCTTGCCGGATTTATGGTGACCTAGCGGGAAATATGGCGACCTTGCCGGAAATGTGGCGGCCTTGCCGGATTTGCGGCGACCTTGCCGGATTTATGGCGACCTTGCCGAAATGTGGCGACCTTGGCGGATTTGTGGCGACCTTGCCGGATTTATGGCGATCTTGCCGGAAATGTGGCGACCTTGCCGGATTTATGGCGACCTTGTCGGATTTGTGGCGAACTTGCCGGATTTATGGCGACATTGCCGGAAATGTGGCGACCTTGCCGCATTTGTGGCGACCTTGCTGGATTTGTGGCGACCTTGCCGGATTTATGGCGACCTTGCCGGAAATGTGGCGACCTTGCCGGATTTGCGGCGAAATTCCCGGATTAATGGCGACCTTGCCGGAAATGTGGCGACCTTGCCGGATTTGTGGCGACCTTGCCCGATTATTGGCGACCTTGCCTGAAATGTGGCGACCTTGACGGATTTGTGGCGACCTTGACGGATTTATGGCGACCTTGCCGGGGATGTGGCGACCTTACCGGATTTGTGTCGATCTTGCCGGATTTATGGCGACATTGCCGGAATTGTGGTGACCTTGCCGGATTTGCGGCGACCTTGCCGGATTTATGGCGACCTTGCCCTAAATGTGGCGAACTTGGCGGAAATGTGGCGACCTTGCCGGATTTATGGCGACCTTGTCGGATTTGTGGCGAACTTGCCGGATTTATGGCGACATTGCCGGAAATGTGGCGACCTTGCCGCATTTGTGGCGACCTTGCTGGATTTGTGGCCACCTTGCCGGATTTATGGCGACCTTGCCGGAAATGTGGCGACCTTGCCAGATTTGCGGCGACCTTGCCGGATTTATGGCGACCTTGCCGGGAATGTGGCGACCTTGCCGGATTTATGGCGAAATTCCCGGATTAATGGCGACCTTGCCGGAAATGTGGCGACCTTGCCGGATTTGTGGCGACCTTGCCCGATTATTGGCGACCTTGCCTGAAATGTGGCGACCTTGACGGATTTGTGGCGACCTTGACGGATTTATGGCGACCTTGCCGGGGATGTGGCGACCTTGCCGCATTTGTGGCGACCTTGCTGGATTTGTGGCGACCTTGCCGGATTTATGGCGACCTTGCCGGAAATGTGGCGACCTTGCCAGATTTGCGGCGACCTTGCCGGATTTATGGCGACCTTGCCGGGAATGTGGCGACCTTGCCGGATTTATGGCGAAATTCCCGGATTAATGGCGACCTTGCCGGAAATGTGGCGACCTTGCCGGATTTGTGGCGACATTCCCGGATTAATGGCGACCTTGCCGGAAATGTGGCGACCTTGCCGGAAATGTGGCGACCT
Source organism: Malacoraja senta (assembly GCA_038087875.1). Lineage (NCBI taxonomy): Eukaryota > Metazoa > Chordata > Chondrichthyes > Rajiformes > Rajidae > Malacoraja > Malacoraja senta. Next base: position 327,008 of record JAXLNO010002638.1, read on the forward strand.
TGCCGCATTTGTGGCGACCCTGCTGGATTTGTGGCGACCTTGCCGGATTTATGGCGACCTTGCCGGAAATGTGGCGACCTTGCCGGATTTGTGGCTACCTTGCCGGATTTATGGCGATCTTGCCCGGAATGTGGCGACCTTGCCGGATTTATGGCGACATTCCCGGATTAATTGCGACCTTGCCTGAAATGTGGCGACCTTGACGGATTTGTGGCGACCTTGCCTGTTTCATGGCGAACTTGCCGGGGATGTGGCGACCTTGCCGGATTTATGGCGACCTTGCCGGGAATGTGGCGACCTTGCCGGATTTATGGCGAAATTCCCGGATTAATGGCGACCTTGCCGGAAATGTGGCGACCTTGCCGGATTTGTGGCGACCTTGCCCGATTATTGGCGACCTTGCCTGAAATGTGGCGACCTTGACGGATTTGTGGCGACCTTGACGGATTTATGGCGACCTTGCCGGGGATGTGGCGACCTTGCCGCATTTGTGGCGACCTTGCTGGATTTGTGGCGACCTTGCCGGATTTATGGCGACCTTGCCGGAAATGTGGCGACCTTGCCAGATTTGCGGCGACCTTGCCGGATTTATGGCGACCTTGCCGGGAATGTGGCGACCTTGCCGGATTTATGGCGAAATTCCCGGATTAATGGCGACCTTGCCGGAAATGTGGCGACCTTGCCGGATTTGTGGCGACATTCCCGGATTAATGGCGACCTTGCCGGAAATGTGGCGACCTTGCCGGAAATGTGGCGACCTTGCCGCATTTGTGGCGACCCTGCTGGATTTGTGGCGACCTTGCCGGATTTATGGCGACCTTGCCGGAAATGTGGCGACCTTGCCGGATTTGTGGCTACCTTGCCGGATTTATGGCGATCTTGCCCGGAATGTGGCGACCTTGCCGGATTTATGGCGACATTCCCGGATTAATTGCGACCTTGCCTGAAATGTGGCGACCTTGACGGATTTGTGGCGACCTTGCCTGTTTCATGGCGAACTTGCCGGGGATGTGGCGACCTTGCCGGATTTATGGCGTCCTAGCCGGATTTATGGCGACCGTGCCGGAAATACGGCGACCTTGCCGGAGTGTTGGTGACTTTGCAGATTTATGGCGACCTTGCCGGATTTATGGCGATTTTGCCGGATATACGGCGACCTCGCCGGAATTATGCCGACCTTGTCGGATTTATGGCGACCTGGTCGGAAATATGGCGACCTCGCCGGATTTATGGCGACCTTGCCGGATTGTTGGCGACCTCGCCGGGAATGTGTCGATCTTGCCGGATATGTGGCGACCCTGACGGATTTATGGCGACCTCGACAGAAATGTTGCGATCTTGCCGGATTTTTGGCGACTTTGCCGGATGTATGGCGACCTCGCCGGAAATGTGGCGACCTTGCCTGGTTTGTGGCGAACTTGCCGGATTCATGGCGATCTTGCCGGAAATGTGGCGACCTTGCCGGATTTATGGCGACCTTGCCGGCAATATGGCGACCTTGCCGTATTTGGGGCGACCTTGCCGGATTTATGTCGACCTTGCCGGAAATATTACGACCTTGCCGGATTTGTGGCGACCTTGCCGGATTTATGGCGACCTAGCCGGAAATATGACAACCTTGCCGGATTTGTGGCGACCTTGCCGGATTTGTGGCGACCTTGCCGGTTTAATGGCGACCTTGCCGGAAATATGGCGACCTTGCCGCATTTGTGGCGACATTGCCGGATTTATGGTGACCTAGCGGGAAATATGGCGACCTTGCCGGAAATGTTGCGACCTTGCCGGATTTGCGGCGACCTTGCCGGATTTATGGCGACCTTGCCCTAAATGTGGCGAACTTGGCGGAAATGTGGCGACCTTGCCGGATTTATGGCGACCTTGTCGGATTTGTGGCGAACTTGCCGGATTTATGGCGACATTGCCGGAAATGTGGCGACCTTGCCGCATTTGTGGCGACCTTGCTGGATTTGTGGCGACCTTGCCGGATTTATGGCGACCTTGCCGGAAATGTGGCGACCTTGCCAGATTTGCGGCGACCTTGCCGGATTTATGGCGACCTTGCCGGGAATGTGGCGACCTTGCCGGATTTATGGCGAAATTCCCGGATTAATGGCGACCTTGCCGGAAATGTGGCGACCTTGCCGGATTAGTGGCGACCTTGCCCGATTATTGGCGACCTTGCCTGAAATGTGGCGACCTTGACGGATTTGTGGCGACCTTGACGGATTTATGGCGACCTTGCCGGGGATGTGGCGACCTTGCCGCATTTGTGGCGACCTTGCTGGATTTGTGGCGACCTTGCCGGATTTATGGCGACCTTGCCGGAAATGTGGCGACCTTGCCAGATTTGCGGCGACCTTGCCGGATTTATGGCGACCTTGCCGGGAATGTGGCGACCTTGCCGGATTTATGGCGAAATTCCCGGATTAATGGCGACCTTGCCGGAAATGTGGCGACCTTGCCGGATTTGTGGCGACCTTGCCCGATTATTGGCGACCTTGCCTGAAATGTGGCGACCTTGACGGATTTGTGGCGACCTTGACGGATTTATGGCGACCTTGCCGGGGATGTGGCGACCTTACCGGATTTGTGTCGACCTTGCCGGATTTATGGCGACATTGCCGGAATTGTGGTGACTTTGCCGGAATTGTGGCGACCTTGCCGGATTTATGGCGACTTTGTGGGATTTGTGGCGACCTTGCCGGATTTATGGCGACCTTGCCGGAAATGTGGCGACCTTGCCGGAAATATGGCGACCTTGCCGCATTTGTGGCGACCTTGCCGGATTTATGGTGACCTAGCGGGAAATATGGCGTCCTTGTCGGAAATGTGGCGACCTTGCCGGATTTGTGGCGACCTTGCCGGATTTATGGCGACCTTGCCGGAAATGTGGCGACCTTGGCGGATTTGTGGCGACCTTGCCGGATTTATGGCGATCTTGCCGGAAATGTGGCGTCCTAGCCGGATTTATGGCGACCATGTAGGATTTGTGGCGAACTTGCCGGATATATGGCGACATTGCCGGAAATGTGGCGACCTTGCCGCATTTGTGGCGACCTTGCTGGATTTGTGGCGACCTTGCCAGATTTGCGGCGACCTTGCCGGATTTATGGCGACCTTGCCGGGAATGTGGCGACCTTGCCGGATTTATGGCGAAATTCCCGGATTAATGGCGACCTTGCCGGAAATGTGGCGACCTTGCCGGATTTGTGGCGACCTTGCCCGATTATTGGCGACCTTGCCTGAAATGTGGCGACCTTGACGGATTTGTGGCGACCTTGACGGATTTATGGCGACCTTGCCGGGGATGTGGCGACCTTACCGGATTTGTGTCGACCTTGCCGGATTTATGGCGACATTGCCGGAATTGTGGTGACTTTGCCGGAATTGTGGCGACCTTGCCGGATTTATGGCGACTTTGTGGGATTTGTGGCGACCTTGCCGGATTTATGGCGACCTTGCCGGAAATATGGCGACCTTGCCGGAAATATGGCGACCTTGCCGCATTTGTGGCGACCTTGCCGGATTTATGGTGACCTAGCGGGAAATATGGCGTCCTTGTCGGAAATGTGGCGACCTTGCCGGATTTGTGGCGACCTTGCCGGATTTATGGCGACCTTGCCGGAAATGTGGCGACCTTGGCGGATTTGTGGCGACCTTGCCGGATTTATGGCGATCTTGCCGGAAATGTGGCGTCCTAGCCGGATTTATGGCGACCATGTCGGATTTGTGGCGAACTTGCCGGATATATGGCGACATTGCCGGAAATGTGGCGACCTTGCCGCATTTGTGGCGACCTTGCTGGATTTGTGGCGACCTTGCCGGATTTATGGCGACCTTGCCGGAAATGTGGCGACCTTGGCGGATTTGTGGCGACCTTGCCGGATTAATGGCGACCTTGCCGGAAATATGGCGACCTTGCCGGATTTATGGCGAAATTCACGGATTTATGGTGACCTAGCGGGAAATATGGCGACCTTGCCGGAAATGTGGCGACCTTGCCGGATTTGCGGCGACCTTGCCGGATTTATGGCGACCTTGCCCTAAATGTGGGGACCTTGGCGGATTTGTGGCGACCTTGCCGGATTTATGGCGATCTTGCCTGAAATGTGGCGACCTTGCCGGATTTATGGCGACCTTGTCGGATTTGTGGCGAACTTGCCGGATTTATGGCGACATTGCCGGAAATGTGGCGACCTTGCCGGATTTATGGCGATCTTGCTGGATTTGTGGCGACCTTGCCGGATTTATGGCGACCTTGCCGGAAATGTGGCGACCTTGCCGGATTTGCGGCGACCTTGCCGGATTTATGGCGACCTTGCCGGGAATGTGGCGACCTTGCCGGATTTATGGCGAAATTCCCGGATTAATGGCGACCTTGCCGGAAATGTGGCGACCTTGCCGGATTTGTGGCGACCTTGCCCGATTATTGGCGACCTTGCCTGAAATGTGGCGACCTTGACGGATTTGTGGCGACCTTGACGGATTTATGGCGACCTTGCCGGGGATGTGGCGACCTTACCGGATTTGTGTCGACCTTGCCGGATTTATGGCGACATTGCCGGAATTGTGGTGACTTTGCCGGCATTGTGGCGACCTTGCCGGATTTTATGGCGACTTTGTGGGATTTGTGGCGACCTTGCCGGATTTATGGCGACCTTGCCGGAAATGTGGCGACCTTGCCGGAAATATGGCGACCTTGCCGCATTTGTGGCGACCTTGCCGGATTTATGGTGACCTAGCGGGAAATATGGCGTCCTTGTCGGAAATGTGGCGACCTTGCCGGATTTGTGGCGACCTTGCCGGATTTATGGCGACCTTGCCGGAAATGTGGCGACCTTGGCGGATTTGTGGCGACCTTGCCGGATTTATGGCGATCTTGCCGGAAATGTGGCGTCCTAGCCGGATTTATGGCGACCATGTCGGATTTGTGGCGAACTTGCCGGATATATGGCGACATTGCCGGAAATGTGGCGACCTTGCCGCATTTGTGGCGACCTTGCTGGATTTGTGGCGACCTTGCCGGATTTATGGCGACCTTGCCGGAAATGTGGCGACCTTGGCGGATTTGTGGCGACCTTGCCGGATTAATGGCGACCTTGCCGGAAATATGGCGACCTTGCCGGATTTATGGCGAAATTCACGGATTAATGGTGACCTAGCGGGAAATATGGCGACCTTGCCGGAAATGTGGCGACCTTGCCGGATTTGCGGCGACCTTGCCGGATTTATGGCGACCTTGCCCTAAATGTGGGGACCTTGGCGGATTTGTGGCGACCTTGCCGGATTTATGGCGATCTTGCCTGAAATGTGGCGACCTTGCCGGATTTATGGCGACCTTGTCGGATTTGTGGCGAACTTGCCGGATTTATGGCGACATTGCCGGAAATGTGGCGACCTTGCCGGATTTATGGCGATCTTGCTGGATTTGTGGCGACCTTGCCGGATTTATGGCGACCTTGCCGGAAATGTGGCGACCTTGCCGGATTTGCGGCGACCTTGCCGGATTTATGGCGACCTTGCCGGGAATGTGGCGACCTTGCCGGATTTATGGCGAAATTCCCGGATTAATGGCGACCTTGCCGGAAATGTGGCGACCTTGCCGGATTTGTGGCGACCTTGCCCGATTATTGGCGACCTTGCCTGAAATGTGGCGACCTTGACGGATTTGTGGCGACCTTGACGGATTTATGGCGACCTTGCCGGGGATGTGGCGACCTTACCGGATTTGTGTCGACCTTGCCGGATTTATGGCGACATTGCCGGAATTGTGGTGACTTTGCCGGAATTGTGGCGCTTGCCGGATTTATGGCGACTTTGTGGGATTTGTGGCGACCTTGCCGGATTTATGGCGACCTTGCCGGAAATGTGGCGACCTTGCCGGAAATATGGCGACCTTGCCGCATTTGTGGCGACCTTGCCGGATTTATGGTGACCTAGCGGGAAATATGGCGTCCTTGCCGGAAATGTGGCGACCTTGCCGGATTTGTGGCGACCTTGCCGGATTTATGGCGACCTTGCCGGAAATGTGGCGACCTTGGCGGATTTGTGGCGACCTTGCCGGATTTATGGCGATGTTGCCGGAAATGTGGCGACCTAGCCGGATTTATGGCGACCATGTCGGATTTGTGGCGAACTTGCCGGATATATGGCGACATTGCCGGAAATGTGGCGACCTTGCCGCATTTGTGGCGACGTTGCTGGATTTGTGGCGACCTTGTCGGATTTATGGGGACCTTGCCGGAAATGTGGCGACCTTGCCTGATTTGCGGCGACCTTGCCGGATTTATGGCGACCTTGCCGGGAATGTGGCGACATTGCCGGATTTATGGCGAAATTCACGGATTAATGGCGAGCTTGCCGGAAATGTGGCGACCTTGCCGGATTTGTGGCGACCTTGCCCGATTATTGGCGACCTTGCCCGAAATGTGGCGACCTTGACGGATTTGTGGCGACCTTGACGGATTTATGGCGACCTTGCCGGGGATGTGGCGACCTTACCGGATTTGTGGCGACCTTGCCGGATTTATGGCGATGTTGCCGGAAATGTGGCGACCTAGCCGGATTTATGGCGACCATGTCGGATTTGTGGCGAACTTGCCGGATATATGGCGACATTGCCGGAAATGTGGCGACCTTGCCGCATTTGTGGCGACGTTGCTGGATTTGTGGCGACCTTGTCGGATTTATGGGGACCTTGCCGGAAATGTGGCGACCTTGCCTGATTTGCGGCGACCTTGCCGGATTTATGGCGACCTTGCCGGGAATGTGGCGACATTGCCGGATTTATGGCGAAATTCACGGATTAATGGCGAGCTTGCCGGAAATGTGGCGACCTTGCCGGATTTGTGGCGACCTTGCCCGATTATTGGCGACCTTGCCCGAAATGTGGCGACCTTGACGGATTTGTGGCGACCTTGACGGATTTATGGCGACCTTGCCGGGGATGTGGCGACCTTACCGGATTTGTGTCGACCTTGCCGGATTTATGGCGACATTGCCGGAATTGTGGTGACCTTGCCGGAATTGTGGCGACTTTGTGGGATTTGTGGCGACCTTGCCGGACTTATGGCGACCTTGCCGGAAATGTGGCGACCTTGCCGGATTCATGGCGACCTTGCCGGAAATGTGGCGTCCTTGCCAGATTTGTGGCGACGATGCCGGAATTGTGGCGACCTTGCCGGATTTATGGCGACTTTGTGGGATTTGTGGCGACCTTGCCGGACTTATGGCGACCTTGCCGGAAATGTGGCGACCTTGCCGGATTCATGGCGACCTTGCCGGAAATGTGGCGTCCTTGCCAGATTTGTGGCGACGATGCCGGAATTGTGGCGACCTTGCCGGATTTATGGCGACTTTGTGGGATTTGTGGCGACCTTGCCGGACTTATGGCGACCTTGCCGGAAATGTGGCGACCTTGCCGGATTCATGGCGACCTTGCCGGAAATGTGGCGTCCTTGCCAGATTTGTGGCGACGATGCCGGATTGCTGGCGACCTTGCCGAAATGTTGCGAACTTGCCGGATTTGTGGCGACCTTGCCGGATCTATGGCGACCTTGCCGGAAATGTGGCGACCTTGCCGGATTTGTGTCGACCTTGCCGGATTTATGGCGACATTGCCGGAATTGTGGTGACCTTGCCGGAATTGTGGCGACCTTGCCGGATTTATGGCGACTTTGTGGGATTTGTGGCGACCTTGCCGGACTTATGGCGACCTTGCCGGAAATGTGGCGACCTTGCCGGATTCATGGCGACCTTGCCGGAAATGAGGCGTTCTTGCCAGATTTGTGGCGACGATGCCGGATTGCTGGCGACCTTGCCGAAATGTTGCGAACTTGCCGGATTTGTGGCGACCTTGCCGGATCTATGGCGACCTTGCCGGAAATGTGGCGACCTTGCCGGATTTGACGCGACCTTGCCGGAAATATGGCGACCTTGCCGGATTTATGGCGTCGTAGCCGGATTGATGGCGACCGTGCCGGAAATACGACGACCTTGCCGGAGTTATGGCGACTTTGAAGATTTATGGCAAACTTGCCGGATTTATGGCGACATTGCCGGAAATGTGGCGACCTTGCCGCATTTGTGGCGACCTTGCTGGATTTGTGGCGACCTTGCCGGATTTATGGCGACCTTGCCGGAAATGTGGCGACCTTGCCGGATTTGCGGCGACCTTGCCGGATTTATGGCGACCTTGCCGGGAAAGTGGCGACCTTGCCGGATTTATGGCGAAATTTCCGGATTAATGGCGACCTTGCCGGAAATGTGGCGACCTTGACGGATTTGTGGCGACCTTGCCGAATTTATGGCGATCTTGCCGGAAATGTGGCGACCTAGCCGGATTTATGGCGACCATGTCGGATTTGTGGCGAACTTGCCGGATATATGGCGACATTGCCGGAAATGTGGCGACCTTGCCGCATTTGTGGCGACGTTGCTGGATTTGTGGCGACCTTGTCGGATTTATGGGGACCTTGCCGGAAATGTGGCGACCTTGCCGGATTTGCGGCGACCTTGCCGGATTTATGGCGACCTTGCCGGGAATGTGGCGACCTTGCCGGATTTATGGCGAAATTCACGGATTAATGGCGACCTTGCCGGAAATGTGGCGACCTTGCCGGATTTGTGGCGACCTTGACGGATTTATGGCGACCTTGCCGGGGATGTGGCGACCTTACCGGATTTGTGTCGACCTTGCCGGATTTATGGCGACATTGCCGGAATTGTGGTGACCTTGCCGGAATTGTGGCGACCTTGCCGGATTTATGGCGACTTTGTGGGATTTGTGGCGACCTTGCCGGATTTATGGCGACCTTGCCGGAAATGTGGCGACCTTACCGGATTCATGGCGACCTTGCCGGAAATGTGGCGTCCTTGCCAGATTTGTGGCGACGATGCCGGATTGCTGGCGACCTTGCCGAAATGTTGCGAACTTGCCGGATTTGTGGCGACCTTGCCGGATCTATGCCGACCTTGCCGGAAATGTGGCGACCTTGCCGGATTTGACGCGACCTTGCCGGAAATATGGCGACCTTGCCGGATTTATGGCGTCGTAGCCGGATTGATGGCGACCGTGCCGGAAATACGACGACCTTGCCGGAGTTATGGCGACTTTGAAGATTTATGGCAAACTTGCCGGATTTATGGCGACATTGCCAGAAATGTGGCGACCTTGCCGCATTTGTGGCAACCTTGCTGGATTTGTGGCGACCTTGCCGGATTTATGGCGACCTTGCCGGAAATGTGGCGACCTTGCCGGATTTGCGGCGACCTTGCCGGATTTATGGCGACCTTGCCGGGAAAGTGGCGACCTTGCCGGATTTATGGCGAAATTTCCGGATTAATGGCGACCATGCCGGAAATGTGGCGACCTTGACGGATTTGTGGCGACCTTGACGGATTTATGGCGACCTTGCCGGGGATGTGGCGACCTTACCGGATTTGTGTCGACCTTGCCGGATTTATGGCGACATTGCCGGAATTGTGGTGACTTTGCCGGAATTGTGGCGACCTTGCCGGATTTATGGCGACTTTGTGGGATTTGTGGCGACCTTGCCGGATTTATGGCGACCTTCCCGGAAATGTGGCGACCTTGCCGGAAATATGGCGACCTTGCCGCATTTGTGGCGACCTTGCCGGATTTACGGTGACCTAGCGGGAAATATGGCGTCCTTGCCGGGAATGTGGCGACCTTGCCGGATTTGTGGCGACCTTGCCGGATTTATGGCGACCTTGCCGGAAATGTGGCGACCTTGGCGGATTTGTGGCGACCTTGCCGGATTTATGGCGATCTTGCCGGAAATGTGGCGACCTTGCCGGATTTATGGCGACCATGTCGGATTTGTGGCGACTTGCCGGATTTATGGCGACATTGCCGGAAATGTGGCGACCTTGCCGCATTTGTGGCGACCTTGCTGGATTTGTGGCGACCTTGCCGGATTTATGGCGAGCTTGCCGGAAATGTGGCGACGTTGCCGGATTTGCGGCGACCTTGCCGGATTAATGGCGACCTTGCCGGGAATGTGGCGACCTTGCCGGATTTATGGCGAAATTCACGGATTAATGGCGACCTTGCCGGAAATGTGGCGACCTTGCCGGATTTGTGGCGACCTTGCCCGATTATTGGCGACCTTGCCCGAAATGTGGCGACCTTGACGGATTTATGGCGACCTTGCCGGGGATGTGGCGACCTTACCGGATTTGTGTCGACCTTGCCGGATTTATGGCGACATTGCCGGAATTGTGGTGACCTTGCCGGAATTGTGGCGACCTTGCTGGATTTATGGCGACTTTGTGGGATTTGTGGCGACCTTGCCGGATTTATGGCGACCTTGCCGGAAATGTGGCGACCTTGCCGGATTCATGGCGACCTTGCCGGAAATGTGGCGTCCTTGCCAGATTTGTGGCGACGATGCCGGATTGCTGGCGACCTTGCCGATATGTTGCGAACTTGCCGGATTTGTGGCGACTTTGCCGGATCTATGGCGACCTTGCCGGAAATGTGGCGACCTTGCCGGATTTGACACGACCTTGCCGGAAATATGGCGACCTTGCCGGATTTATGGCGTCGTAGCCGGATTGATGGCGACCGTGCCGGAAATACGACGACCTTGCCGGAGTTATGGCGACTTTGCAGGTTTATGGCAAACTTGCCGGATTTATGGCGACTTTGCCGGAACTATGGCGACCTCGCCGGAAATATGGCGACCTTGCCGGAAATATGGCCACCTTGCCGGATTTATGGCGACCTTGCCGCATTTGTGGAGACCTTGCCGGACTTATGGCGACCTTGCCGGAAATGTGGCGACCTTGCCGGATTTGTGGCGACCTTGCCGGATTTATGGCGACCTTGCAGGGAATGTGGCGACCTTGCCGGATTTATGGCGAAATTCCCGGATTAATGGCTACCTTGCCGGAAATGTGACGACCTTGCCGGAAATGTGGCGACCTTGCCGCATTTGTGGCGACCCCGCTGGATTTGTGACGACCTTGCCGGATTTATGGCGACCTTGCCGGAAATGTGGCGACCTTATTGATTTGTGGCGACCTTGCCGGATTTATGGCGACCTTGACAGGAATGGGGCGACCTTGCCGGATTTATGGCGACATTCCCGGATTAATGGCGAACTTGCCGGAAATGTGGCGACCATGCCGGATTTGTGGCGACCTTGTCGGATTTATGGTGACTTTGCCTGGAATGTGGCGACCTTGCCTGATTTGTGGCCACGCCGGATTTATGGCGTCCATGCCGGAAATATGGCGACCTTGCCGGATTTGTGTCGACCTTGCCGGATTTATGGCGACATTGCCGGAATTGTGGTGACCTTGCCGGAATTGTGGCGACCTTGCCGGATTTATGGCGACCTTGTCGGATTTGTGGCGAATTTGCCGGATTTATGGCGACATTGCCGGAAATGTGGCGACCTTGCCGCATTTGTGGCGACCTTGCTGGATTTGTGGCGACCTTGCCGGATTTATGGCGACCTTGCCGGAAATGTGGCGACCTTGCCGGATTTGCGGCGACCTTGCCGGATTTATGGCGACCTTGCCGGAAATGTGGCCACCTTGCCGGGTTTGAGGCGACCTTGCCCGATTATTGGCGACCTTGCCTGAAATGTGGCGACCTTGACGGATTTGTGGCGACCTTGACGGATTTATGGCGACCTTGCCGGTGATGTGGCGACCTTACCGGATTTGTGTCGACCTTGCCGGATTTATGGCGACATTGCCGGAATTCTGGTGACCTTGCCGGAATTGTGGAGACCTTGCCGGATTTATGGCGACTTTGTGGGATTTGTGGCGACCTTGCCGGATTTATGGCGACCTTGCCGGAAATGTGGCGACCTTGCCGGAAATATGGCGACCTTGCCGCATTTGTGGCGACCTTGCCGGATTTATGGTGACCTAGCGGGAAATATGGCGTCCTTGCCGGAAATGTGGCGACCTTGCCGGATTTGTGGCGACCTTGCCGGATGTATGGCGACCTTGCCGGAAATGTGGCGACCTTGGCGGATTTGTGGCGACCTTGCCGGATTTATGGCGATCTTGCCGGAAATGTGGTGACCTTGCCGGATTTATGGCGACCATGTCGGATTTGTGGCGAACTTGCCGGATTTATGGCGACATTGCCGGAAATGTGGCGACCTGGCCGCATTTGTGGCGACCTTGCCGGATTTATGGCGACCTTGACAGGAATGGGGCGACCTTGCCGGATTTATGGCGACATTCCCGGATTAATGGCGAACTTGCCGGAAATGTGGCGACCATGCCGGATTTGTGGCGACCTTGCCGGATTTATGGCGACTTTGCCTGGAATGTGGCGACCTTGCCTGATTTGTGGCCACCTTGCCGTATTTATGGCGTCCATGCCGGAAATATGGCGACCTTGCCTGATTTGTGTCGACCTTGCCGGTTTTATGGCGACATTGCCGGAATTGTGGTGACCTTGCCGGAATTGTGGCGACCTTGCCGGATTTATGGCGACCTTGTCGGATTTGTGGCGAATTTGCCGGATTTATGGCGACATTGCCGGAAATGTGGCGACCTTGCCGCATTTGTGGCGACCTTGCTGGATTTGTGGCGACCTTGCCGGATTTATGGCGACCTTGCCGGAAATGTGGCGACCTTGCCGGATTTGCGGCGACCTTGCCGGATTTATGGCGACCTTGCCGGGAATGTGGCCACCTTGCCGGATTTATGGCGAAATTCCCGGATTAATGGCGACCTTGCCGGAAATGTGGCGACCTTGCCGGATTTGTGGCGACCTTGCCCGATTATTGGCGACCTTGCCTGAAATGTGGCGACCTTGACGGATTTGTGGCGACCTTGACGGATTTATGGCGACCTTGCCGGGGATGTGGCGACCTTACCGGATTTGTGTCGACCTTGCCGGATTTATGGCGACATTGCCGGAATTCTGGTGACCTTGCCGGAATTGTGGAGACCTTGCCGGATTTATGGCGACTTTGTGGGATTTGTGGCGACCTTGCCGGATTTATGGCGACCTTGCCGGAAATGTGGCGACCTTGCCGGAAATATGGCGACCTTGCCGCATTTGTGGCGACCTTGCCGGATTTATGGTGACCTAGCGGGAAATATGGCGTCCTTGCCGGAAATGTGGCGACCTTGCCGGATTTGTGGCGACCTTGCCGGATTTATGGCGACCTTGCCGGAAATGTGGCGACCTTGGCGGATTTGTGGCGACCTTGCCGGATTTATGGCGATCTTGCCGGAAATGTGGTGACCTTGCCGGATTTATGGCGACCATGTCGGATTTGTGGCGAACTTGCCGGATTTATGGCGACATTGCCGGAAATGTGGCGACCTGGCCGCATTTGTGGCGACCTTGCTGGATTTGTGGCGACCTTGCCGGATTTATGGCGACCTTGCCGGAAATGTGGCGACCTTGCCGGATTTGCGGCGACCTTGCCGGATTTATGGCGACCTTGCCGGGAATGTGGCGACCTTGCCGGATTTATGGCGAAATTCCCGGATTAATGGCGACCTTGCCGGAAATGTGGCGACCTTGCCGGATTTGTGGCGACCTTGCCCGATTATTGGCGACCTTGCCCGAAATCTGGCGACCTTGACGGATTTGTGGCGACCTTGACGGATTTATGGCGACCTTGCCGGGGATGTGGCGACCTTACCGGATTTGTGTCGACCTTGCCGGATTTATGGCGACATTGCCGGAATTGTGGTGAACTTGCCGGAATTGTGGCGACATTGCCGGATTCATGGCGACTTTGTGGGATTTGTGGCGACCTTGTCGGATTCATGGCGACCTTGCTGGAAATGTGGCGTCCTTGCCAGATTTGTGGCGACGATGCCGGATTGCTGGCGACCTTGCCGAAATGTTGCGAACTTGCCGGATTTGTGGCGACCTTGCCGGATCTATGGCGACCTTGCCGGAAATGTGGCGACCTTGCCGGATTTGACGCGCCCTTGCCGGAAATATGGCGACCTTGCCGGATTTATGGCGTCGTAGCCGGATTGATGGCGACCGTGCCGGAAATACGACGACCTTGCCGGAGTTATGGCGACTTTGCAGATTTATGGCAAACTTGCCGGATTTATGGCGACTTTGCCGGAACTATGGCGACCTCGCCGGAAATATGGCCACCTTGCCGGATTTATGGCGACCTTGCCGCATTTGTGGAGACCTTGCCGGACTTATGGCGACCTTGCCGGAAATGTGGCGACCTTGCCGGATTTGTGGCGACCTTCCCGGATTTATGGCGACCTTGCAGGGAATGTGGCGACCTTGCCGGATTTATGGCGAAATTCCCGGATTAATGGCTACCTTGCCGGAAATGTGACGACCTTGCCGGAAATGTGGCGACCTTGCCGCATTTGTGGCGATCCCGCTGGATTTGTGGTGACCTTGCCGGATTTATGGCGACCTTGCCGGAAATGTGGCGACCTTGCGGATTTGTGGCGACCTTGCCGGATTTATGGCGACCTTGACAGGAATGGGGCGACCTTGCCGGATTTATGGCGACATTCCCGGATTAATGGCGAACTTGCCGGAAATGTGGCGACCTTGCCGGATTTGTGGCGACCTTGCCGGATTTATGACGACTTTGCCTGGAATGTGGCGACCTTCCCTGATTTGTGGCCACCTTGCCGGATTTATGGCGTCCATGCCGGAAATATGGCGACCTTGCCGGATTTGTGTCGACCTTGCCGGATTTATGGCGACATTGCCAGAATTGTGGTGACCTTGCCGGAATTGTGGCGACCTTGCCGGATTTATGGCGACTTTGTGGGATTTGTGGCGACCTTGCCGGATTTATGGCGACCTTGCCGGAAATGTGGCGTCCTTGCCAGATTTGTGGCGACGATGCCGGATTTCTGGCGACCTTGCCGAAATATTGCGAACTTGTCGGATTTGTGGCGACCTTGCCGGATCTATGGCGACCTTGCCGGAAATGTGGCGACCTTGCCGGATTTGACGCGACCTTGCCGGAAATATGGCGACCTTGCCGGATTTATGGCGTCGTAGCCGCATTGATGGCGACCGTGCCGGAAATACGACGACCTATGGCGAC
The DNA here is from genome assembly GCA_038087875.1 of Malacoraja senta. Lineage (NCBI taxonomy): Eukaryota > Metazoa > Chordata > Chondrichthyes > Rajiformes > Rajidae > Malacoraja > Malacoraja senta. The sequence goes on from JAXLNO010002638.1 coordinate 342,058, forward strand.
TTTGCAGATTTATGGCAAACTTGCCGGATTTATGGCGACTTTGCAGGAACTATGGCGACATCGCCGGAATTATGGCGACCTTGCCCGATTTATGGCGACCTCGCAGGAAATATGGAGACCTCGCCGGAAATATGGCGACCTCGCCGGATTTATGGCGACCTTCCCGGAAATATGGCGACATTGCCGGAAATGTGGCGACCTTGCCGGATTTGTGGCGACCTTGCCGGATTTATGGCGACCTTGCCGGAAATGTGGCGACCTTGCCGGATTTGTGGCGACCTTGCCGGGAATGTGGCGACCTTGCCGGATTTATGGCGACATTCCCGGATTAATGGCGACCTTGCCGGAAATGTGGCGACCTTGCCGGAAATGTGGCGAGCTTGCCGCATTTGTGGCGACCCTGCTGGATTTGTGGCGACCTTGCCGGATTTATGGCGACCTTGCCGGAAATGTGGCGACCTTGCCGGATTTGTGGCTACCTTGCCAGATTTATGGCGATCTTGCCCGGAATGTGGCCACCTTGCCGGATTTATGGCGACATTCCCGGATTAATAGCGACCTTGCCGGAAATGTGGCGACATTGCCGTATTGTGGCGACCTTGCCGGATATGGCGACCTTGCCTGAAATGTGGCGACCTTGACGGATTTGTGGCGACCTTGCCGGATTCATGGCGACCTTGCCGGGGATGTGGCGACCTTGCCGGATTTATGGCGACATTCTCGGATTAATGGCGACCTTGCCGGAAATGTGGCGACATTGCCGGATTGTGGCGACCTTGCCGGATATGGCGACCTTGCCTGAAATGTGGCGGCCTTGACGGATTTGTGGCGACCTTGCCGGATTCATGGCGACCTTGCCGGGGATGTGGCGACCTTGCCGGAAATGTGGCGACCTTGCCGGATTTGTGGCGACCGTGCCGGATTTATTGCGACCTTGTGGGATATGTGGCGACCTTGCCGGATTTATGGCGACCTTGCCGGAAATGTGGCGACCTTGACGGATTTGTGGCGACCTTGCCGGATTCATGGCGAACTTGCCGGGGATGTGGCGACCTTGCCGGATTTATGGCGACCTTGCCGGAAATGTGGCGACCTTGCCGGAAATATGGCGACCTTGCCGCATTTGTGGCGACCTTGCCGGATTTATGGTGACCTAGCGGGAAATATGGCGTCCTTGCCGGAAATGTGGCGACCTTGCCGGATTTGTGGCGACCTTGCCGGATTTATGGCGACCTTGCCGGAAATGTGGCGACCTTGGCGGATTTGTGGCGACCTTGCCGGATTTATGGCGATCTTGCCGGAAATGTGGTGACCTTGCCGGATTTATGGCGACCATGTCGGATTTGTGGCGAACTTGCCGGATTTATGGCGACATTGCCGGAAATGTGGCGACCTGGCCGCATTTGTGGCGACCTTGCTGGATTTGTGGCGACCTTGCCGGATTTATGGCGACCTTGCCGGAAATGTGGCGACCTTGCCGGATTTGCGGCGACCTTGCCGGATTTATGGCGACCTTGCCGGGAATGTGGCGACCTTGCCGGATTTATGGCGAAATTCCCGGATTAATGGCGACCTTGCCGGAAATGTGGCGACCTTGCCGGATTTGTGGCGACCTTGCCCGATTATTGGCGACCTTGCCCGAAATCTGGCGACCTTGACGGATTTGTGGCGACCTTGACGGATTTATGGCGACCTTGCCGGGGATGTGGCGACCTTACCGGATTTGTGTCGACCTTGCCGGATTTATGGCGACATTGCCGGAATTGTGGTGAACTTGCCGGAATTGTGGCGACATTGCCGGATTCATGGCGACTTTGTGGGATTTGTGGCGACCTTGTCGGATTCATGGCGACCTTGCTGGAAATGTGGCGTCCTTGCCAGATTTGTGGCGACGATGCCGGATTGCTGGCGACCTTGCCGAAATGTTGCGAACTTGCCGGATTTGTGGCGACCTTGCCGGATCTATGGCGACCTTGCCGGAAATGTGGCGACCTTGCCGGATTTGACGCGCCCTTGCCGGAAATATGGCGACCTTGCCGGATTTATGGCGTCGTAGCCGGATTGATGGCGACCGTGCCGGAAATACGACGACCTTGCCGGAGTTATGGCGACTTTGCAGATTTATGGCAAACTTGCCGGATTTATGGCGACTTTGCCGGAACTATGGCGACCTCGCCGGAAATATGGCCACCTTGCCGGATTTATGGCGACCTTGCCGCATTTGTGGAGACCTTGCCGGACTTATGGCGACCTTGCCGGAAATGTGGCGACCTTGCCGGATTTGTGGCGACCTTCCCGGATTTATGGCGACCTTGCAGGGAATGTGGCGACCTTGCCGGATTTATGGCGAAATTCCCGGATTAATGGCTACCTTGCCGGAAATGTGACGACCTTGCCGGAAATGTGGCGACCTTGCCGCATTTGTGGCGATCCCGCTGGATTTGTGGCGACCTTGCCGGATTTATGGCGACCTTGCCGGAAATGTGGCGACCTTGCGGATTTGTGGCGACCTTGCCGGATTTATGGCGACCTTGACAGGAATGGGGCGACCTTGCCGGATTTATGGCGACATTCCCGGATTAATGGCGAACTTGCCGGAAATGTGGCGACCTTGCCGGATTTGTGGCGACCTTGCCGGATTTATGACGACTTTGCCTGGAATGTGGCGACCTTCCCTGATTTGTGGCCACCTTGCCGGATTTATGGCGTCCATGCCGGAAATATGGCGACCTTGCCGGATTTGTGTCGACCTTGCCGGATTTATGGCGACATTGCCAGAATTGTGGTGACCTTGCCGGAATTGTGGCGACCTTGCCGGATTTATGGCGACTTTGTGGGATTTGTGGCGACCTTGCCGGATTTATGGCGACCTTGCCGGAAATGTGGCGTCCTTGCCAGATTTGTGGCGACGATGCCGGATTTCTGGCGACCTTGCCGAAATATTGCGAACTTGTCGGATTTGTGGCGACCTTGCCGGATCTATGGCGACCTTGCCGGAAATGTGGCGACCTTGCCGGATTTGACGCGACCTTGCCGGAAATATGGCGACCTTGCCGGATTTATGGCGTCGTAGCCGCATTGATGGCGACCGTGCCGGAAATACGACGACCTATGGCGACTTTGCAGATTTATGGCAAACTTGCCGGATTTATGGCGACTTTGCAGGAACTATGGCGACATCGCCGGAATTATGGCGACCTTGCCCGATTTATGGCGACCTCGCAGGAAATATGGAGACCTCGCCGGAAATATGGCGACCTCGCCGGATTTATGGCGACCTTCCCGGAAATATGGCGACATTGCCGGAAATGTGGCGACCTTGCCGGATTTGTGGCGACCTTGCCGGATTTATGGCGACCTTGCCGGAAATGTGGCGACCTTGCCGGATTTGTGGCGACCTTGCCGGGAATGTGGCGACCTTGCCGGATTTATGGCGACATTCCCGGATTAATGGCGACCTTGCCGGAAATGTGGCGACCTTGCCGGAAATGTGGCGAGCTTGCCGCATTTGTGGCGACCCTGCTGGATTTGTGGCGACCTTGCCGGATTTATGGCGACCTTGCCGGAAATGTGGCGACCTTGCCGGATTTGTGGCTACCTTGCCAGATTTATGGCGATCTTGCCCGGAATGTGGCCACCTTGCCGGATTTATGGCGACATTCCCGGATTAATAGCGACCTTGCCGGAAATGTGGCGACATTGCCGTATTGTGGCGACCTTGCCGGATATGGCGACCTTGCCTGAAATGTGGCGACCTTGACGGATTTGTGGCGACCTTGCCGGATTCATGGCGACCTTGCCGGGGATGTGGCGACCTTGCCGGATTTATGGCGACATTCTCGGATTAATGGCGACCTTGCCGGAAATGTGGCGACATTGCCGGATTGTGGCGACCTTGCCGGATATGGCGACCTTGCCTGAAATGTGGCGGCCTTGACGGATTTGTGGCGACCTTGCCGGATTCATGGCGACCTTGCCGGGGATGTGGCGACCTTGCCGGAAATGTGGCGACCTTGCCGGATTTGTGGCGACCGTGCCGGATTTATTGCGACCTTGTGGGATATGTGGCGACCTTGCCGGATTTATGGCGACCTTGCCGGAAATGTGGCGACCTTGACGGATTTGTGGCGACCTTGCCGGATTCATGGCGAACTTGCCGGGGATGTGGCGACCTTGCCGGATTTAGGGCGTCCTAGCCGGATTTATGGCGACCGTGCCGGAAATACGGCGACCTTGCCGGAGTTTTGGTGACTTTGCAGATTTATGGCGACTTTGCCGGATATATGGCGACCTCGCCGGAATTATGCCGACCTTGTCGGATTTATGGCTACCTGGCCGGAAATATGGCGACCTCGCCGGATTTATGGCGACCTTGCCGGATTGTTGGCGACCTCGCCGGGAATGTGGCGATCTTGCCGGGTATGTAGCGACCCTGACGGATTTATGGTGACCTCGACAGAAATGTGGCGACCTTGCCTGGTTTGTGGCGAACTTGCCGGATTCATGGCGATCTTGCCGGAAATGTGGCGACCTTGCCGGATTTATGGCGACCTTGCCGGCAATATGGCGACCTTGCCGTATTTGGGGCGACCTTGCCGGATTTATGTCGACCTTGCCGGAAATATTACGACCTAGCCGGATTTGTGGCGACCTTGCCGGATTTATGGCGACCTAGCCGGAAATATGACAACCTTGCCGGATTTGTGGCGACATTGCCGGATTTGTGGCGACCTTGCCGGATTAATGGCGACCTTGCCGGAAATATGTCGACCTTGCCGCATTTGTGGCGACCTTGCCGGATTTATGGTGACCTAGCGGGAAATATGGCGACCTTGCCAGAAATGTGGCGACCTTGCCGGATTTGCGGCGACCTTGCCGGATTTATGGCGATCTTGCCGGAAATGTGGCGACCTTGCCGGATTTATGGCGACCTTGTCGGATTTGTGGCGAACTTGCCGGATTTATGGCGACATTGCCGGAAATGTGGCGACCTTGCCGCATTTGTGGCGACCTTGCTGGATTTGTGGCGGCCTTGCCGGATTTATGGCGACCTTGCCGGAAATGTGGCGACCTTGCCGGGTTTGCGGCGACCTTGCCGGATTTATGGCGACCTTGCCCGGAATGTGGCGACCTTGCCGGATTTATGGCGAAATTCCCGGATTAATGGCGACCTTTCCGGAAATGTGGCGACCTTGCCGGATTTGTGGCGACCTTGCCAGATTATTGGCGACCTTGCCTGAAATGTGGCGACATAGACGGATTTGTGGCGACCTTGACGGATTTATGGCGACCTTGCCGGATTTATGGCGACATTGCCGGAATTGTGGTGACCTTGCCTGAATTGTGGCGACCTTGCCGGATTTATGGCGACTTTGTGGGATTTGTGGCGACCTTGCCGGATTTATGGCGACCTTGCCGGAAATGTGGCGACCTTGCCGGAAATATGGCGACCTTGCCGCATTTGTGGCGACCTTGCCGGATTTATGGTGACCTAGCGGGAAATATGGCGTCCGTGCCGGAAATGTGGCGACCTTGCCGGATTTGTGGCGACCTTGCCGGATTTATGGCGACCTTGCCGGAAATGTGGCGACCTTGGCGGATTTGTGGCGACCTTGCCGGATTTATGGCGATCTTGCCGGAAATGTGGCGACCTTGCCGGATTTATGGCAACCATGTCGGATTTGTGGCGAACTTGCCGGATTTATGGCGACATTGCCGGAAATGTGGCGACCTTGCCGCATTTGTGGCGACCTTGCTGGATTTGTGGCGACCTTGCCGGATTTATGGCGACCTTGCCGGAAATGTGGCGACCTTGCCGGATTTGCGGCGACCTTGCCGGATTTATGGCGACCTTGCCGGGAATGTGGCGACCTTGCCGCATTTGTGGCGACCTTGCTGGATTTGTGGCGACCTTGCCGGATTTATGGCGACCTTGCCGGAAATGTGGCGACCTTGCCGGATTTGCGGCGACCTTGCCGGATTTATGGCGACTTTGCAGATTTATGGCAAACTTGCCGGATTTATGGCGACTTTGCCGGAACTATGGCGACCTCGCCGGAAATATGGCGACCTTGCCGGAAATATGGCCACCTTGCCGGATTTATGGCGACCTTGCCGCATTTGTGGATACCTTGCCGGACTTATGGCGACCTTGCCGGAAATGTGGCGACCTTGCCGGATTTGACGCGACCTTGCCGGAAATATGACGACCTTGCCGGATTTATGGCGTCGTAGCCGGATTGATGGCGACCGTGCCGGAAATACGACGACCTTGCCGGAGTTATGGCGACTTTGCAGATTTATGGCAAATTTGCCGGATTTATGGCGACTTTGCCGGAACTATGGCGACCTCGCCGGATATATGGCGACCTTGCCGGAAATATGGCCACCTTGCCGCATTTATGGCGACCTTGCCGCATTTGTGGAGACCTTGCCGGACTTATGGCGTCCTTGCCGGAAATGTGGCGACCTTATTGATTTGTGGCGACCTTGCCGGATTTATGGCGACCTTGACAGGAATGGGGCGACCTTGCCGGATTTATGGCGACATTCCCGGATTAATGGCGAACTTGCCGGAAATGTGGCGACCATGCCGGATTTGTGGCGACCTTGCCGGATTTATGGCGACTTTGCCTGGAATGTGGCGACCTTGCCTGATTTGTGGCCACCTTGCCGGATTATGGCGTTCATGCCGGAAATATGGCGACCTTGCCGGATTTGTGTCGACCTTGCCGGATTTATGGCGACATTGCCGGAATTGTGGTGACCTTGCCGGAATTGTGGCGACCTTGCCGGATTTATGGCGACCTTGTCGGATTTGTGGCGAATTTGCCGGATTTATGGCGACATTGCCGGAAATGTGGCGACCTTGTCGCATTTGTGGCGACCTTGCTGGATTTGTGGCGACCTTGCCGGATTTATGGCGACCTTGCCGGAAATGTGGCGACCTTGCCGGATTTGCGGCGACCTTGCCGGATTTATGGCGACCTTGCCGGGAATGTGGCCACCTTGCCGGATTTATGGCGAAATTCCCGGATTAATGGCGACCTTGCCGGAAATGTGGCGACCTTGCCGGATTTGTGGCGACCTTGACGGATTTATGGCGACCTTGCCGGGGATGTGGCGACCTTACCGGATTTGTGTCGACCTTGCCGGATTTATGGCGACATTGCCGGAATTCTGGTGACCTTGCCGGAATTGTGGAGACCTTGCCGGATTTATGGCGACTTTGTGGGATTTGTGGCGACCTTGCCGGATTTATGGCGACCTTGCCGGAAATGTGGCGACCTTGCCGGGAATATGGCGACCTTGCCGCATTTGTGGCGACCTTGCCGGATTTATGGTGACCTAGCGGGAAATATGGCGTCCTTGCCGGAATTCTGGTGACCTTGCCGGAATTGTGGAGACCTTGCCGGATTTATGGCGACTTTGTGGGATTTGTGGCGACCTTGCAGGATTCATGGCGACCTTGCCGGAAATGTGGCGACCTTGCCGGAAATATGGCGACCTTGCCGCATTTGTGGCGACCTTGCCGGATTTATGGTGACCTAGCGGTAAATATGGCGTCCTTGCCGGAAATGTGGCGACCTTGCCGGATTTGTGGCGACCTTGCCGGATTTATGGCGACCTTGTCGGATTTGTGGCGAATTTGCCGGATTTATGGCGACATTGCCGGAAATGTGGCGACCTTGTCGCATTTGTGGCGACCTTGCTGGATTTGTGGCGACCTTGCCGGATTTATGGCGACCTTGCCGGAAATGTGGCGACCTTGCCGGATTTGCGGCGACCTTGCCGGATTTATGGCGACCTTGCCGGGAATGTGGCCACCTTGCCGGATTTATGGCGAAATTCCCGGATTAACGGCGACCTTGCCGGAAATGTGGCGACCTTGCCGGATTTGTGGCGACCTTGACGGATTTATGGCGACCTTGCCGGGGATGTGGCGACCTTACCGGATTTGTGTCGACCTTGCCGGATTTATGGCGACATTGCCGGAATTCTGGTGACCTTGCCGGAATTGTGGAGACCTTGCCGGATTTATGGCGACTTTGTGGGGTTTGTGGCGACCTTGCCGGATTTATGGCGACCTTGCCGGAAATGTGGCGACCTTGCCGGAAATATGGCGACCTTGCCGCATTTGTGGCGACCTTGCCGGATTTATGGTGACCTAGCGGGAAATATGGCGTCCTTGCCGGAATTCTGGTGACCTTGCCGGAATTGTGGAGACCTTGCCGGATTTATGGCGACTTTGTGGGATTTGTGGCGACCTTGCCGGATTAATGGCGACCTTGCCGGAAATGTGGCGACCTTGCCGGAAATATGGCGACCTTGCCGCATTTGTGGCGACCTTGCCGGATTTATGGTGACCTAGCGGGAAATATGGCGTCCTTGCCGGAAATGTGGCGACCTTGCCGGATTTGTGGCGACCTTGCCGGATATATGGCGACCTTGCCGGAAATGTGGCGACCTTGGCGGATTTGTGGCGACCTTGCCGGATTTATGGCGATCTTGCCGGAAATGTGGTGACCTTGCCGGATTTATGGCGACCATGTCGGATTTGTGGCGAACTTGCCGGATTTATGGCGACATTGCCGGAAATGTGGCGACCTGGCCGCATTTGTGGCGACCTTGCCGGATTTATGGCGACCTTGACAGGAATGGGGCGACCTTGCCGGATTTATGGCGACATTCCCGGATTAATGGCGAACTTGCCGGAAATGTGGCGACCATGCCGGATTTGTGGCGACCTTGCCGGATTTATGGCGACTTTGCCTGGAATGTGGCGACCTTGCCTGATTTGTGGCCACCTTGCCGGATTTATGGCGTCCATGCCGGAAATATGGCGACCTTGCCGGATTTGTGTCGACCTTGCCGGTTTTATGGCGACATTGCCGGAATTGTGGTGACCTTGCCGGAATTGTGGCGACCTTGCCGGATTTATGGCGACCTTGTCGGATTTGTGGCGAATTTCCCGGATTTATGGCGACATTGCCGGAAATGTGGCGACCTTGCCGCATTTGTGGCGACCTTGCTGGATTTGTGGCGACCTTGCCGGATTTATGGCGACCTTGCCGGAAATGTGGCGACCTTGCCGGATTTGCGGCGACCTTGCCGGATTTATGGCGACCTTGCCGGGAATGTGGCCACCTTGCCGGATTTATGGCGAAATTCCCGGATTAATGGCGACCTTGCCGGAAATGTGGCGACCTTGCCGGATTTGTGGCGACCTTGCCCGATTATTGGCGACCTTGCCTGAAATGTGGCGACCTTGACGGATTTGTGGCGACCTTGACGGATTTGTGGCGACCTTGCCGGGGATGTGGCGACCTTATCGGATTTGTGTCGACCTTGCCGGATTTATGGCGACATTGCCGGAATTCTGGTGACCTTGCCGGAATTGTGGAGACCTTGCCGGATTTATGGCGACTTTGTGGGATTTGTGGCGACCTTGCCGGATTTATGGCGACCTTGCCGGAAATGTGGCGACCTTGCCGGAAATATGGCGACCTTGCCGCATTTGTGGCGACCTTGCCGGATTTATGGTGACCTAGCGGGAAATATGGCGTCCTTGCCGGAAATGTGGCGACCTTGCCGGATTTGTGGCGACCTTGCCGGATTTATGGCGACCTTGCCGGAAATGTGGCGACCTTGGCGGATTTATGGCGACCATGTCGGATTTGTGGCGAACTTGCCGGATTTATGGCGACATTGCCGGAAATGTGGCGACCTGGTCGCATTTGTGGCGACCTTGCTGGATTTGTGGCGACCTTGCCGGATTTATGGCGACCTTGCCGGAAATGTGGCGACCTTGCCGGATTTGCGGCGACCTTGCCGGATTTATGGCGACCTTGCCGGGAATGTGGCGACCTTGCCGGATTTATGGCGAAATTCCCGGATTAATGGCGACCTTGCCGGAAATGTGGCGACCTTGCCGGATTTGTGGCGACCTTGCCCGATTATTGGCGACCTTGCCCGAAATGTGGCGACCTTGACGGATTTGTGGCGACCTTGACGGATTTATGGCGACCTTGCCGGGGATGTGGCGACCTTACCGGATTTGTGTCGACCTTGCCGGATTTATGGCGACATTGCCGGAATTGTGGTGAACTTGCCGGAATTGTGGCGACCTTGCCGGATTCATGGCGACTTTGTGGGATTTGTGGCGACCTTGTCGGATTCATGGCGACCTTGCTGGAAATGTGGCGTCCTTGCCAGATTTGTGGCGATGATGCCGGATTGCTGGCGACCTTGCCGAAATGTTGCGAACTTGCCGGATTTGTGGCGACCTTGCCGGATCTATGGCGACCTTGCCGGAAATGTGGCGACCTTGCCGGATTTGACGCGCCCTTGCCGGAAATATGGCGACCTTGCCGGATTTATGGCGTCGTAGCCGGATTGATGGCGACCGTGCCGGAAATACGACGACCTTGCCGGAGTTATGGCGACTTTGCAGATTTATGGCAAACTTGCCGGATTTATGGCGACTTTGCCGGAACTATGGCGACCTCGCCGGAAATATGGCCACCTTGCCGGATTTATGGCGACCTTGCCGCATTTGTGGAGACCTTGCCGGACTTATGGCGACCTTGCCGGAAATGTGGCGACCTTGCCGGATTTGTGGCGACCTTCCCGGATTTATGGCGACCTTGCAGGGAATGTGGCGACCTTGCCGGATTTATGGCGAAATTCCCGGATTAATGGCTACCTTGCCGGAAATGTGACGACCTTGCCGGAAATGTGGCGACCTTGCCGCATTTGTGGCGATCCCGCTGGATTTGTGGCGACCTTGCCGGATTTATGGCGACCTTGCCGGAAATGTGGCGACCTTGCGGATTTGTGGCGACCTTGCCGGATTTATGGCGACCTTGACAGGAATGGGGCGACCTTGCCGGATTTATGGCGACATTCCCGGATTAATGGCGAACTTGCCGGAAATGTGGCGACCTTGCCGGATTTGTGGCGACCTTGCCGGATTTATGACGACTTTGCCTGGAATGTGGCGACCTTCCCTGATTTGTGGCCACCTTGCCGGATTTATGGCGTCCATGCCGGAAATATGGCGACCTTGCCGGATTTGTGTCGACCTTGCCGGATTTATGGCGACATTGCCAGAATTGTGGTGACCTTGCCGGAATTGTGGCGACCTTGCCGGATTTATGGCGACTTTGTGGGATTTGTGGCGACCTTGCCGGATTTATGGCGACCTTGCCGGAAATGTGGCGTCCTTGCCAGATTTGTGGCGACGATGCCGGATTTCTGGCGACCTTGCCGAAATATTGCGAACTTGACGGATTTGTGGCGACCTTGCCGGATCTACGGCGACCTTGCCGGAAATGTGGCGACCTTGCCGGATTTGATGCGACCTTGCCGGAAATATGGCGACCTTGCCGGATTTATGGCGTCGTAGCCGCATTGATGGCGACCGTGCCGGAAATACGACGACCTGTGGCGACTTTGCAGATTTATGGCAAACTCGCCGGATTTATGGCGACTTTGCAGGAACTATGGCGACATCGCCGGAATTATGGTGACCTTGCCCGATTTATGGCGACCTCGCAGGAAATATGGAGACCTCGCCGGAAATATGGCGACCTCGCCGGATTTATGGCGACCTTCCCGGAAATATGGCGACATTGCCGGAAATGTGGCGACCTTGCCGGATTTGTGGCGACCTTGCCGGATTTATGGCGACCTTGCCGGAAATGTGGCGACCTTGCCGGATTTGTGGCGACCTTGCCGGAAATGTGGCGACCTTGCCGGATTTATGGCGACATTCCCGGATTAATGGCGACCTTGCCGGAAATGTGGCGACCTTGCCGGAAATGTGGCGAGCTTGCCGCATTTGTGGCGACCCTCCTGGATTTGTGGCGACCTTGCCGGATTTATGGCGACCTTGCCGGAAATGTGGCGACCTTGCCGGATTTGTGGCTACCTTGCCAGATTTATGGCGATCTTGCCCGGAATGTGGCCACCTTGCCGGATTTAGGGCGACATTCCCGGATTAATAGCGACCTTGCCGGAAATGTGGCGACATTGCCGTATTGTGGCGACCTTGCCGGATATGGCGACCTTGCCTGAAATGTGGCGACCTTGACGGATTTGTGGCGACCTTGCCGGATTCATGGCGACCTTGCCGGGGATGTGGCGACCTTGCCGGATTTATGGCGACATTCTCGGATTAATGGCGACCTTGCCGGAAATATGGCGACATTGCCGGATTGTGGCGACCTTGCCGGATATGGCGACCTTGCCTGAAATGTGGCGACCTTGACGGATTTGTGGCGACCTTGCCGGATTCATGGCGACCTTGCCGGGGATGTGGCGACCTTGCCGGAAATGTGGCGACCTTGCCGGATTTGTGGCGACCATGCCGGATTTATGGCGACCTTGTGGGATATGTGGCGACCTTGCCGGATTTATGGCGACATTGCCGGAAATGTGGCGACCTTGCCGGACTTGTGGCGTACTTGCCGGATTTGTGGCTACCTTGCCGAATTGATGGCGACCTTGATGGAAATATGGCTACCTTGCCGGATTTGTGGCAACCTTGCCGGAAATATGGCGAACTTGCCTTATTTATGGCATCCTAGCCGGATTTATGGCGACCGAGCCGGAAATACGGCGACCGTGCCGGAGGTATGGCGACTTTGCAGATTTATGGCGACCTTGCCGGATTTATGGCGAATTTACCGGGAATATGGCGACCTCTCCAGAATTATCCTGACCTTGACGGATTTATGGCGAACTCGCCGGAAATTCCAATTCCAATTCAATTTGTCTTTTGAGGGACAAATTTGTCATTTGGACCCCTTGAGGTCCAAACGAAATGTCGTTTCTGCAGCCATACAATACAAAACAAAGAAGACCCGAGACACAACACAATTTACACATACATCCATCACAACGCTGTGATGGAAGGCAAAAATAACGTATCTCTCCACTGCACTCCCCCCCCCGATGTCAGAGTCAAAGTCAAAGCCCCCGGCGGGCGATGGTGATTGTCCCGCAGCCATTAAAGCCACGCCGGGTGATGCAAGGTCGCGCACCGGGTCTTGGTGTTAGAGCCCCGGCGCTCGCCCGCAAAGTCCGGCAGCCATTCCAAGCCGCGCGGGGGTATAAAGCCCCGCTCCAGGTGCTCCTCAACCCCGCAACTCGGGCGGGAGAAGTCGCCGCTGCGGAAGCCCCGAAAAGCAGTCTCCCACCAGGGGACCCGCGGGCTTCCAGTGTTGCCGTCCGCCAGACCCGCGGTTGTAGCCTCCGAATCTCCGGCGGTCGGGTCGCAGCAGCGATTGTCTCCACCACAGCTCCACCCGCTCCGGACTCGGCCAGCCCCGCGACGGTGAGTAGTCCGCAGCTCCACGGGAGCCCCAGGTCACTCCTGCTGGAGGCCGCTCCACGTTGCCCAGCCCCAACGACAACGGAGACCCGACAAAGAAAAGGTCGGGTCTCCCGTGCAGTGGAAAGATTTTAAAGTCCCGCCCCCTACCCCCACCCCCACCCCCCCACACACATACCCCGACAAAAAAAAATAATAAAAACTACATAAAAACGAGACAAAAATAATAAAAAGACAGACGGACTGCAGAGGCCGCTGCAACGAAAAGTCGCGCCGCCCACCCGGCATAAATATGGCGACCTCGCCGGATTTATGGCGACCTTGCCGGAAATATGGCCACCTTGCCGGATTTATGGCGACCTTGCCGCATTTGTGGAGACCTTGCCGGATTTATGGCGTCCATGCCGGAAATATGGCGACCTTGCCGGATTTGTGGCGACCTTGCCGGAATTACGGCGACCTTGCCGGGAATGTGGCGACCTTGCCGGATTTGTGGCGACCTTGCCGGATTGTTGGCGACCTCGCCGGGAATGTGGCGATCTTGCCGGATATGTGGCGACCATGACGGATTTATGGCGACCTCGACGGAAATGTTGCGATCTTGCCGGATTTTTGGCGACTTTGCCTGATGTATGGCGACCTCGCCGGAAATGTGGCGACCTTGCCTGGTTTGTGGCGAACTTGCCGGATTCATGGCGATCTTGCCGGAAATGTGGCGACCTTGCCGGATTTATGGCGACCTTGCCGGCAATTTGGCGACCTTCCCGGATTTGGGGCGACCTTGCCGGATTTATGGCGACCTTGCCGGAAATATTACGACCTTGCCGGATTTGTGGCGACCTTGCCGGATTTACGGCGACCTAGCCGGAAATATGACAACCTTGCCGGATTTGTGGCGACCTTGCCGGATTTGTGGCGACCTTGCCGGATTTATGGCGTCCATGCCGTAAAATATGGCGACCTTGCCGGATTTGTGTCGACCTTGCCGGAATTACGGCGACCTTGCCGGGAATGTGGCGACCTTGCCGGATTTATGGCGACCTCGCCGGATTTATTGCGACCTTGCCGGATATGTGGCGACCTTGCCGGATTGTTGGCGACCTCGCCGGGAATGTGGCGATCTTGCCGGATATGTGGCGACCTTGACGGATTTATGGCGACCTCGACGGAAATGTTGCGATCTTGCCGGATTTTTGGCGACTTTGCCTGATGTATGGCGACCTCGCCGGAAATGTGGCGACCTTGCCTGGTTTGTGGCGAACTTGCCGGATTCATGGCGATCTGGCCGGAAATGTGGCGACCTTGCACGATTTATGGCGACCTTGCCGGCAATATGGCGACCTTGCCGGATTTGGGGCGACCTTGCCGGATTTATGGCGACCTTGCCGGAAATATTACGACCTTGCCGGATTTGTGGCGACCTTGCCGGATTTACGGCGACCTAGCCGGAAATATGACAACCTTGCAGGATTTGTGGCGACCTTGCCGGATTTGTGGCGACCTTGCCGGATTAATGGCGACCTTGCCAGAAATATGGCGACCTTGCCGCATTTATGGCGACATTCTCGGATTAATGGCGACCTTGCCGGAAATGTGGCGACATTGCCGGATTGTGGCGACCTTGCCGGATATGGCGACCTTGCCTGAAATGTGGCGACCTTGACGGATTTGTGGCGACCTTGCCGGATTCATGGCGACCTTGCCGGGGATGTGGCGACCTTGCCGGATTTATGGCGTCCTAGCCGGATTTATGGCGACCGTGCCGGATATGTGGCGACCTTGCCGGATTTGTGGCGACCATGCCGGATTTATGGCGACCTTGTGGGATATGTGGCGACCTTGCCGGATTTATGGCGACCTTGCCGGAAATGTGGCGACCTTGCCGGACTTGTGGCGTACTTGCCGGATTTGTGGCTACCTTGCCGAATTGATGGCGACCTTGACGGAAATATGGCTACCTTGCCGGATTTGTGGCAACCTTGCCAGAAATATGGCGAACTTGCCTTATTTATGGCATCCTAGCCGGATTTATGGCGACCGAGCCGGAAATACGGCGACCGTGCCGGAGGTATGGCGACTTTGCAGATTTATGGCGACCTTGCCGGATTTATGGCGAATTTACCGGGAATATGGAGACCTCTCCGGAATTATCCTGACCTTGACGGATTTATGGCGAACTCGCCGGAAATATGGCGACCTCGCCGGATTTATGTCGACCTTGCCGGAAATATGGCCACCTTGCCGGATTTATGGCGACCTTGCCGCATTTGTGGAGACCTTGCCGGATTTATGGCGTCCATGCCGGAAATATGCCGACCTTGCCGGATTTGTGGCGACCTTGCCGGAATTACGGCGACATTGCCGGGAATGTGGCGACCTTGCCGGATTTGTGGCGACCTTGCCGGATTGTTGGCGACCTCGCCGGGAATGTGGCGATCTTGCCGGATATGTGGCGACCATGACGGATTTATGGCGACTTCGACGGAAATGTTGCGATCTTGCCGGATTTTTGGCGACTTTGCCTGATGTATGGCGACCTCGCCGGAAATGTGGCGACCTTGCCTGGTTTGTGGCGAACTTGCCGGATTCATGGCGATCTTGCCGGAAATGTGGCGACCTTGCCGGATTTATGGCGACCTTGCCGGCAATTTGGCGACCTTCCCGGATTTGAGGCGACCTTGCCTGATTTATGGCGACCTTGCCGGAAATATTACGACCTTGCCGGATTTGTGGCGACCTTGCCGGATTTACGGCGACCTAGCCGGAAATATGACAACCTTGCCGGATTTGTGGCGACCTTGCCGGATTTGTGGCGACCTTGCCGGATTTATGGCGTCCATGCCGGAAATATGGCGACCTTGCCGGATTTGTGTCGACCTTGCCGGAATTACGGCGACCTTGCCGGGAATGTGGCGACCTTGCAGGATTTGTGGCGACCTTGCCGGAAAAATGGCGACCACGCCGGATTTGTGGCGACCTTGCGGGATATGTGGCGACTTTGCCGGATTTATGGCGACCTCGCCGGATTTATTGCGACCTTGCCGGATATGTGGCGACCTTGCCGGATTGTTGGCGACCTCGCCGGGAATGTGGCGATCTTGCCGGATATGTGGCGACCTTGACGGATTTATGGCGACCTCGACGGAAATGTTGCGATCTTGCCGGATTTTTGGCGACTTTGCCTGATGTATGGCGACCTCGCCGGAAATGTGGCGACCTTGCCTGGTTTGTGGCGAACTTGCCGGATTCATGGCGATCTGGCCGGAAATGTGGCGACCTTGCACGATTTATGGCGACCTTGCCGGCAATATGGCGACCTTGCCGGATTTGGGGCGACCTTGCCGGATTTATGGCGACCTTGCCGGAAATATTACGACCTTGCCGGATTTGTGGCGACCTTGCCGGATTTACGGCGACCTAGCCGGAAATATGACATCCTTGCAGGATTTGTGGCGACCTTGCCGGATTTGTGGCGACCTTGCCGGATTAATGGCGACCTTGCCAGAAATATGGCGACCTTGCCGCATTTGTAGCGACCTTGCCGGATTTATGGTGACCTAGCGGGAAATAAGGCGACCTTGCCGGAAATGTGGCGACCTTGCCGGATTTCTGGCGACCTTGCCGGATTTATGGCGATCTTGCCGGAAATGTGGCGACCTTGCCGCATTTGTGGCGACCTTGCTGGATTTGTGGCGACCTTGCCGGATTTATGGCGACCTTGCCGGAAATGTGGCGACCTTGCCGGATTTGCGGCGACCTTGCCGGATTTATGGCGACCTTGCCGGGAATGTGGCGACCTTGCTGGATTTATGGCGAAATTCCCGGATTAATGGCGACCTTGCAGGAAATGTGGCGACCTTGCCGGATTTGTGGCGACCTTGCCCGATTTACGGCGACCTTGCCTGAAATGTGGCGACCTTGACGGATTTGTGGCGACCTTGACGGATTTATGGCGACCTTGCCGGGGATGGGACGACCTTACCGGATTTGTGTCGACCTTGCCGGATTTATGGCGACATTGCCGGAATTGTGGTGACCTTGCCGGAATTGTGGCGACTTTGCCGGATTTATGGCGACTTTGTGGTATTTGTGGCGACCTTGCCGGATTTATGGCGACCTTGCCGGAAATGTGGCGACCTTGCCGGATTCATGGCGACCTTGCCGGAAATGTGGCGTCCTTGCCAGACTTGTGGCGACGATGCCGGATTTCTGGCGACCTTGCCGAAATGCTGCGAACTTGCCGGATTTGTGGCGACCTTTCCGGATCTATGGCGACCTTGCCGGAAATGTGGCGACCTTGCCGGATTTGACGCGACCTTGCCGGAAATATGGCGACCTTGCCGGATTTATGGCGTCGTAGCCGGATTGATGGCGACCGTGCAGGAAATACGACAACCTTGCCGGAGTTATGGCGACTTTGCAGATTTATGGCAAACTTGCCGGATTTATGGCGACTTTGCCGGAACTATGGCGACATCGCCGGAATTATGGCGACCTTGCCCGATTTATGGCGACCTCGCCGGAAATATGGCGACCTCGCCGGATTTATGGCGACCTTGCCGAAAATATGGCGACATTGCCGCAAATGTGGCGACCTTGCCGGATTTGTGCCGACCTTGCCGGATTTATGGCGACCTTGCCGGAAATGTGGCGACCTTGCCGGATTTGTGGCGACCTTGCCTGATTTATGGCGACCTTGCCGGGTATGTGGCGACCTTGCCGGATTTATGGCGACATTCCCGGATTAATGGCGACCTTGCCGGAAATTTGGCGACCTTGCCGGAAATGTGGCGACCTTGCCGCATTTGTGGCGACCCTGCTGGATTTGTGGCGACCTTGCCGGATTTATGGCGACCTTGCCGGAAATGTGGCGACCTTGCCGGATTCATGGCGACCTTGCCGGAAATGTGGCGTCCTTGCCAGACTTGTGGCGACGATGCCGGATTTCTGGCGACCTTGCCGAAATGTTGCGAACTTGCCGGATTTGTGGCGACCTTGCCGGATCTATGGCAACCTTGCCGGAAATGTGGCGACCTTGCCGGATTTGACGCGACCTTGCCGGAAATATGGCGACCTTGCCGGATTTATGGCGTCGTAGCCGGATTGATGGCGACCGTGCAGGAAATACGACAACCTTGCCGGAGTTATGGCGACTTTGCAGATTTATGGCAAACTTGCCGGATTTATGGCGACTTTGCCGGAACTATGGCGACATCGCCGGAATTATGGCGACCTTGCCCGATTTATGGCGACCTCGCCGGAAATATGGCGACCTCGCCGCAAATATGGCGACCTCGCCGGATTTATGGCGACCTTGCCGAAAATATGGAGACATTGCCGCAAATGTGGCGTCCTTGCCGGATTTGTGCCGACCTTGCCGGATTTATGGCGACCTTGCCGGAAATGTGGCGACCTTGCCGGATTTGTGGCGACCTTGCCTGATTTATGGCGACCTTGCCGGGAATGTGGCGACCTTGCCGGATTTATGGCGACATTCCTGGATTAATGGCGACCTTGCCGGAAATG
The DNA here is from genome assembly GCA_038087875.1 of Malacoraja senta. Taxonomy (NCBI): domain Eukaryota; kingdom Metazoa; phylum Chordata; class Chondrichthyes; order Rajiformes; family Rajidae; genus Malacoraja; species Malacoraja senta. Next base: position 360,920 of record JAXLNO010002638.1, read on the forward strand.
TGGCGACCTTGCCGGAAATGTGGCGACCTTGCCGCATTTGTGGCGACCCTGCTGGATTTGTGGCGACCTTGCCGGATTTATGGCGACCTTGCCGGAAAAGTGGCGACCTTGCCGGATTTGTGGCTACCTTGCCGGATTTATGGCGATCTTGCCCGGAATGTGGCGACCTTGCCGGATTTATGGCGACATTCCCGGATTAATGGCGACCTTGCCTGAAATGTGGCGACCTTGACGGATTTGTGGCGACCTTGCCGGATTCATGGCGAACTTGCCGGAGATGTGGCGACCTTACCGGATTTAGGGCGTCCTAGCCGGATTTATGGCGACCGTGCCGGAAATACGGCGACCTTGCCGGAGTTTTGGTGACTTTGCAGATTTATGGCGACCTTGCCGGATTTATGGCGACTTTGCCGGATATATGGCGACCTCGCCTGAATTATGCCGACCTTGTCGGATTTATGGCGACCTGGCCGGAAATATGGCGACCTCGCCGGATTTATGGCGACCTTGCCGGATTGTTGGCGACCTCGCCGGGAATGTGGCGATCTTGCCGGATATGTGGCGACCCTGACGGATTTATGGCGACCTCGACAGAAAGGTGGCGACCTTGCCTGGTTTGTGGCGAACTTGCCGGATTCATGGCGATCTTGCCGGAAATGTGGCGACCTTGCCGGATTTATGGCGACCTTGCCGGCAATATGGCGACCTTGCCGTATTTGGGGCGACCTTGCCGGATTTATGTCGACCTTGCCGGAAATATTACGACCTTGCCGGATTTGTTGCGACCTTGCCGGATTTATGGCGACCTAGCCGGAAATATGACAACCTTGCCGGATTTGTGGCGACATTTCCGGATTTGTGGCGACCATGCCGGATTAATGGCGACCTTGCCGGAAATATGGCGACCTTGCCGCATTTGTGGCGACCTTGCCGGATTTATGGTGACCTAGCGGGAAATATGGCGACCTTGCCAGAAATGTGGCGACCTTGCCGGATTTGCGGCGACCTTGCCTTTTTTTGGGCGACCTTGCCCGAAATGTGGCCACCTTGGCGGATTTGTGGCGACCTTGCCGGATTTATGGCGATCTTGCCGGAAATGTGGCGACCTTGCCGGATTTATGGCGACCTTGTCGGATTTGTGGCGAACTTGCCGGATTTATGGCGAAATTGCCGGAAAGGTGGCGACCTTGCCGCATTTGTGGCGACCTTGCTGGATTTGTGGCGACCTTGCCGGATTTATGGCGACCTTGCCGGAAATGTGGAGACCTTGCCGGATTTGCGGCGACCTTGCCGGATTTATGGCGACCTTGCCGGGAATGTGGCGACCTTGCCGGATTTATGGCGAAATTCCCGGATTAATGGCGACCTTGCCTGAAATGTGGCGACCTTGACGGATTTGTGGCGACTTGACGGATTTATGGCGACCTTGCCGGATTAATGGCGATCTTGCCGGATATGTGGCGACCCTGACGGATTTATGGCGACCTCGACAGAAAGGTGGCGACCTTGCCTGGTTTGTGGCGAACTTGCCGGATTCATGGCGATCTTGCCGGAAATGTGGCGACCTTGCCGGATTTATGGCGACCTTGCCGGCAATATGGCGACCTTGCCGTATTTGGGGCGACCTTGCCGGATTTATGTCGACCTTGCCGGAAATATTACGACCTTGCCGGATTTGTTGCGACCTTGCCGGATTTATGGCGACCTAGCCGGAAATATGACAACCTTGCCGGATTTGTGGCGACATTTCCGGATTTGTGGCGACCATGCCGGATTAATGGCGACCTTGCCGGAAATATGGCGACCTTGCCGCATTTGTGGCGACCTTGCCGGATTTATGGTGACCTAGCGGGAAATATGGCGACCTTGCCAGAAATGTGGCGACCTTGCCGGATTTGCGGCGACCTTGCCTTTTTTTTTGGCGACCTTGCCCGAAATGTGGCCACCTTGGCGGATTTGTGGCGACCTTGCCGGATTTATGGCGATCTTGCCGGAAATGTGGCGACCTTGCCGGATTTATGGCGACCTTGTCGGATTTGTGGCGAACTTGCCGGATTTATGGCGAAATTGCCGGAAAGGTGGCGACCTTGCCGCATTTGTGGCGACCTTGCTGGATTTGTGGCGACCTTGCCGGATTTATGGCGACCTTGCCGGAAATGTGGAGACCTTGCCGGATTTGCGGCGACCTTGCCGGATTTATGGCGACCTTGCCGGGAATGTGGCGACCTTGCCGGATTTATGGCGAAATTCCCGGATTAATGGCGACCTTGCCTGAAATGTGGCGACCTTGACGGATTTGTGGCGACTTGACGGATTTATGGCGACCTTGCCGGATTTATGGCGACATTGCCGGAATTGTGGTGACCTTGCCGGAATTGTGGCGACCTTGCCGGATTTATTGCGACTTTGTGGGATTTGTGGCGACCTTGCCGGATTTATGGCGACCTTGCCGGAAATGTGGCGACCTTGCCGGAAATATGGCGACCTTGCCGCATTTGTGGCGACCTTGCCGGATTTATGGTGACCTAGCGGGAAATATGGCGTCCGTGGCGGAAATGTGGCGACATTGCTGGATTTGTGGCGACCTTGCCGGATTTATGGCGACCTTGCCGGAAATGTGGCGACCTTGGCGGATTTGTGGCGACCTTGCCGGATTTATGGCGATCTTGCCGGAAATGTGGCGACCTTGGCGGATTTGTGGCGACCTTGCCGGATTTATGGCGATCTTGCCGGAAATGTGGCGACCTTGCCGGATTTATGGCGACCATGTCGGATTTGTGGCGAACTTGCCGCATTTATGGCGACATTGCCGGAAATGTGGCGACCTTGCCGCATTTGTGGCGACCTTGCTGGATTTGTGGCGACCTTGCCGGATTTATGGCGACCTTGCCGGAAATGTGGCGACCTTGCCGGATTTGCGGCGACCTTGCCGGATTTATGGCGACCTTGCCGGGAATGTGGCGACCTTGCCGGATTTATGGCGACCTTGACGGATTTATGGCGACCTTGCCGGGGATGTGGCGACCTTACCGGATTTGTGTCGACCTTGCCGGATTTATGGCGACATTGCCGGAATTGTGGTGACCTTGCCGGAATTGTGGCGACCTTGCCGGATTTATGGCGACTTTGTGGTATTTGTGGCGACCTTGCCGGATTTATGGCGACCTTGCCGGAAATGTGGCGACCTTGCCGGATTCATGGCGACCTTGCCGGAAATATGGCGACCTTGCCGGATTTATGGCGTCGTAGCCGGATTGATGGCGACCGTGCCGGAAATACGACGACCTTGCCGGAGTTATGGCGACTTTGCAGATTTATGGCAAACTCGCCGGATTTATGGCGACTTTGCCGGAACTATGGCGACCTCGCCGGAAATATGGCGACCTTGCCGGAATTATGGCGAAATTCCCGGATTAATGGCTACCTTGCCGGAAATGTGACGACCTTGCCGGAAATGTGGCGACCTTGCCGCATTTGTGGCGACCCCGCTGGATTTGTGGCGACCTTGCTGGATTTATGGCGACCTTGCCATAAATGTGGCGACCTTGCGGATTTGTGGCGACCTTGCCGGATTTATGGCGACCTTGACAGGAATGGGGCGACCTTGCCGGATTTATGGCGACATTCCCGGATTAATGGCGAACTTGCCGGAAATGTGGCGACCTTGCCGGATTTGTGGCGACCTTGCCGGATTTATGGCGACTTTGCCTGGAATGTGGCGACCTTCCCTGATTTGTGGCCACCTTGCCGGATTTATGGCGTCCATGCCGGAAATATGGCGACCTTGCCGGATTTGTGTCGACCTTGCCGGATTTATGGCGACATTGCCGGAATTGTGGTGACCTTGCCGGAATTGTGGCGACCTTGCCGGATTTATGGCGACCTTGTCGGATTTGTGGCGAACTTGCCGGATTTATGGCGACATTGCCGGAAATGTGGCGACCTTGCCGCATTTGTGGCGACCTTGCTGGATTTGTGGCGACCTTGCCGGATTTATGGCGACCTTGCCGGAAATGTGGCGACCTTGCCGGATTTGCGGCGACCTTGCCGGATTTATGGCGACCTTGCCGGGAATGTGGCCACCTTGCCGGATTTATGGCGAAATTCCCGGATTAATGGCGACCTTGCCGGAAATGTGGCGACCTTGCCGGATTTGTGGCGACCTTGCCCGATTATTGGCGACCTTGCCTGAAATGTGGCGACCTTGACGGATTTGTGGCGACCTTGACGGATTTATGGCGACCTTGCCGGGGATGTGGCGACCTTACCGGATTTGTGTCGACCTTGCCGGATTTATGGCGACATTGCCGGAATTCTGGTGACCTTGCCGGAATTGTGGCGACCTTGCCGGATTTATGGCGACTTTGTGGGATTTGTGGCGACCTTGCCGGATTTATGGCGACCTTGCTGGAAATGTGGCGACCTTGCCGGAAATATGGCGACCTTGCCGCATTTGTGGCGACCTTGCCGGATTTATGGTGACCTAGCGGGAAATATGGCGTCCTTGCCGGAAATGTGGCGACCTTGCCGGATTTGTGGCGACCTTGCCGGATTTATGGCGACCTTGGCGGAAATGTGGCGACCTTGGCGGATTTGTGGCGACCTTGCCGGATTTATGGCGATCTTGCCGGAAATGTGGCGACCTTGCCGGATTTATGGCGACCATGTCGGATTTGTGGCGAACTTGCCGGATTTATGGCGACTTGGCCGGAAATGTGGCGACCTTGCCGCATTTGTGGCGACCTTGCTGGATTTGCGGCGACCTTGCCGGATTTATGGCGACCTTGCCGGGAATATGGAGACCTTGCCGGATTTATGGCGAAATTCCCAGATTAATGGCGACCTTGCCGGAAATGTGGCGACCTTGCCGGATTTGTGGCGACCTTGCCCGATTATTGGCGACCTTGCCCGAAATGTGGCGACCTTGACGGATTTGTAGCGACCTTGACGGATTTATGGCGACCTTGCCGGGGATGTGGCGACCTTACCGGATTTGTGTCGAACTTGCCGGATTTATGGCGACATTGCCGGAATTGTGGTGACCTTGCCGGAATTGTGGCGACCATGTCGGATTTGTGGCGAACTTGCCGGATTTATGGCGACATTGCCGGAAATGTGGCGACCTTGACGAATTGTGGCGACCTTGCCGGATTTGTGGCTACCTTGCCAGATTTATGGCGATCTTGCCCGGAATGTGGCGACCTTGCCGGATTTATGGCGACATTCCCGGATTAATGGCGACCTTGCCGGAAATGTGGCGACAGTGCCGGATTGTGGCGACCTTGCCGGATATGGCGACCTTGCCTGAAATGGGGCGGCCTTGACGGATTTGTGGTGACCTTGCCGGATTCATGGCGACCTTGCCTGGGATGTGGCGACCTTGCCGGATTTATGGCGACATTCTCGGATTAATGGCGACCTTGCCGGAAATGTGGCGACATTGCCGGATTGTGGCGACCTTGCCGGATATGGCGACCTTGCCTGAAATGTGGCGACCTTGACGGATTTGTGGCGACCTTGCCGGATTTATGGCGACCTTGCCGGGGATGTGGCGACCTTGCCGGATTTATGGCATCCTAGCCGGATTTATGGCGACCGTGCCGGAAATACGGCGACCTTGCCGGAGTTATGGTGACTTTGCAGATTTATGACGACCTTGCCGGATTTATGGCGACTTTGCCGGATATATGGCGACCTAGCCGGAATTATGTCGACCTTGTCGGATTTATGGCGACCTGGCCGCAAATATGGCGACCTCGCCGGATTTATGGCGACCTTGCCGGAAATATGGCGACCTTGCCGGATGTATTGCGACCTTGCCGCATTTGTGTCGACCTCGCCGGATTTATGGCGACCATGCCGGAAATAAGGCGACCTTGCCGGATTTATTGCGACCTTGCCGCATTTGTGTCGACCTTGCCGGATTTATGGTGACCTTGCCGGAAATATGGCGACATTGCAGGAAATGTGGCGACCCTGCCGGATTTGTGGCGACCTTGCCGGATTCATGGCGACCTTGCCGGATTTATGGCGACATTCCCGGATTAATGGCGACCTTGCCGGGGATGTGGCGACCTTGCCGGATTTGTGGCGACATTGCCTGATTTATGGCGACCTTGCCGGAAATGTGGCGGACCTTGCCTTATTTGTGGCGACCTTGCCGGATTTATGGCGACCTTGCCGCAAATGTGGCGACCTTGCCGGAAATGTGGCGACCTTGCCGCATTTGTGGCGACCCTGCTGGATTTGTGGCGACCTTGCCGGATTTATGGCGGTCTTGCCCGAAATGTGGCGACCTTGCCGGATTTATGGCGACATTCCTGGATTAATGGCGACATTGCCGTAAATGTGGCCACCTTGCCGGATTTGTGGCGACCTTGCCGGATTTATAGCGACCTTGCCTGAAAAGTGGCGACGTTGATTGATTTGTGGCGACCTTGCCGGATTCATGGCGACCTTGCCGGAGATGTGGCGACCTTGCCGGATTTATGGCGTCCCAGCCGGATTTATGGCGACCTCTCCGGAAATATGGCGACCTCGCCGGATTTATGGCGACCTTGCCGGAAATATGGCGACCTCGCCGGATTTATGGCGACCTTGCCGGAAATATGGCGACCTTGCCGGATTTATGGCGACCTCGCCGGAAATATGGCGACCTCGCCGGATTTATGGCGACCTTGCCGGAAATATGGCGACCTTGCCGGATTTGTGGCGACCTTGCCGGAAATATGGCGACATTGCCGGAAATGTGGCGACCCTGCCGGATTTGTGGCGACTTTGCCGAATTTATGGCGACCTTGCCGGAAATGTGGCGACCTTGCCGGATTCGTGGCGGCCTTGCCGGATTTATGGCGACATTCCCGGATTAATGGCGACCTTGCCGGAAATGTGGCGATCTTGCCGGAAATGTGGCGACCTTGCCGGATTTGTGGCGACCTTGCCGGATTTATGGCGACCTTACCGGGAATGTGGCGACCTTGCCGGATTTATGGCGACATTCCCGGATTAATGGCGACCTTGCCGGGGATGTGGCGACCTTGCCGGATTTATTGCGACCTTGCCGGATTCATGGCGACCTTGCCGGAAATGTGGCGCCCTTTCCGGATTTATGGCGACCTTGCCGGAATTGTGGCGACCTTGCCTTATTTGTGGCGACCTTGCCGGGTTTACGGCGACCTTGCCGCAAATGTGGCGACCTTGCCGGAAATGTGGCGACTTTGCCGGATTTGTGGCGACCTTGCCGGATTTATGGCGGTCTTGCCCGAAATGTGGCGACCTTGCCAGATTTATGGCGACATTCCCGGATTAATGGCGACATTGCCGTAAGTGTGGCGACCTTGCCGGATTTGTGGCGACATTGCCGGATTTATAGCGACCTTGCCTGAAATGTGGCGACCTTGACGGATTTGTGGCGACCTTGCCAGATTCATGCCGACCTTGCCGGGATGTGGCGACCTTGCCGGATTTATGGTGTCCCAGCCGGATTTATGGCGACCGTGCCGGAAATACGGGGACCTTGCCGGAGTTATGGTGACTTTGCAGATTTGTGGCGACATTGCCGGATTTATGGCGACCCTGCCGGATTTGTGGCGACTTTGCCGAATTTATGGCGACCTTGCCGGAAATGTGGCGACCTTGCCGGATTTGTGGCTGCCTTGCCGGATTTATGGCGACATTCCCGGATTAATGGCGACCTTGCCGGAAATGTGGCGATCTTGCCGGAAATGTGGCGACCTTGCCGGATTTGTGGCGACCTTGCCGGATTTATGGCGACCTTGCCGGAAATGTGGCGACCTTGCCGGATTTGTGGCGACGATGCCGGATTTCTTGCGACCTTGCCGCAAATGTGGCGACCTTGCCGGACTTGTGGCGACCTTGCCGGATTCATGGCGACCTTGCTGGAAATGTGGCGACCTTGCCGGATTTGTGGCAACCTTGCCGGATTTGTGGCGACCTTGCCGGATTCATGGCGACCTTGCCGGAAATGTGGCGACCTTGCCGAATTTGCGGCGACGATGCCGGATTTCTGGCGACCTTGCCGAAATGTTGGGACCTTGCCGGAATTATGGCGACCTTGCCGCAAATGTGGCGACTTTGCCGGATGTGTGGCGACCTTGCCGGATTTATGGCGACTTTACCGGAAATATGGTGACCTCGCCGGAAGTATGGCGACCTCGCCGGATTTATGGCGACCTTGCCGGAAATATGGCGGCCTTGCCGGAATTATGGCGACCTTGCCGCATTTGTGGCGACCTTGAAGGATTTATGGAAACCTTGCCGGAAATACGGCGACATTGCCGGAAATGTGGCGACCTTGCCGGATTCGTGGAGACCTTGTCGGATTTATGGCGACCTTGCCGGAAATGTGGCGACCTTGCCGGATTTGTTTCGACCTTGCCGGATTTATGGCGACCTTGCCTGAAATGTGGCGACCTTGACGGATTTGTGGCGACCTTGCCGGATTTATGGCGACCTTGACGGGGATGTGGCGACCTTACCGGATTTGTGGCGACCTTGCCGGATTTATAGCGACCTTGCCTTAAATTTGCCGACCTTGACGGATTTGTGGCGACCTTGCCAGATTCATGCCGACCTTGCCGGGGATGTGGCGACCTTGCCGGATTTCATGGCGTCCCAGCCGGATTTATGGCGACCGTGCCGGAATTACGGCGACCTTGCCGGAGCTATGGTGACTTTGCAGATTTATGGCGACCTTGCCGGATTTATGGCGACCTCGCCGGAAATATGGCGACCTCGCCGGATTTATGGCGACCTTGCCGGAAATATGGCGACCTCGCCGGATTTATGGCGACCTTGCCGAAAATATGGCGACCTTGCCGGATTTATGGCGACCTCGCCGGAAATATGGCGACCTCGCCGGATTTATGGCGACCTTGCCGGAAATATGGCGACCTTGCCGGATTTATTGCTACCTTGCCGCATATGTGTCCACCTTGCTGGATTTCTGGCGACATTGCCGGATTTCTGGCGACCTTGTGGGAATTGTGGCGACCTGGACGGATTTATGGCGACCTTGCCGGAAATGTGGCGACCTTGCCGGATTTGTGGCGACCTTGCCGGATTTATGGCGACTTTACCGGAATTATGGTGACCTCGCCGGAAGTATGGCGACCTCGCCGGATTTATGGCGACCTTGCCGGAAATATGGCGACCTTGCCGGATTTATGGCGACCTTGCCGCATTTGTGGCGACCTTGAAGGATTTATGGAGACCTTGCCGCAAATATGGCGACATTGCCGGAAATGTGGCGACCTTGCCGGATTCGTGGCGACCTTGTCGGATATATGGCGACCTTGCCGGAAATGTGGCGACCTTGCCGGATTTGTTTCGACCTTGCCGGATTTATGGCGACCTTGCCTGAAATGTGGCGACCTTGACGGATTTGTGGCGACATTGCCGGATTTATGGCGACCTTGACGGGGATGTGGCGACCTTACCGGATTTGTGGCGACCTTGCCGGATTTATGGCGACCTTGCCGGAATTGTGGCGACCTTGTCGTATTTGTGGCGGCCATGCCGGATTTATGGCGACCTTGCCGCAAATGTGGCGACCTTGCCGGAAATGTGGCGACCTTGCCGGACTTGTGGCGTACTTGCCGTATTTGTGGCTACCTTGCCGCATTTGTGGCGACCTTGAAGGATTTATGGAGACCTTGCCGGAAATATGGCGACATTGCCGGAAATGTGGCGACCTTGCCGGATTCGTGGCGACCTTGTCGGATATATGGCGACCTTGCCGGAAATGTGGCGACCTTGCCGGATTTGTTTCGACCTAGCCGGATTTATGGCGACCTTGCCTGAAATGTGGCGACCTTGACGGATTTGTGGCGACCTTGCCGGATTTATGGCGACCTTGACGGTGATGTGGCGACCTTACCGGATTTGTGGCGACCTTGCCGGATTTATGGCGACCTTGCCGGAATTGTGGCGACCTTGTCGTATTTGTGGCGGCCATGCCGGATTTATGGCGACCTTGCCGCAAATGTGGCGACCTTGCCGGAATTGTGGCGACCTTGCCGGACTTGTGGCGTACTTGCCGGATTTGTGGCTACCTTGCCGAATTTATGGCGACCTTGACGGAAATATGGCGACCTTGCCGGATTTGTGGCGACTTTGCAGATTTATGGCAAACTTGCCGGATTTATGGCGACTTTGCCGGAAATATGGTGACATCGCCGGAATTATGGCGACCTTGCCCGATTTATGGCGACCTCGCCGGAAATATGGCGACCTCGCCGGATTTATGGCGACCTTGCCGGATATATGGCGACCTTGCCGGATTTATGGCGACCTTGCCGCATTTGTGGCGACCTTGCCGGAAATGTGGCGACCTTGCCGGATTTTTGGCGACATTGCCGGATATATGGCGACCTTGCCTGAAATGTGGCGACCTTGACGGATTTGTGGCGACCTTGCCGGATTTATGGCGACCTTGACGGGGATGTGGCGACCTTACCGTATTTGTGGCGACCTTGCCGGATTTATGGCGACCTTGCCGGAATTGTGGCGACCTTGTCGTATTTGTGGTGGCCATGCCGGATTTATGGCGACCTTGCCGCAAATGTGGCGACCTTGCCGGATTTGTGGCGACCATGCCGAATTTATGGCGACCTTGTGGGATATGTGGCGACCTTGCCGGATTTATGTCGACCTTGCCGGAAATGTGGCGACCTTGCCGGATTTGTGGCGACCTTGCCGGACTTATGGCGACCTTGTGGGATTTGTGGCGACCTTGCCGGATTTATGGCGATTTGCCGGAAATGTGGCGACCTTGCCGGATTCATGGCGACCTTGCCGGAAATGTGGCGACCTTGCCGGATTCATGGCGACCTTGCCGGAAATGTGGCGACCTTGCCGGATTTGTGGCGACGATGCCGGATTTCTTGCGACCTTGCCGCAAATGTGGCGACCTTGCCGGATTTGTGGCGACCCTGCCGGATTTATGGCGACCTTATGGGATTTGTGGCGACCTTGACGTATTTATGGCGACCTTGCCGGACTTGTGGCGACCTTGCCGGTTTCATGGCGACCTTGCTGGAAATGTGGCAACTTTACCGGATTTGAGGCAACCTTGCCGGATTTGTGGCGACCTTGCCGGATTCATGGCGACCTTGCCGGAAATGTGGCGACCTTGCCGGATTTGCGGCGACGATGCCGGATTTCTGGCGACCTTGCCGAAATGTTGCGACCTTGCCGGAATTATGGCGACCTTGCCGGAAATGTGGCGACCTTGCCGGATGTGTGGCGACCTTGCCGGATTTATGGCGACTTTACCGGAAATATGGCGACCTCGCCGGAAGTATGGCGACCTCGCAGGATTTATGGCGACCTTGCCGGAAATGTGGCGACCTTGCCGGATTTGTTTCGACCTTGCCGGATTTATGGCGACCTTGCCTGAAATGTGGCGACCTTGACGGATTTGTGGCGACCTTGCCGGATTTATGGCGACCTTGACGGGGATGTGGCGACCTTACCGGATTTGTGGCGACCTTGCCGGATTTATGGCGACCTTGCCGGAATTGTGGCTACCTTGTCGTATTTGTGGCGGCCATGCCGGATTTATGGCGACCTTGCCGCAAATGTGGCGACCTTGCCGGAAATGTGGCGACCTTGCCGGACTTGTGGCGTACTTGCCGGATTTGTGGCTTCCTTGCCGAATTTATGGCGACCTTGACGGAAATATGGCGACCTTGCCGGATTTGTGGCGACCTTGCCGGATTTATGGCGCCCTTGTGGGATTTGTGGCGACCTTGCCGGATTTATGGCGACCTTGACGGGGATGTTGGCGACCTTACGTATTTGTGGTGGCCATGCCGGATTTATGGCGACCTTGCCGCAAATGTGGCGACCTTGCCGGATTTGTGGCGACCATGCCGAATTTATGGCGACCTTGTGGGATATGTGGCGACCTTGCCGGATTTATGTCGACCTTGCCGGAAATGTGGCGACCTTGCCGGATTTGTGGCGACCTTGCCGGATTTATGGCGACCTTGTGGGATTTGTGGCGACCTTGCCGGATTTATGGCGATTTGCCGGAAATGTGGCGACCCTGCCGGATTCATGGCGACCTTGCCGGAAATGTGGCGACCTTGCCGGATTCATGGCGACCTTGCCGGAAATGTGGCGACCTTGCCGGATTTGTGGCGACGATGTCGGATTTCTTGCGACCTTGCCGCAAATGTGGCGACCTTGCCGGATTTGTGGCGACCTTGCCGGATTTCTGGCGACCTTGTGGGATTTGTGGCGACCTTGACGGATTTATGGCGACCTTGCCGGACTTGTGGCGACCTTGCCGGATCCATGGCGACCTTGCTGGAAATGTGGCAACCTTACCGGATTTGTGGCAACCTTGCCGGATTTGTGGCGACCTTGCCGGATTCATGGCGACCTTGCCGGAAATGTGGCGACCTTGCCGGATTTGCGGCGACGATGCCGGATTTCTGGCGACCTAGCCGAAATGTTGCCACCTTGCCGGAATTATGGCGACCTTGCCGGAAATGTGGCAACCTTGCCGGATTTGTGGCGACCTTGCCGGATTTATGGCGACTTTACCGGAAATATGGCGACCTCGCCGGAAGTATGGCGACCTCGCCGGATTTATGGCGACCTTGCCGGAAATATGGCGACATTGCCGGAAATGTGGCGACCTTGCCGGATTCGTGGAGACCTTGTCGGATTTATGGCGACCTTGCCGGAAATGTGGCGACCTTGCCGGATTTGTTTCGACCTTGCCGGATTTATGGCGACCTTGCCTGAAATGTGGCGACCTTGACGAATTTGTGGCGACCTTGCCGGATTTATGGCGACCTTGACGGGGATGTGGCGACCTTACCGGATTTGTGGCGACCTTGCCGGATTTTATGCGACCTTGCCGGAATTGTGGCTACCTTGTCGTATTTGTGGCGGCCATGCCGGATTTATGGCGACCTTGCCGCGAATGTGGCGACCTTGCCGGAAATGTGGCGACCTTGCCGGACTTGTGGCGTACTTGCCGGATTTGTGGCTACCTTGCCGAATTTATGGCGACCTTGACGGAAATATGGCGACCTTGCCGGATTTGTGGCGACCTTGCCGGATTTATGGCGACCTTGTGGGATTTGTGGCGACCTTGCCGGATTTATGGCGACCTTGACGGGGATGTGGCGACCTTACCGGATTTGTGGCGACCTTGCCGGATTTATGGCGACCTTGCCGGAATTGTGGCGACCTTGTCGTATTTGTGGCGGCCATGCCGGATTTATGGCGACCTTGCCGCAAATGTGGCGACCTTGCCGGAAATGTGGCGACCTTGCCGGACTTGTGGCGTACTTGCCGGATTTGTGGCTACCTTGCCGAATTTATGGCGACCTTGACGGAAATATGGCGACCTTGCCGGATTTGTGGCGACCTTGCCGGATATATGGCGACCTTGCCGGATTTATGGCGACCTTGCCGCATTTGTGGCGACCTTGAAGGATTTATGGAGAGCTTGCCGGAAATATGGCGACATTACCGGAAATGTGGCGACCTTGCCGGATTCGTGGCGACCTTGTCGGATTTATGGCGGCCTTGCCGGAAATGTGGCGACCTTGCCGGATTTTTGGCGACATTGCCGGATATATGGCGACCTTGCCTGAAATGTGGCGACCTTGACGGATTTGTGGCGACCCTGCCGGATTTATGGCGACCTTGACGGGGATGTGGCGACCTTACCGGATTTGTGGCGACCTTGCCGGATTTATGGCGACATTGCCGGAATTGTGGCGACCTTGTCGTATTTGTGGTGGCCATGCCGGATTTATGGCGACCTTGCCGGATATATGGCGACCTTGCCGGATTTATGGCGACCTTGCCGCATTTGTGGCGACCTGGAAGGATTTATAGAGACCTTGCCGGAAATATGGCGACATTGCCGGAAATGTGGCGACCTTGCCGGATTCGTGGCGACCTTGTCGGATTTATGGCGGCCTTGCCGGAAATGTGGCGACCTTGCCGGATTTTTGGCGACATTGCCGGATATATGGCGACCTTGCCTGAAATGTGGCGACCTTGACGGATTTGTGGCGACCTTGCCGGATTTATGGCGACCTTGACGGGGATGTGGCGACCTTACCGGATTTGTGGCGACCTTGCCGGATTTATGGCGACCTTGCCGGAATTGTGGCGACCTTGTCGTATTTGTGGTGGCCATGCCGGATTTATGGCGACCTTGCCGCAAATGTGGCGATCTTGCCGGATTTGTGGCGACCATGCCGGATTTATGGCGACCTTGTGGGATATGTGGCGACCTTGCCGGATTCATGGCGACCTTGCCGGGAATGTGGCGACCTTGCCGGATTTGTGGCGACCTTGCCGGATTTATGGCGACCTTGTGGGATTTGTGGCGACCTTGCCGGATTTATGGCGATTTGCCGGAAATGTGGCGACCTTGCCGGATTCATGGAGACCTTGCCGGAAATGTGGCGACCTTGCCGGATTCATGGCGACCTTGCCGGAAATGTGGCGACCTTGCCGGATTTGTGGCGACGATGCCGGATTTCTTGCGACCTTGCCGCAAATGTGGCGACCTTGCCGGATTTGTGGCGACCTTGCCGGATTTATGGCGACCTTGTGGGATTTGTGGCGACCTTGATGGATTTATGGCGACCTTGCCGGACTTGTGGCGACCTTGCCGGATTCATGGCGACCTTGCTGGAAATGTGGCAACCTTACCGGATTTGTGGCAACCTTGCCGGATTTGTGGCGACCTTGCCGGATTCATGGCGACCTTGCCGGAAATGTGGCGACCTTGCCGGATTTGCGGCGACGATGCCGGATTTCTGGCGACCTTGCCGAAATGTTGCGACCTTGCCGGAATTATGGCGACCTTGCCGGAAATGTGGCGACCTTGCCGGATGTGTGGCGACCTTGCCGGATTTATGGCGACTTTACCGGAAATATGGCGACCTCGCCGGAAGTATGGCGACCTCGCCGGATTTATGGCGACCTTGCCGGAAATATGGCGACATTGCCGGAAATGTGGCGACCTTGCCGGATTCGTGGAGACCTTGTCGGATTTATGGCGACCTTGTCGGAAATGTGGCGACCTTGCCGGATTTGTTTCGACCTTGCCGGATTTATGGCGATCTTGCCTGAAATGTGGCGACCTTGACGAATTTGTGGCGACCTTGCCGGATTTATGGCGACCTTGACGGGGATGTGGCGACCTTACCGGATTTGTGGCGACCTTGCCGGATTTATGGCGACCTTGCCGGAATTGTGGCTACCTTGTCGTATTTGTGGCGGCCATGCCGGATTTATGGCGACCTTGCCGCAAATGTGGCGACCTTGCCGGAAATGTGGCGACCTTGCCGGACTTGTGGCGTACTTGCCGGATTTGTGGCTACCTTGCCGAATTTATGGCGACCTTGACGGAAATATGGCGACCTTGCCGGATTTGTGGCGACCTTGCCGGATTTATGGCGACATTGTGGGATTTGTGGCGACCTTGCCGGATTTATGGCGACCTTGACGGGGATGTGGCGACCTTACCGGATTTGTGGCGACCTTGTCGGATTTATGGCGACCTTGCCGGAATTGTGGCGACCTTGTCGTATTTGTGGCGGCCATGCCGGATTTATGGCGACCTTGCCGCAAATGTGGCGACCTTGCCTGAAATGTGGCGACCTTGCCGGATTCGTGGCGACCTTGTCGGATTTATGGCGGCCTTGCCGGAAATGTGGCGACCTTGCCGGATTTTTGGCGACATTGCCGGATATATGGCGACCTTGCCTGAAATGTGGCGACCTTGACGGATTTGTGGCGACCTTGCCGGATTTATGGCGACCTTGACGGGGATGTGGCGACCTTACCGGATTTGTGGCGACCTTGCCGGATTTATGGCGACCTTGCCGTAATTGTGGCGACCTTGTCGTATTTGTGGTGGCCATGCCGGATTTATGGCGACCTTGCCGCAAATGTGGCGACCTTGCCGGATTTGTGGCGACCATGCCGAATTTATGGCGACCTTGTGGGATATGTGGCGACCTTGCCGGATTTATGGCGACCTTGCCGGGAATGTGGCGACCTTGCCGGATTTGTGGCGACCTTGCCGGATTTATGGCGACCTTGTGGGATTTGTGGCGACCTTGACGGATTTATGGCGACCTTGCCGGACTTGTGGCGACCTGGCCGGATTCATGGCGACCTTGCTGGAAATGTGGCGACCTTGCCGGATTTGTGGCGACCTTGCCGGATTTGCGGCGACGATGCCGGATTTCTGGCGACCTTGCCGAAATGTTGCGACCTTGCCGTAATTATGGCGACCTTGCCGGAAATGTGGCGACCTTGCCGGATGTGTGGCGACCTTGCCGGATTTATGGCGACTTTACCGGAAATATGGTGACCTCGCCGGAAGTATGGCGACCTCGCCGGATTTATGGCGACCTTGCCGGAAATATGGCGGCCTTGCCGGATTTATGGCGACCTTGCCGCATTTGTGGCGACCATGAAGGATTTATGGAGACCTTGCCGGAAATATGGCGACATTGCCGGAAATGCGGCGACCTTGCCGGATTTGTTTCGACCTTGCCGGATTTATGGCGACCTTGCCTGAAATGTGGCGACCTTGACGGATTTGTGGCGACCTTGCCGGATTTATGGCGACCTTGACGGGGATGTGGCGACCTTGCCGGATTTGTGGCGACCTTGCCGGATTTATGGTGACGTTGCCGGAATGGTGGCGACCTTGTCGTATTTGTGGCGGCCATGCCGGATTTATGGCGACCTTGCCGCAAATGTGGCGACCTTGCCGGAAATGTGGCGACCTTGCCGGACTTGTGGCGTACTTGCCGGATTTGTGGCTACCTTGCCGAATTTATGGCGACCTTGACGGAAATATGGCAAACTTGCCGGATTTATGGCGACTTTGCCGGAAATATGGTGACATCGCCGGAATTATGGCGACCTTGCCCGATTTATGGCGACCTCGCCGGAAATATGGCGACCTCGCCGGATTTATGGCGACCTTGCCAGAAATATGGCGACCTTGCCGGATTTATGGCGACCTTGCCGCATTTGTGGCGACCTTGAAGGATTTAAGGAGACCTTGCCGGAAATATGGCGACATTGCCGGAAATGTGGCGACCTTGCCGGATTTGTGGCGACCTTGCCGGATTTATGGCGACCTTGCCTGAAATGTGGCGACCTTGACGGATTTGTGGCGACCTTGCCGGATTTATGGCGACCTTGACGGGGATGTGGCGACCTTACCGGATTTGTGGCGACCTTGCCGGATTTATGGCGACCTTGCCGGAATTGTGGCGACCTTGTCGTATTTGTGGCGGCCATGCCGGATTTATGGCGACCATGCCGCAAATGTGGCGACCTTGCCGGATTTGTGGCGACCTTGCCGGAAATGTGGCGACCTTGCCTGATTTGTGGCGACGATGCCGGATTTCTTGCGACCTTGCCGCAAATGTGGCGACCTTGCCGGATTTGTGGCGACCTTGCCGGATTTATGGCGACCTTGTGGGATTTGTGGCGACCTTGACGGATTTATGGCGACCTTGCCGGACTTGTGGTGACCTTGCCGGATTCATGGAGACCTTCCTGGAAATGTGGCGACCTTGCCGGATTTGTGGCAACCTTGCCGGATTTGTGGCGACCTTGACGGATTCATGGCGACCTTGCCGGAAATGTGGCGACCTTGCCGGAAATGTGGCGACCTTGCCGGATTTGCGGCGACGATGCCGGATTTCTGGCGACCTTGCCGAAATGTTGCGACCTTGCCGGAATTATGGCGACCTTGCCGGAAATGTGGCGACCTTGCCGGATGTGTGGCGGCCTTGCCGGATTTATGGCGACTTTACCGGAAATATGGTGACCTCGCCGGAAGTATGGCGACCTCGCCGGATTTATGGCGACCTTGCCGGAAATATGGCGGCCTTGCCGTATTTATGGCGACCTTGCCGCATTTGTGGCGACCTTGAAGGATTTATGGAGACCTTGCCGGAAATATGGCGACCTTGTGGGATTTGTGGCGACCTTGCCGGATTTATGGCGATTTGCCGTAAATGTGGCGACCTTGCCGGATTCATGGCGACCTTGCCGGAAATGTGGCGACCTTGCCTGATTTGTGGCGACGATGCCGGATTTCTTGCGACCTTGCCGCAAATGTGGCGACCTTGCCGGATTTGTGGCGACCTTGCCGGATTTATGGCGACCTTGTGGGATTTGTGGCGACCTTGACGGATTTATGGCGACCTTGCCGGACTTGTGGCGACCTTGTCGGATTCATGGAGACCTTGCTGGAAATGTGGTGACCTTGCCGGATTTGTGGCAACCTTGCCGGATTTGTGGCGACCTTGACGGATTCATGGCGACCTTGCCGGAAATGTGGCGACCTTGCCGGATTTGCGGCGACGATGCCGGATTTCTGGCGACCTTGCCGAAATGTTGCGACCTTGCCGGAATTATGGCGACCTTGCCGGAAATGTGGCGACCTTGCCGGATGTGTGGCGCCCTTTCCGGATTTATGGCGACTTTACCGGAAATATGGTGACCTCGCCGGAAGTATGGCGACCTCGCCGGATTTATGGCGACCTTGCCGGAAATATGGCGGCCTTGCCGTATTTATGGCGACCTTGCCGCATTTGTGGCGACCTTGAAGGATTTATGGAGACCTTGCCGGAAATATGGCGACATTGCCGGAAATGTGGCGACCATGCCGGATTCGTGGAGACCTTGTCGGATTTATGGCGACCTTGCCGGAAATTTGGCGACCTTGCCGGATTTGTTTCGACCTTGCCGGATTTATGGCGACCTTGCCTGTAATGTGGCGACCTTGACGGATTTGTGGCGACCTTGCCGGATTTATGGCGACCTTGACGGGGATGTGGCGACCTTGCCGGATTTGTGGCGACCTTGCCGGATTTATGGTGACGTTGCCGGAATGGTGGCGACCTTGTCGTATTTGTGGCGGCCATGCCGGATTTATGGCGACCTTGCCGCAAATGTGGCGACCTTGCCGGAAATGTGGCGACCTTGCCGGACTTGTGGCGTACTTGCGATTTGTGGCTACCTTGCCGAATTTATGGCGACCTTGACGGAAATATGGCAAACTTGCCGGATTTATGGCGACTTTGCCGGAAATATGGTGACATCGCCGGAATTATGGCGACCTTGCCCGATTTATGGCGACCTCGCCGGAAATATGGCGACCTCGCCGGATTTATGGCGACCTTGCCAGAAATATGGCGACCTTGCCGGATTTATGGCGACCTTGCCGCATTTGTGGCGACCTTGAAGGATTTATGGAGACCTTGCCGGAAATATGGCGACATTGCCGGAAATGTGGCGACCTTGCCGGATTCGTGGCGACCTTGCCGGATTTATGGCGACCTTGCCTGAAATGTGGCGACCTTGACGGATTTGTGGCGACCTTGCCGGATTTATGGCGACCTTGACGGGGATGTGGCGACCTTACCGGATTTGTGGCGACCTTGCCGGATTTATGGCGACCTTGCCGGAATTGTGGCGACCTTGTCGTATTTGTGGCGGCCATGCCGGATTTATGGCGACCATGCCGCAAATGTGGCGACCTTGCCGGATTTGTGGCGACCATGCCGGATTTATGGCGACCTTGTGGGATATGTGGCGACCTTGCCGGATTTATGGCGACCTTGCCGGAAATGTGGCGACCTTGCCGGAATTGTGGCGTACTTGCCGGATTTGTGGCTAACTTGCCGAATTTATGGCGACCTTGACGGAAATATGGCGACCTTGCCGGATTTGTGGCAACCTTGCCGTAAATATGGCGACGTTGCCGTATTTATGGCGTCCTAGCCGGATTTATGGCGACGGTGCCGGAAATACGGCGACCGTGCCGGAGTTATGGCGAATTTGCAGATTTATGGCGACGTTGCCGGATTTATGGCGACCTTGTGGGATTTGTGGCGACCTTGACGGATTTATGGCGACCTTGCCGGACTTGTGGCGACCTTGCTGGATTCATGGCGACCTTGCTGGAAATGTGGCGACCTTGCCGGATTTGTGGCGACCTTGCCTGATTTGTGGCGACCTTGCCGGATTCATGGCGACCTTGCCGGAAATGTGGCGACCTTGCCGGATTTGCTGCGACGATGCCGGATTTCTGGCGAACTTGCCGAAATGTTGCGACCTTGCCGGAATTATGGCGACCTTGCCGGAAATGTGGCGACCTTGCCGAATGTGTGGCGACCTTGCCGGATTTATGGCGACTTTACCGGAAATATGGTGACCTCGCCGGAAGTATGGCGACCTCGCCGGATTTATGGCGACCTTGCCGGAAATATGGCGGCCTTGCCGGATTTATGGCGACCTTGCCCCATTTGTGGCGACCTTGAAGGATTTATGGAGACCTTGCCGGAAATATGGCGACATTGCCGGAAATGTGGCGACCTTGCCGGATTCGTGGAGACCTTGTCGGATTTATGGCGACCTTGCCGGAAATGTGACGACCTTGCCGGATTTGTTTCGACCTTGCCGGATTTATCGCGACCTTGCCTGAAATGTGGCGACCTTGACGGATTTGTGGCGACCTTGCCGGATTTATGGCGACCTTGACGGGGGTGGCGACCTTACCGGGTTTGTGGCGACCTTGCCGGATTTATGGTGACCTTGCCGGAATTGTGGCGACCTTGTCGTATTTGTGGCGGCCATGCCGGATTTATGGCGACCTTGCCGCAAATGTGGCGACCTTGCCGGAAATGTGGCGACCTTGCCGGATTTATGGCGACCTTGTGGGATATGTGGCGACCTTGTCGGATTTATGGCGACCTTGCCGGAAATGTGGCGACCTTGCCGGACTTGTGGCGTACTTGCCGGATTTGTGGCTAACTTGCCGAATTCATGGCGACCTTGACGGAAATATGGCGACCTTGCCGGATTTGTGGCAAACTTGCCGGAAATATGGCGAACTTGCCGTATTTATGGCGTCCTAGCCGGATTTATGGCGACGGTGCCGGAAATACGGCGACCGTGCCGGAGTTATGGCGAATTTGCAGATTTATGGCGACGTTGCCGGATTTATGGCGACCTTGTGGGATTTGTGGCGACCTTGACGGATTTATGGCGACCTTGCCGGACTTGTGGCGACCTTGCCGGATTCATGGCGACCTTGCTGGAAATGTGGCAACCTTGCCGGATTTGTGGCGACCTTGCCGGATTTGTGGCGACCTTGCCGGATTCATGGCGACCTTGCCGGAAATGTGGCGACCTTGCCGGATTTTAGGCGACGATGCCGGATTTCTGGCGACCTTGCCGAAATGTTGCGACCTTGCCGGAATTATGGCGACCTTGCCGGAAATGTGGCGACCTTGCCGGATGTGTGGCGACCTTGCCGGATTTATGGCGACTTTACCGGAAATATGGTGACCTCGCCGGAAGTATGGCGACCTCGCCGAATTTATGGCGACCTTGCCGGAAATATGGCGGCCTTGCCGGATTTATGGCGACCTTGCCGCATTTGTGGCGACCTTGAAGGATTTATGGAGACCTTGCCGGAAATATGGCGACATTGCCGGAAATGTGGCGACCTTGCAGGATTCGTGGAGACCTTGTCGGATTTATGGCGCCCTTGCCGGAAATGTGGCGACATTGCCGGATTTGTTTCGACCTTGCCGGATTTATGGCGACCTTGCCTGAAATGTGGCGACCTTGACGGATTTGTGGCGACCTTGCCGGATTTATGGAGACCTTGACGGGGATGTGGCGACCTTAACGGATTTGTGGCGACCTTGCCGGATTTATGGTGACCTTGCCGAATTGTGGCGACCTTGTCGTATTTGTGGCGGCCATGCCGGATTTATGGCGACCTTGCCGCAAATGTGGCGACCTTGCCGGAAATGTGGCGACCTTGCCGGACTTGTGGCGTACTTGCCGGATTTGTGGCTACCTTGCCGTATTTATGGCGACCTTGACGGAAATATGGCGACCTTGCCGCATTTGTGGCGACTTTGCAGATTTATGGTAAACTTGCCGGATTTATGGCGACTTTGCCGGAAATATGGTGACATCGCCGGAATTATGGCGACCTTGCCCGATTTATGGCGAACTCGCCGGAAATATGGCGACCTCGCCGGATTTATGGCGACCTTGCCGGAAATATGGCGACCTTGCCGGATTTATGGCGACCTTGCCGCATTTGTGGCGACTTTGCAGGATTTATGGAGACCTTGCCGGAAATATGGCGACATTGCCGGAAATGTGGCGACCTTGCCGGATTCGTGGCGACCTTGTCGGATTTATGGCGACCTTGCCGGAAAAGTGGCGACCTTGCCGGATTTGTGGCGACGTTGCCGGATTTATGGCGACCTTGCCTGAAATTTGGCGACCTTGACGGATTTGTGGCGACCTTGCCGGATTTATGGCGACCTTGACGGGGATGTGGCGACCTTACCGGATTTGTGGTGACCTTGCCGGATTTATGGCGACCTTGCCGGAATTGTGGCGACCATGCCGGATTTATGGCGACCTTGTGGGATATGTGGCGACCTTGCCGGATTTATGGCGACCTTGCCGGAAATGTGGCGACCTTGCCGGACTTGTGGCGTACTTGCCGGATTTGTGGCTAACTTGCCGAATTTATGGCGACCTTGACGGAAATATGGCGACCTTGCCGGATTTGTGGCAACTTGCCGTAAATATGGCGACCTTGCCGTATTTATGGCGTCCTAGCCGGATTTATGGCGACCGTGCCGGAAAAACGGCGACCGTGCCGGAGTTATGGCGACTTTGCAAATTCATGGCGACCTTGCCGGATTTATGGCGACTTTACCGGAAATATGGCGACCTCGTCGGAATTATGGCGACCTTGCCGGATTTATTGCGAACTCGCCGGAAATATGGCGACCTCGCCGGATTTATGGCGACCTTGCCGGAAATATGGCCACCTTGCCGGATTTATGGCGACCTTGCCGCATTTGTGGAGACCTTGCCGGATTTATGTCGACCTTGCCGGAAATGTGGCGACCTTGCCGGATTAGTGGCGACCTTGCCGGATTTATGGCGATCTTTCCGGAAATGTGGCGACCTTGCCGGATTTATTACGACCTTGTCGGATTTGCGGCGAACGCCGAATTTATGGCGACCTTGCCGGAAATACGACGACCTTGCCGGAGTTATGGCGACTTTGCAGATTTATGGCAAACATGCCGGATTTATGTCGACTTTGTCGGAACTATGGCGACCTTGCCGGATTTGTGGCGACCTTGCCGGATTTATGGCGACCTTGCCGGGAATGTGGCGACCTTGCCGGATTTATGGCGACATTCCCGGATTAATGGCGACCTTGCCGCAAATGTGGCGACGTTGCCGGAAATGTGGCGACCTTGCCGCATTTGTGGCGACCCTGCTGGATTTGTGTCGACCTTGCCGGATTTATGGCGACCTTGCCGGAAATGTGGCGACCTTGCCGGAAATGTGGCGACCTTGCCGGACTTGTGGCGTACTTGCCGGATTTGTGGCTACCTTGCCGTATTTATGGCGACCTTGACGGAAATATGGCGACCTTGCCGCATTTGTGGCGACTTTGCAGATTTATGGTAAACTTGCCGGATTTATGGCGACTTTGCCGGAAATATGGTGACATCGCCGGAATTATGGCGACCTTGCCCGATTTATGGCGACCTCGCCGGAAATATGGCGACCTCGCCGGATTTATGGCGACCTTGCCGGAAATATGGCGACCTTGCCGGATTTATGGCGACCTTGCCGCATTTGTGGCGACTTTGCAGGATTTATGGAGACCTTGCCGGAAATATGGCGACATTGCCGGAAATGTGGCGACCTTGCCGGATTCGTGGCGACCTTGTCGGATTTATGGCGACCTTGCCGGAAAAGTGGCGACCTTGCCGGATTTGTGGCGACGTTGCCGGATTTATGGCGACCTTGCCTGAAATTTGGCGACCTTGACGGATTTGTGGCGACCTTGCCGGATTTATGGCGACCTTGACGGGGATGTGGCGACCTTACCGGATTTGTGGTGACCTTGCCGGATTTATGGCGACCTTGCCGGAATTGTGGCGACCATGCCGGATTTATGGCGACCTTGTGGGATATGTGGCGACCTTGCCGGATTTATGGCGACCTTGCCGGAAATGTGGCGACCTTGCCGGACTTGTGGCGTACTTGCCGGATTTGTGGCTAACTTGCCGAATTTATGGCGACCTTGACGGAAATATGGCGACCTTGCCGGATTTGTGGCAACTTGCCGTAAATATGGCGACCTTGCCGTATTTATGGCGTCCTAGCCGGATTTATGGCGACCGTGCCGGAAAAACGGCGACCGTGCCGGAGTTATGGCGACTTTGCAAATTTATGGCGACCTTGCCGGATTTATGGCGACTTTACCGGAAATATGGCGACCTCGTCGGAATTATGGCGACCTTGCCGGATTTATTGCGAACTCGCCGGAAATATGGCGACCTCGCCGGATTTATGGCGACCTTGCCGGAAATATGGCCACCTTGCCGGATTTATGGCGACCTTGCCGCATTTGTGGAGACCTTGCCGGATTTATGTCGACCTTGCCGGAAATGTGGCGACCTTGCCGGATTAGTGGCGACCTTGCCGGATTTATGGCGATCTTTCCGGAAATGTGGCGACCTTGCCGGATTTATTACGACCTTGTCGGATTTGCGGCGAACGCCGAATTTATGGCGACCTTGCCGGAAATACGACGACCTTGCCGGAGTTATGGCGACTTTGCAGATTTATGGCAAACATGCCGGATTTATGTCGACTTTGTCGGAACTATGGCGACCTTGCCGGATTTGTGGCGACCTTGCCGGATTTATGGCGACCTTGCCGGGAATGTGGCGACCTTGCCGGATTTATGGCGACATTCCCGGATTAATGGCGACCTTGCCGCAAATGTGGCGACGTTGCCGGAAATGTGGCGACCTTGCCGCATTTGTGGCGACCCTGCTGGATTTGTGTCGACCTTGCCGGATTTATGGCGACCTTGCCGGAAATGTGGCGACCTTGCCGGATTTGTGGCGACCTTGCCCGGAATGTGGCGACCTTGCCGGATTTATGGCGACATTCCCGGATTAATGGCGACCTTGCCGGAAATGTGGCGACATTGCCGGATTTGTGGCGACCTTGCCGGATATATGGCGACCTTGCCTGAAATGTGGCGACCTTGACGGATTTGTGGCGACCTTGACGGATTCATGGCGAACTTGCTGGGGATGTGGCGACCTTGCCGGATTTATGGCGTCCTAGCCGGATTTATGGCGACCGTGCCGGAAATACGGCGACCTTGCCGGAGTTTTGGTGCCTTTGCAGATTTATGGTGACCTTGCCGGATGTATGCCGACTTTGCGGGATATATGGCGACCTCGCCGGAATTATGCCGACCTTGTCGGATTTATGGCGAGCTGGCCGGAAATATGGCGACCTCGACGGAAATGTTGCGATCTTGCCGGATTTTTGGCGACTTTGCCGGATGTATGGCGACCTCGCCGGAAATGTGGCGACCTTGCCCGGTTTGTGGCGAACTTGCCGGATTCATGGCGATCTTACCGGAAATGTGGCGACCCTGCCGGATTTATGGCGACCTTGCCGGCAATATGGCGACCTTGCCGTATTTGGGGCGACCTTGCCGGATTTATGGCGACATTGCCGGAAATATTACGACCTTGCCGGATTTGTGGCGACCTTGCCGGATTTATGGCGACCTAACCGGAAATATGACAACCTTGCCGCATTTGTGGCGACCTTGCCGGATTTGTGGCGACCTTGCCGGATTAATCGCGACCTTGCCGGAAATATAGCGACCTTGCCGCATTTGTGGCGACCTTGCCGGAAATGTGGCGACCTTGCCGGATTAGTGGCGACCTTGCCGGATTTATGGCGATCTTTCCGGAAATGTGGCGACCTTGCCGGATTTATTACGACCTTGTCGGATTTGCGGCGAACGCCGAATTTATGGCGACCTTGCCGGAAATACGACGACCTTGCCGGAGTTATGGCGACTTTGCAGATTTATGGCAAACATGCCGGATTTATGTCGACTTTGTCGGAACTATGGCGACCTTGCCGGATTTGTGGCGACCTTGCCGGATTTATGGCGACCTTGCCGGGAATGTGGCGACCTTGCCGGATTTATGGCGACATTCCCGGATTAATGGCGACCTTGCCGCAAATGTGGCGACGTTGCCGGAAATGTGGCGACCTTGCCGCATTTGTGGCGACCCTGCTGGATTTGTGTCGACCTTGCCGGATTTATGGCGACCTTGCCGGAAATGTGGCGACCTTGCCGGAAATGTGGCGACCTTGCCGGACTTGTGGCGTACTTGCCGGATTTGTGGCTACCTTGCCGTATTTATGGCGACCTTGACGGAAATATGGCGACCTTGCCGCATTTGTGGCGACTTTGCAGATTTATGGTAAACTTGCCGGATTTATGGCGACTTTGCCGGAAATATGGTGACATCGCCGGAATTATGGCGACCTTGCCCGATTTATGGCGACCTCGCCGGAAATATGGCGACCTCGCCGGATTTATGGCGACCTTGCCGGAAATATGGCGACCTTGCCGGATTTATGGCGACCTTGCCGCATTTGTGGCGACTTTGCAGGATTTATGGAGACCTTGCCGGAAATATGGCGACATTGCCGGAAATGTGGCGACCTTGCCGGATTCGTGGCGACCTTGTCGGATTTATGGCGACCTTGCCGGAAAAGTGGCGACCTTGCCGGATTTGTGGCGACGTTGCCGGATTTATGGCGACCTTGCCTGAAATTTGGCGACCTTGACGGATTTGTGGCGACCTTGCCGGATTTATGGCGACCTTGACGGGGATGTGGCGACCTTACCGGATTTGTGGTGACCTTGCCGGATTTATGGCGACCTTGCCGGAATTGTGGCGACCATGCCGGATTTATGGCGACCTTGTGGGATATGTGGCGACCTTGCCGGATTTATGGCGACCTTGCCGGAAATGTGGCGACCTTGCCGGACTTGTGGCGTACTTGCCGGATTTGTGGCTAACTTGCCGAATTTATGGCGACCTTGACGGAAATATGGCGACCTTGCCGGATTTGTGGCAACTTGCCGTAAATATGGCGACCTTGCCGTATTTATGGCGTCCTAGCCGGATTTATGGCGACCGTGCCGGAAAAACGGCGACCGTGCCGGAGTTATGGCGACTTTGCAAATTTATGGCGACCTTGCCGGATTTATGGCGACTTTACCGGAAATATGGCGACCTCGTCGGAATTATGGCGACCTTGCCGGATTTATTGCGAACTCGCCGGAAATATGGCGACCTCGCCGGATTTATGGCGACCTTGCCGGAAATATGGCCACCTTGCCGGATTTATGGCGACCTTGCCGCATTTGTGGAGACCTTGCCGGATTTATGTCGACCTTGCCGGAAATGTGGCGACCTTGCCGGATTAGTGGCGACCTTGCCGGATTTATGGCGATCTTTCCGGAAATGTGGCGACCTTGCCGGATTTATTACGACCTTGTCGGATTTGCGGCGAACGCCGAATTTATGGCGACCTTGCCGGAAATACGACGACCTTGCCGGAGTTATGGCGACTTTGCAGATTTATGGCAAACATGCCGGATTTATGTCGACTTTGTCGGAACTATGGCGACCTTGCCGGATTTGTGGCGACCTTGCCGGATTTATGGCGACCTTGCCGGGAATGTGGCGACCTTGCCGGATTTATGGCGACATTCCCGGATTAATGGCGACCTTGCCGCAAATGTGGCGACGTTGCCGGAAATGTGGCGACCTTGCCGCATTTGTGGCGACCCTGCTGGATTTGTGTCGACCTTGCCGGATTTATGGCGACCTTGCCGGAAATGTGGCGACCTTGCCGGATTTGTGGCGACCTTGCCCGGAATGTGGCGACCTTGCCGGATTTATGGCGACATTCCCGGATTAATGGCGACCTTGCCGGAAATGTGGCGACATTGCCGGATTTGTGGCGACCTTGCCGGATATATGGCGACCTTGCCTGAAATGTGGCGACCTTGACGGATTTGTGGCGACCTTGACGGATTCATGGCGAACTTGCTGGGGATGTGGCGACCTTGCCGGATTTATGGCGTCCTAGCCGGATTTATGGCGACCGTGCCGGAAATACGGCGACCTTGCCGGAGTTTTGGTGCCTTTGCAGATTTATGGTGACCTTGCCGGATGTATGCCGACTTTGCGGGATATATGGCGACCTCGCCGGAATTATGCCGACCTTGTCGGATTCATGGCGAGCTGGCCGGAAATATGGCGACCTCGACGGAAATGTTGCGATCTTGCCGGATTTTTGGCGACTTTGCCGGATGTATGGCGACCTCGCCGGAAATGTGGCGACCTTGCCCGGTTTGTGGCGAACTTGCCGGATTCATGGCGATCTTACCGGAAATGTGGCGACCCTGCCGGATTTATGGCGACCTTGCCGGCAATATGGCGACCTTGCCGTATTTGGGGCGACCTTGCCGGATTTATGGCGACATTGCCGGAAATATTACGACCTTGCCGGATTTGTGGCGACCTTGCCGGATTTATGGCGACCTAACCGGAAATATGACAACCTTGCCGCATTTGTGGCGACCTTGCCGGATTTGTGGCGACCTTGCCGGATTAATGGCGACCTTGCCGGAAATATGGCGACCTTGCCGCATTTGTGGCGACCTTGCCGGATTTATGGTGACCTAGCGGAAAATATGGCGACCTTGCCGGAAATGTGGCGACCTTGCCGGATTTATGGCGAACTTGCCGGATTTATGGCGACCTTGCCGGAAATGTGGCGACCTTGGCGGATTTGTGGCGACCTTGCCGGATTTATGGCGATCTTGCCGGAAATGTGGCGACCTTGCCGGATTTATGGCGACCTTGCCGGATTTATGGCGAAATTCCCGGATTAATGGCGACCTTGCCGTAAATGTGGCGACCTTGCCGGATTTGTGGCGACCTTGCCCGATTTATGGCGACCTTGCCTGAAATGTGGCGACCTTGACGGATTTGTGTCGACCTTGCCGGATTTATGGCGACATTGCCGGAATTGTGGTGACCTTGCCGGAATTGTGGCGACGCCGGATTTATGGCGACTTTGTGGGATTTGTGGCGACCTTGCCGGATTTATGGCGACCTTGCCGCAAATGTGGCGACCTTGCCGGATTCATGGCGACCTTGCCGGAAATGTGGCGTCCTTGCCAGGTTTGTGGCGACGATGCCGGATTTCTGGCGAATTTGCCGAAATGTTGCGAACTTGCCGGATTTGTGGCGACCTTCCCGGATCTATGGCGACCTTGCCGGAAATGTGGCGACCTTGCCGGATTTGACGCGACCTTGCCGGAAATATGGCGACCTTGCCGGATTTATGGCGTCGTAGCCGAATTGATGGCGACCGTGCCGGAAATACGACGACCTTGCCGGAGTTATGGCGACTTTGCAGATTTATGGCAAACTTGCCGGATTTATGGCGACTTTGCCGGAACTATGGCGACTTCGCCGGAATTATGGCGACCTTGCCCGATTTATGGCGACCTCGCGGGAAATATGGCGACCTCGCCGGAAATATGGCGACCTCGCCGGATTTATGGCGACCTTGCCGGAAATATGGCGACATTGCCGCAAATGTGGCGACCTTGCCGGATTTGTGCCGACCTTGCCGGATTTATGGCGAGCTTGCCGGAAATGTGGCGACCTTGCCGGATTTGTGGCGACCTTGCCGGATTTATGGCGAACTTGCCGGGAATGTGGCGACCTTGCCGGATTTATGGCGACATTCCCGGATTAATGGCGACCTTGCCGGAAATGTGGCGACCTTGCCGGAAATGTGGCGACCTTGCCGCATTTGTGGCGACCCTGCTGGATTTGTGGCGACCTTGCCGGATTTATGGCGACCTTGCCGGAAATGTGGCGACCTTGCCGGATTTGTGGCTACCTTGCCGGATTTATGGCGATCTTGCCCGGAATGTGGCGACCTTGCCGGATTTATGGCGACATTCCCGGATTAATGGCGACCTTGCCGGAAATGTGGCGACATTGCCGGATTTGTGGCGACCTTGCCGGATATATGGCGACCTTGCCTGAAATGTGGCGACCTTGACGGACTTGTGGCGACCTTGACGGATTCATGGCGAACTTGCCGGGGATGTGGCGACCTTGCCGGATTTATGGCGTCATAGCCGGAATTATGCCGACCTTGTCGGATTTATGGCGACCTGGCCGCAAATATGGCGACCTCGCCGGATTTATGGCGACCTTGCCGGATTGTTGGCGACCTCGCCGGGAATGTGGCGATCTTGCCGGATATGTGGCGACCCTGACGGATTTATGGCGACTTCGACGGAAATGTTGCGACCTTGCCGGATTTATGGCGACCTTGCCGGAAATATAACGACCTTGCCGGATTTGTGGCGACCTTGCCGGATTTATGGCGACCTTGCCGGGAATGTGGCGACCTTGCCGGATTTATTGCGAAATTCCCGGATTAATGGCGACCTTGCCGGAAATATTACGACATTGCCGGATTTGTGGCGACCTTGCCGGATTTATGGCGACCTAGCCGGAAATATGACAACCTTGGCGGATTTTTGGCGATCCTGCCGGGTTTGTGTCGACCTTGCCGGATTAATGGCGACCTTGCCGGAAATATGGCGACCTTGCCGCATTTGTGGCGACCTTGCCGGATTTATGGTGACCTAGCGGGAAATATGGCGACCTTGCCGGAAATGTGGCGACCTTGCCGGATTTGTGGCGACCTTGCCGGATTTATGGCGACCTTGCCGGAAATGTGGCGACCTTGGCGGATTTGTGGCGACCTTGCCGGATTTATGGCGATCTTGCCGGAAATGTGGCGACCTTGCCGGATTTATGGCGACCTTGTCGGATTTGTGGCGATCTTGCCGGATTTATGGCGACATTGCCGGAAATGTGGCGACCTTGCCGCATTTGTGGCGACCTTGCTGGATTTGTGGCGACCTTGCCGGATTTATGGCGACCTTGCCGGAAATGTGGCGACCTTGCCGGATTTGCGGCGACCTTGACGGATTTATGGCAACCTTGCCGGGAATGTGGCGACCTTGCCGGATTTATTGCGAAATTCCCGGATTAATGGCGACCTTGCCGGAAATGTGGCGACCTTGCCGGATTTGTGGCGACCTTGCCCGATTTATGGCGACCTTGCCTGAAATGTGGCGACCTTGACAGATTTGTGGCGTCCTTGACGGATTTATGGCGACCTTGCCGGGGATGTGGCGACCTTACCGGATTTGTGTCGACCTTGCCGGATTTATGGCGACATTGCCGGAATTGTGGTGACCTTGCCGGAGTTGTGGCGACCTTGCCGGATTTATGGCGACTTTGCAGATTTATGGCAAACTTGCCGGATTTATGGCGACTTTGCCGGAACTATGGCGACCTTGCCCGATTTGTGGCGACCTCGCCCGAAATATGGCGACCTCGCCGGAAATATGGCGACCTTGCCGGAAATATGGCCACCTTGCCGGATTTATGGCGACCTTGCCGCATTTATGGAGACCTTGCCGGATTTATGGCAACCTTGCCGGAAATGTGGCGACCTTGCCGGATTTGTGGCGACCTTGCCGGATTTATGGCGACCTTGCAGGGAATGTGGCGACCTTGCCGGATTTATGGCGAAATTCGCGGATTATTGGCTACCTTGCCGGAAATGTGACGACCTTGCCGGAAATGTGGCGACCTTGCCGCATTTGTGGCGACCCCGCTGGATTTGTGGCGACCTTGCCGGATTTATGGCGACCTTGCCGGAAATGTGGCGACCTTGCAGATTTGTGGCGACCTTGACGGATTTATGCCGACCTTGACGGGAATGGGGCTACCTTGCCGGATTTATGGCGACATTCCCGGATTAATGGCGAACTTGCCAGAAATGTGGCGACCTTGCCGGATTTGTGGCGACCTTGCCGGATTTATGGCGACTTTGCCGGGAATGTGGCGACCTTCCCTGATTTGTGGCCACCTTGCCGGATTTATGGCGTCCATGCCGGAAATATGGTCACCTTGCCGGATTTGTGGCGACCTTGCCGGAATTACGGCGAACCTGCCGGAAATATGGCGACCTTGCCGGATTTGTGGCGTCCTTTCCGGATTTATGGCGACCTTGCCGGGATTATGGAGACCTTGCCCGATTAGTGGAGGCTTTGGCGGATTTATGGCGACCGTGCAGGAAAGATGGCGACCTTGCCGCATTTGTGGCGACCTTGCCGGATTTATGGCGACCGTGCCGGAAGTATGGCGACCTTGCCGGATTTATGGGGGCCTTGCCGGAAATATGGCCACCGTGCGGGAAATATGGCGACCTTGCCGGTTTATGGCGACCTTGCAGGATTTGTGGCAACCTTGCCGGAAAAATGGTGACCTCGCCGGATTTATGGCGACCTTGCGGGATATGTGGCGACCTTGCCGGATTTATGGCGACCTCGCCGGATTTATTACGACCTTGCCGGATTTGTGGCGACCTTGCCGGATTGTTGGTGACCTCGCCGGGAATGTGGCGATCTTGCCGGATATGTGGCGACCTTGATTGATTTATGGCGACCTCGACGGAAATGTTGCGGTCTTGCCGGATTTTTGGCGACTTTGCCGGATGTATGGCGACCTCGCCGGAAATGTGGCGACCTTGCCTGGTTTGTGGCGAACTTGCCAGATTCGTGGCGATCTTGCCGGAAATGTGGCGACCTTGCCGGATTTATGGCGACCTTGCCGGCAATATGGCGACCTTGCCGGATTTGGGGCGACCTTGCCGGATTTATGGCGACCTTGCCGGAAATATTACGACCTTGCCGGATTCGTGGCGACCTTGCCGGATTTATGGCGACCTAGCCGAAAATATGACAACCTTGCCGGATTCGTGGCGACCTTGCCGGATTTATGGCGACCTTGCCGGATTTATGGTGACCTAGCGGAAAATATGGCGACCGTGCCGGAAATGTGGCGACCTTGCCCGATTTGTGGCGACCTTGCCGGATTTATGGCGATCTTGCCGGAAATGTGGCGACCTTGGTGGATTTGTGGCGACATTGCCGGATTTATGGCGATCTTGCCGGAAATGTGGCGAGCTTGCCGCATTTATGGCGACCTTGTCGGATTTGTGGCGAACTTGCCGGATTTATGGCGACCTTGTGGGATTTGTGGCGACCTTGACGAATTTATGGCGACCTTGCCGGACTTGTGGCGACCTTGCCGGATTCATGGCGACCTTGCTGGAAATGTGGCAACATTACCGGACTTGTGGCAACCTTGCCGGATTTGTGGCGACCATGCCGGATTCATGGCGACCTTGCCGGAAATGTGGCGACCTTGCCGGATTTGCGGCGACGATGCCGGATTTCTGGCGACCTTGCCGAAATGTTGCGACCTTGCCGGAATTATGGCGACCTTGCCGGGTATGTGGCGACCTTGCCGGATGTGTGGCGACCTTGCCGGATTTATGGCGACTTTACCGGAAATATGGCGACCTCGCCGGAAGTATGGCGAGCTCGCCGGATTTATGGCGATCTTGCCGGAAATGTGGCGACCTTGCCGGATTTGTTTCGACCTTGCCGGATTTATGGCGATCTTGCCTGAAATGTGGCGACCTTGACGAATTTGTGGCGACCTTGCCGGATTTATGGCGACCTTGACGGGGATGTGGCGACCTTACCGGATTTGTGGCGACCTTGCCGGATTTATGGCGACCTTGCCGTAATTGTGTCTACCTTGTCGTATTTGTGGCGGCCATGCCGGATTTATGGCGACCTTGCCGCAAATGTGGCGACCTTGCCGGATTTATTACGACCTTGTCGGATTTGCGGCGAACGCCGAATTTATGGCGACCTTGCCGGAAATACGACGACCTTGCCGGAGTTATGGCGACTTTGCAGATTTATGGCAAACATGCCGGATTTATGTCGACTTTGTCGGAACTATGGCGACCTTGCCGGATTTGTGGCGACCTTGCCGGATTTATGGCGACCTTGCCGGGAATGTGGCGACCTTGCCGGATTTATGGCGACATTCCCGGATTAATGGCGACCTTGCCGCAAATGTGGCGACGTTGCCGGAAATGTGGCGACCTTGCCGCATTTGTGGCGACCCTGCTGGATTTGTGTCGACCTTGCCGGATTTATGGCGACCTTGCCGGAAATGTGGCGACCTTGCCGGATTTGTGGCGACCTTGCCCGGAATGTGGCGACCTTGCCGGATTTATGGCGACATTCCCGGATTAATGGCGACCTTGCCGGAAATGTGGCGACATTGCCGGATTTGTGGCGACCTTGCCGGATATATGGCGACCTTGCCTGAAATGTGGCGACCTTGACGGATTTGTGGCGACCTTGACGGATTCATGGCGAACTTGCTGGGGATGTGGCGACCTTGCCGGATTTATGGCGTCCTAGCCGGATTTATGGCGACCGTGCCGGAAATACGGCGACCTTGCCGGAGTTTTGGTGCCTTTGCAGATTTATGGTGACCTTGCCGGATGTATGCCGACTTTGCGGGATATATGGCGACCTCGCCGGAATTATGCCGACCTTGTCGGATTCATGGCGAGCTGGCCGGAAATATGGCGACCTCGACGGAAATGTTGCGATCTTGCCGGATTTTTGGCGACTTTGCCGGATGTATGGCGACCTCGCCGGAAATGTGGCGACCTTGCCCGGTTTGTGGCGAACTTGCCGGATTCATGGCGATCTTACCGGAAATGTGGCGACCCTGCCGGATTTATGGCGACCTTGCCGGCAATATGGCGACCTTGCCGTATTTGGGGCGACCTTGCCGGATTTATGGCGACATTGCCGGAAATATTACGACCTTGCCGGATTTGTGGCGACCTTGCCGGATTTATGGCGACCTAACCGGAAATATGACAACCTTGCCGCATTTGTGGCGACCTTGCCGGATTTGTGGCGACCTTGCCGGATTAATGGCGACCTTGCCGGAAATATGGCGACCTTGCCGCATTTGTGGCGACCTTGCCGGATTTATGGTGACCTAGCGGAAAATATGGCGACCTTGCCGGAAATGTGGCGACCTTGCCGGATTTATGGCGAACTTGCCGGATTTATGGCGACCTTGCCGGAAATGTGGCGACCTTGGCGGATTTGTGGCGACCTTGCCGGATTTATGGCGATCTTGCCGGAAATGTGGCGACCTTGCCGGATTTATGGCGACCTTGCCGGATTTATGGCGAAATTCCCGGATTAATGGCGACCTTGCCGTAAATGTGGCGACCTTGCCGGATTTGTGGCGACCTTGCCCGATTTATGGCGACCTTGCCTGAAATGTGGCGACCTTGACGGATTTGTGTCGACCTTGCCGGATTTATGGCGACATTGCCGGAATTGTGGTGACCTTGCCGGAATTGTGGCGACGCCGGATTTATGGCGACTTTGTGGGATTTGTGGCGACCTTGCCGGATTTATGGCGACCTTGCCGCAAATGTGGCGACCTTGCCGGATTCATGGCGACCTTGCCGGAAATGTGGCGTCCTTGCCAGGTTTGTGGCGACGATGCCGGATTTCTGGCGAATTTGCCGAAATGTTGCGAACTTGCCGGATTTGTGGCGACCTTCCCGGATCTATGGCGACCTTGCCGGAAATGTGGCGACCTTGCCGGATTTGACGCGACCTTGCCGGAAATATGGCGACCTTGCCGGATTTATGGCGTCGTAGCCGAATTGATGGCGACCGTGCCGGAAATACGACGACCTTGCCGGAGTTATGGCGACTTTGCAGATTTATGGCAAACTTGCCGGATTTATGGCGACTTTGCCGGAACTATGGCGACTTCGCCGGAATTATGGCGACCTTGCCCGATTTATGGCGACCTCGCGGGAAATATGGCGACCTCGCCGGAAATATGGCGACCTCGCCGGATTTATGGCGACCTTGCCGGAAATATGGCGACATTGCCGCAAATGTGGCGACCTTGCCGGATTTGTGCCGACCTTGCCGGATTTATGGCGAGCTTGCCGGAAATGTGGCGACCTTGCCGGATTTGTGGCGACCTTGCCGGATTTATGGCGAACTTGCCGGGAATGTGGCGACCTTGCCGGATTTATGGCGACATTCCCGGATTAATGGCG